>JAHLJT010002630.1:87720442-88106020 GCA_031308135.1 Acheta domesticus
AATAATAACTTAGGGATAGAAATAATGTTATTAAATAAATAATACTTAAGACAAATCCGTAAATTTCAATCTCTAAGAAACCAAATTACTGAAAATGGATTAAGATGATAATATCCGTTAAACACTAGTCGCAAAAAAATCACAATTGCTCAAAAAAAACGCTTATCTAACATATCACAATATTTATATCTTTGGATTCGTCTTTTTACACTTGTCATGATAGACTGAAAAAATATGTATAGTCCTATTTGAAAAAACAATGTTACCTCAAATATCTCGTAAAATACAAGTGATAAAGAGAAATCAATACACATATCAATTAGCCCCCATTCCCTCATTCACTTCCGTGAAAACTGCATTGCAATATTTTCAACCGTTCAAAGTTACAGGAGGGTGCTAAAGTTACGTGACTCACCCTGTATATATATGTATTATATAGCACCACCTGTAACTTTTTGAACGGTTGAAGATATTGCAATGCAGTTTTCACGGAAGTGAATGAGGGAATGGGGCTAATTGATATGTGTATTGATTTCTCTTTTATCACTTTTATTTTACGAGATATTTGAGGTAACTTTGTTTTTTCAAATGGGACTATACATATTTTTTCAGTCTATCATGACAAGCGTAAAAAGACGAATCCAAAGATATAAATATTGTCATATGTTAGATAAGCATTTTTTTGAGCAATTGTGATTTTTTTTGCGACTAGTGTTTAACGGATATTTTCATTGTAACTGTCAGCCCCACAAGGTCACGCAGCGCTCCCCCAGCAAACGCGGGGTCAGGGAAGGGAAGGGATTTAAGTGCTTGAGGATACGAAAAATATTCACAAAACTGTTGCATTTTTTCCTGAACTCTCCTTTTCATCTTAATCCATTTTCAGTAATTTTGGTTTCTTAGAGATTGAAATTACGGATTTGTCTTAAGTAGTATTTATTTAAATAACATTATTTCTATCCCTAAGTTATTATTATATTAGTATTAACATTGAAATTGTTTGCTCAAAATATACAATATATTTTTGTACAGTTTTAATTATTTATTCTTATTGTGCTTTGTTTCAAGATCCCATTACTACGGATCTTATGAAATCCCATTAAATGGAGTTGAAATTATAAACAAATTTATTACAATACAAACTTATGACAAATCCTAATTTTCCATCCTTTAATTCCTTCAATCAAAGAAAGACGAAAATCTGAAAATGCGGAAGGATGGAAAGCACAGTTCAGGAAAAAACTGCAATGGTTTTGTGAATATTTGGAATACTATGTTTCGTATTTTCAAATAAGATCCCTCCCCTTCCCTTCCCTTCGCCGGGCGCACGTGTGCTGCTGACCTTGTGTGGTGGACTATTCAAAACGTCCGTTAAACCCCGGTCGCAAAAATCAAAATTAATAAAAAAAAATGCTTATCTAACATATGACAATATGTACATCATTGGATTCGTCTTTTTACGCTCGTCATGGTGGACTGAAAAAATATGTATAGTTCCATTTGAAAAAACAAAGTTACCTAAAAAATCTCGTAAAATACAAGTGATAAAATAGAAATTAATGCACGTATCAATTAGCCCCTTTCCCTCATGCATTTCCGTGAAAACTGCATTGCAATAACTTCAACCGTTCAAAAGTTACAGGAGGTGCTAAAGTTACGTGACTCACCCTGTATATATATAATGTTTATTTAAATAGCGGAAAGATTTTTAAGTTTTCGAAAATACAACCCAAAAATGTTTAAGTCATATTTTCATATTTTTTAGAGCATAAATGTTCACCATACTTCTAACATTTTTTAGGTCATTAACATCCAGGACGTAGTAATAACGATTATTATGTAAGAGCCGACCTGGATGGCCCAGGTGGCTAGAGCGGGTGCCGGCTCGTGGCCTCGGTTTGCAGGGTCGCAGGTTCGAGTCCCGCCGTGGGCATGGTTGTTTGTCCCTTGTCTTGCATGTATGTGTGTTGTCGCTGAATGCCTTGTGATTCCGCTGACCAGAGACTGAGGGACCCGCAAGTGTGCCTAGTGTAAAAGGTTAATAAGTGTCCCCGTGAGGGACATAGTGGGTACCCGGGGCGGAGAGTCGAAATCAACATCTACTGAAGTTGAAAAAAAACCCAGAAAGAAAGTAAAAAAATTGAAATAAATATTAGTTAAAATATAATTATAATACACTAGTTAAATATAATTTATTAATACACTAGATGGCCCCGTGTCAACATTCCACACAGTTTAAATTACAATTTTAAAAGTGAAAACAGCTTCATATTGAAACCCAACTCCCAGCGTTTCAGGCAACCCAAGGGGAGAGGGAACCTTCAAAAAAGTCCAAGAATGTCCAGAGAGCTCTCATTTTGTAGAGAAATATACAACTTTATTTGTGTTCGGCGATAGGAAAACCTGCTTTTATGGCCGTGGGACGCATTATTTCAAAATTATTCACAAAGGTGCAGTGCTTTGCAAAGTAATGTGTGTTCCATCTTGCATGTGCGCCTGATTTCCCAAATCTGCCATTCGGCTTCAATCTCTGCTACAGAAATGTGGGATAATTTCCTATCCAGCCCGATTACCATTATGGGTATTTTATCGATGTTTCCTTATAAACTGACAAAAATCTCATCATTCCTCAATATATTCTATTTTAAAGGAATGGTCTAATTTAGCGTGTCGTCTCCGTTGGTTACTTTCAAGTTGACATTTTTTATACAATGTAAAATCATAACAAAAAGGAATTTTAAACACAATATCTGTCTCGTGTATTCTTGGGCACAAAGACCTAATTGTGAGTGAATGGTGAACACGAAGAGGTCTAATGGTACTTGAATGGTGAGCAGGAAGAAGACTAATATTGAGTGAACTGTGGAAAGGAAGAGGTCTAATCGTGAGTGAACGGTGAATAGGAAGAGGTATAATCGTGAGTGACGGATGAACGAAACGACGAACGGACACTCAAACGGTGAGACAGATGGGCACACTAGGTTTACTCATTTACTAATCAAGGATTAGTCGAGCAGAAAAATATATAATTGACCTGACTTATTCTGGCACTAGCGATGTTTCTTTATCTTCAGGATAGTCTGTTTCATATACTTGAGATTCCCACAGATATAAGTACACATCACTGTCGAATCTGAAATGTCAAATCTGAAAACTAATATAAAAATAAAATTCAATCTAAAACCAATAAAACGACATTCTTGGTTCTATCTACAAGTTCATATCCATTCCACCATATAAACGTATATTCAAGTCACAGACTTCATGTTGAACAGACTGTACTCTTGTTTTGCGGCGGTGCTGCAACTCCCATCACGGACAATTAATATTCTGGTCGGCTTTTACCGTCTCAATCGTACTTGCGTTCAATTTTCTTGGTCCATAGAACAAATTCTAAGGTGGTACCCTTGCCTGACTTCTGAACATTTAAATATGCTTTCTATCCTTCCACTTACGATGTTCAAACGACGTTTTCTCAAACATTGCTGCATAATATATTTCAAATTTCCATTTGAACAGAGGTTTTGCTCTGCTATGATATTCTGAAAGTCTTACTTAATACTTAGACGATTATCTATTAGAGGGTCAAAAACATTGAGAAAAAAATGTACGTGTTTTTGAAAAAATGCAATATCTGTAGTTTCAGGAAAGATAACTAAATAATTGTATTTATTGAAAAGATATCAAAATATTGTATTCTTTAACAGTTCCTGTAAGGTAAGTTAATATTAATGAGTGCGAGGAAGGAAGTTTTGAAAGTCAAATTTGCTTTCAAGCATTCAATGAAGGTTACACAGATGTATAGATTCGTCATTGCTAAGCACAATATTGGCCATGTATACAATAAAAATTTCAGATTAAAGTGCCTTTCAGAGGATACTACAAAATATTCTTATTATGCGGTGTTTCAAGCATTCTGAGTGAGTTTTGCAAAGGATGGTTGAAAAATTACATAATAACATATTTCATGCAGGATGTCCGGGGAGGAAACATCGAAACTTAGAAAATAAGCTCTTAAGACAATTTTAAACATATTTTGTCTAATAAACTGGGTGGATATTCCGAATGGCACAGCCGAAATAAGCACTCAAACATTTGTTTGAAAAAAATTATTTCTAGATAAAAAAATTGCATTACAGAAACGTAGAGACATTCCAGAAACATGTAAATTGTTTATAATTTACAAAAGAATGAATATATGTGTCCCGAAAGAAAAATTAACCCAGAAATGGAAAAGCACCCTTCGACTCCTTTTTTATTTCTCGTTTAATTTTTTTTTTCTGAACAAACATATTCATTTCTTTATGAATAATTGAATAATTTTCCTAACATAGGCATTAAGAGTATTGATTAAGTGTTCATTGTGCAACGAAAAGTGACGTAATTATTGTGCAATTGGTGTTTCTTGTCTTTATAACAATATTTATCTCTCTTCTTCAGCATGTTGATCATACTCGCTATGATAATTCATCGCATATCGCTATTTTAAATTAAATTTCTTGGTATGATATTTAGTACGCTACGACAGACTCAAAATGTTCCTACCACAATCTTTAGAAAGATACAGCCCTTCCAATTCAGCATTGAAACTACTGAGAGTCGATCGATTGTTCTGTACACCTTGGCTACTCAAATGTGTGTGTGTGTGTGTGAGTGTGAGGAGGGAACGGGTAGGTGTGTGGGTTTATGGGGAGTATGGGGTGTGTGTTTGTGAGTGGGTGTGAGTGTTTATGTGTGCGGGAGTATGTGAGTGTGGTAGTATGTGTGTGTGGGTGTGTGGATGTATGAGTGTGTGGGTGTGAGGAGGGGCTTGTGGGTGGGTGGATGTTGGGTGGGTGGATGGGTGTTGGTGTATGTGGGTGGGTGTGTGAGGAGGGAGCGGGTAGGTGTGTGGGTGTATGGGCTGTATGTGGTGTGTGTTGGTGAGTGGGTGTGAGTGTTTGTGTGTGTGGGAGTATGTGAGTGTGGGTGTGTGGGGTATGAGTATGTCGGTGTGAGGAAGGGCGGGTGGGTGGGTGGATGTTGGGTGGGTGGGTGGATATGGGTGTATGTGGGTGGGTGAGTGGGTGGGTGGTTGTGGGTGTATGTGGTGTGTGTTTGTGAGTGGGTGTGAGTGTTTGTGTGTGTGGGAGTATGTGAGTGTGGTAGTATGTGAGTGTGGGTGTATGAGTGTGTGGGTGTGAGGAGGGGCTTGTGGGTGGGTGGATGTTGGGTGGGTGTGGGTGTATGTGGGTGTGTGTGTGAGGAGGGAGCGGGTAGGTGTGTAGGTGTATGGTCTGTATGTGGTGTGTGTTTGTGAGTGGGTGTGAGTGTTTGTGTGTGTGGGAGTGAGTGTGGGTGTGTGGGGTATGAGTGTGTCGGTGTGAGGAAGGGCAGGTGGGTGGGTGGATGTTGGGTGGGTGGGTGGTTGTGGGTGTGGGTATGTGGGTGTGTGTGGGTGGGAAGGGACTTCTCTTGGCGTGTTTTGGCATAGTGCCTATCTGCAGGCAATCGGTGTGCCCCGCTGCTTGGCGAGTCAGCGCTCAGGCGATCGGCTCTAGATAAATGAAAGGCGAGTGGCAATCCAGTGGGCAGTCTGGCCCGAATTCTTGTATTGGAGCAGCCCTGCAGTAAACCTCCAGCTTAGCCGGTCATATCTCTTCGAGCAGAACACTTACAACAGAATGCTTTAAATAAAAGTTACAAACGTATAGGGCACGTAGAGAAAACAAAAATTGACACTTTTTGCTAATGAAACAGTAGTGAAAAATTGAAAATAACGGAGTTATGTTCACTTATACATGTGACATTGCCCCTGATTTTTAGGCAACTTATTATTCACAGATGTTCGGGAGGTAACGTTCTGACGGAGTCAACGCGATTTCGTGTAACCCCCGATCATACATGCATATGGCGTTGCCTAAATATCAGGGGCAAATCCCACATGTATAAGTGAACGTAACTCCGTTAAATGTAATGTCTCCCTGTATGTTCTTTGTCAAAAATGTTTATTATCCACCCTCTTCACGCCCTAGAAATTTGAAACAATATGTTCGGGCCCACAGCAAAGCAGAAGTAAATACGTTAATTTTCACAATGCAAGGCAGAACAGTTAAGTTGCGTAATCGGCAAGAGCGCGGCCGTTGAGCCGGTGAAATCACGCTATCGCCTTCGCATCCGCTCTTCCACGAATTCTCCAACGGGCGGAGGCGGCTCGCACGTGTGCGCCTGGCTATCTCGCCCCCCCCGCTCGGTCCGTTGCAGGAGCAACGAACAAAACCGCCCAGATCATTCCAAATCCGAATCAAATGGCAAATGGTAATTGGCCATCGCCATCCCCACCTCTGTCGCGCGTGAGAGCCCATTCCTAACGTCTTCGCCCCAACCGAATTCGGCAGTCCACAGAAAGACACCGTGAAAGACAGTCGCGTGTGTTCAGGGCTCCGCGCGGTAGATAGCGTGTAAAAATATATAATCGTGCAAATTGAGCTGCATATGGCTCGCACATTAATTATTCAATTGTGGCAGTAAACACTTTAATTATGTCTGTCGCTCTTGCGTAAGTTTACGCCCGTAATTATTAATTGAACTATGTAACTCGCGGCTGCTTCTGGTCGGCACAAGGTAACTACAGTGGTGTACAAAGTCACTGCAATAACTGTACTTGGACGAGTGAATTAATGCACCAAGTGAAATTTTCTTGAAATTTTCATGTGCTTCTTGTAAGTGACATTCATTAATTTACTTATTAAATCTTGTTTGTGCTGGAACTTTACTTGTATATGCATCCTGCAACTCCTGCGCCAATCCCAAGAGCTGTCAAAGGGTTTCGGGACTACTGTACCTCATCATTACAGTCCATTCACTACAGTCCACTCATGAACATTATGCGTATAGTAGCCCCGAACACAATAATTCTGAGGCATACCACAGCTTTCACTGCTCGCTCTTCCGATCGCTCCACCCTGCGCTCTACGCCCGTGCACTGACTGGACGGAACTGATCGGTAGCTGATCCACAAGTATTTTTATTATTGACTGTTAGTGATTCCGGGCGCGTCAACTTCTGAAGTCATTAGTCCCGTGAGTGTAGTGTATGTTTTCATTAGTAGGTGGCGGTGGGCTTCCCCCACTGGGTGGCGAGATCCGGCGCCGACCTACCGTCGACTAGCGGGGTTTTTCCCGACCAGTTATCTTCCACCAGCGGGACACCGCCCCAGCAGGTGGTGAGAGGCACTGCAGTGACATCAATTGATGCACTGAACCACCTCTTCCGGCCAGAAGTATTTTGAGGAGCCCCTAATAATATTTTTAAAATTGATTTTTTGTTTGCATGAAACAAAAAAGTGCTAATGTCGAGTAATGGAACAATGGAAATTGTGCTTTTGATGCGATGAGATCTATATTGATTGAATTGAATTGATTGATTCCGGGCATGTAAACTGCTATGATGAATACACCTTTTAGTGTAATGAATGGTTATTATGCCTGGAGCTCAGCATGGGAATGGGTTTCCTCCCATGCAGAATGATAAGATCTAGCGCGGACTTCACGCCAGCTTCCGGGTGAAATTCCCCTCCAGAATTTCTCTCAGCGGGACATCACCCCAGCCAAGGAAATATCTAAGCTCTCCTGGCATGTGGGGTAGTGTAGTGCATGTAAGTGTAAGTCGGAGTATAAGGGAGAGATTAGGACAAGGAAGAGGAAGAAACAATCGCCGTCGTCCGTTTTTTAGGGTAATGCTCCGTGTTATGTCCATAAATGAAAGTCGCACGCTAACTCAACAACAATTTATTGATTCATTAATTACAGTAGTTGCCAGCCATAGTGTCAGTCCTTGGCAATCACCAATGCCCTGCTTCTCTACACGTCCGGCTCCTGGACGTTTCCCGCTGACTGCTAGCTGAGATCGTCGCCCCACGACCATAGACTTATGACTGCTGGTTCTCTGGACTGAACTCGTAACTCCACTCGTGACTCTCTCGTGACTCTCTCGAGACTCTCTCGAGACTCTCTCGGGACTCTCTCGAGACTCTCTCAGGACTCTCTCGGGACTCTCTCGGGACTCTCTCGGGACTCTCTCGGGACTCTCTCGGGACTCTCTCGAGACTCTCTCAGGACTCTCTCGGGACTCTCTCGGGACTCTCTCGGGACTCTCTCGGGACTCTCTCGGGACTCTCTCGGGACTCTCTCGGGACTCTCTCCAGACTGCCCCCGGGGTGCCGCTCGGCTCCCTTTAAAGGGCCGATGTTAGGCGGTGACTCGCTCTCACGGCTCGAGCTTGCTGGGCCGTGTCCACAGCTTGCCGCTGCCGCCGCCGGCCCCGCCAGAGCGCGCTGACTTGCTGCTCGCACGCCAATTCCAAAAGTCGTGTGCGACGTGACAAGCGCGACATGACACTCCGATATTTGCCTGGTATTTGTCCGAGAAACCACGAAAACTATCGATCAGAGGAGCCATCCGGTAGACTTCTACTGCAGACAGTAGGTGAATTCGAAAACGCTTTCTAGATAGTACCAAAAATCCTCCACCGTCTGGACTCCTAGGACTTCACGGTCAGAGAGTCTGCAGGAACAGCGCCAATACTGGGTGCAAGATAAACTTAGCGGGTGTGCGGGTTTTATACGGCAATTATTCTGAATCTGTTAAGTAAAATAACAAAACATGTTGCATTTCGGAGACGGTTTAGCCCACTTGCATACATCCCCCCAGATCTGCCATTGGCCCTAGGTCCTTATCTAGGAGGTATCTCAACATTGGCACTTTTAGTGTGTTAAGAGGAGAAGATTGATGACTTTAAGCCATTTGTAATGGAGTTAGAAGTCAGCTCTTTTCGCATAACGTAAGTAATGTGAAGAGATTGCCTCACTTCCTCCAGAACATGGCGAAAGACCTCACAGCCCAACGCGGATGTTTCAGGATATTTAAATAAAATATTACATAAACCATGACTTTCATCGATATTAAAGCACTGTAATCGACTGAGCCCTTTTTGTCTTCTCCAGAATCTCTTGGACTAAGCCTTTTTCTGCCTGTGCTCTGCCTTCTTCTCTTGCCTGAGCCTTTCTTCAGAATCTCTTGCACTAACACGTAGTGAGAGATGCATTCGATTCACACCGCACAGTACCTTTCTTTGTCTATTTTGCAGCTATCAGATTACATCTCAAAAAGACAAATATAACAATATTTGCTTAACGAAGGATTTAGCTGCTTGCGTTCTCTTATGTAGCACACAGTTTTGCGATGTAGTTCACAAATAGTTATAAAACGCAGTTGTTGTTGTTGTTGTTGTTGTTGTAGGACTGTGTGGAATTATAACATATTATAAAAATTCAGGACATTTGGCAGAAACAAAGAAAAATCTGGCGGTACAGTGGGGCACATGTCGATATTCAGGACATATCACGCTTTTTCAAGACGAATGGCAACCCTAAATCACGGTGAGTGCTGTAAGCATAATTTCCAGCACATTCCATTCCAATGTACCATTGTGCCAAACACTGGTGACCCTTCGCTATAAATATTGAACTTAAGAACGAGGCTCTGGACATCGGCCTAGATTAACATAAAACATTCTTGAATCTGTGCAGGGCATTTTAAGCCAAAATATTTTTTTAATTAATTTAAATGAACCATTCTCATTAGAATCTGTATCTGGTCACTCCTGCCAATCGTTTTTCTGATTCGTTAATCGCTCTCGCATCATCTGAGTCTATTCGTTACCATCAGAGATGCTCTACGAATAAAACTAGAATGTAGTTGATAGGTCGTCGTCACGTGTTAACGTTAGGGCCACAATCCAAGCTACAGCGAATACGACGCTACGGCACTGCCAATGCTTTCACTTTAAATTATAAAACAAATAAATCGCTTGGCTCGAGCGTGCCGGTTTATCAGCAGACCGTCATTAACAGAGTTGAGTGAGAGTTTAAATGTTAACAGGAATGCTATGTTGCGTGAACAGGAATAATGAGTAGGGAATGTTGTCAGGTTTGTTGTTAATGTTAATCGCTTTTATTGATGCAATAGCTTCAGTGTCTACGTGTGAAGGAGCCCTAACAGGACTAATGACCATAGCAGTTGACTTACTCGGAGACATCAATCAAGACAGTCACTGGAAGGCACGCTCCCGAATAACATAGGCAGTTTTTGTACGTCATAGGGGACAGCACTATCGATTTTCTGCGCATGCGCAGTTCAAGTTTCGCGTCACTAGGGAGTTTTTGCCACCTCGAACGGTAAGCACTATTGATCTGCGCATGCGCAGATCCACTAAAGTGATGCGAAACTTGAACTGCGCATGAGCAGAAGATCGATAGTGCTTACCGTTCGATGTCGCAAAAACTCCTTACTTTTGTGCATCTACGCATGCGTAGAAGATCGATAGTGCTGACCGCTATTGCGTGCAAAAACCCTCTGATGTAAACCTCGCGGGTGCCCTTTTGTCAAAAGGCGATCAGCGTGTGCCTGGCAAGGCGAATGTGAGAGCGCTTAAAAATAGCCGTGTGGTCATCGCGGGGGGCGAGTGTGGGTGAGCGGGCGCGCACGCGTGCTCCCGGTCGCTTCTGCTCCGCCGCCGCCGCACGCGTGACGCGCCGGGTGACTCACGGGAGGTCGAGGCCGCAACTGGACGCGCGATAAGCTCCGTGCAGATCCCTCAGCGTGGAGCTACGAATGAATACAGTCGCCTTCTGTTACACTTCTGTTTTTCTTTCTTGGCGCGTGGGTGTGTCTCATCAAAAGGGAATATCTCACGTTATTTAGCGTCGTTCTCGGTTGGGCCGCTAGGAGTCGCCCGCACTGCTCGATACATGCGCGATCATGTGACTCCTAGTGGCACAACCGAGAACGGCGCGAAATACCGTGAGATATTCCATTTTGATGACACATACCCTCACGTCAAGAAAGAAGAACCGAAGTATAGTGAACCTCTGGGGACTATACTTGGGTTTTCGTTCTTGGTGCACCAAGGACACGGACGAAAAATGGAAAGGGAAGACTTTCTCCAATAGGGAGCTGCTATTCACTACTGTATTGTGATGTGGAAGCTCCCTATTGGAGAAAGCCTTCCCTCTCCATTTTTCTCCCGTGACTTTGGTGCGCCAAGAACGAAAAATCCAAATATCCTCTTGGGTTTTAAGTTTTTGGCGCGTGAGGGCCTATCTTCTCGACGGAATATCTCACGTCATTTCGCGTCTTTCTCGGGCGTGGCGCTAGATGTCGCATAATCGCCAGTACTGCTCGAAACAGTCGAAATCATGCAGCATCTAGCGGCACTACCGAGAAAGACGTGAAATGACGTGAGATATTCCATCATGATGACAGGCCCTCGTGCGCCAAGAAATAAAAACTCATATATAACATTTGTGGTTCACTGTATTAGAGGTTCACTATAACCGATGATGTCAAAATTAAATGGAATTTCTCCAAAATGAAAGAGTATATTAATCTACAGATATAGCAAAATGCATTAACAGCACGAACTGAAAATTTCAATATCTTCACTTGTACTTAAAAAATCAATTATTTTCAATTGTTTGCATCGTATATTTTTCATTAGTAATTTCTCTAGGTCTCCTTAGTTCGTGTCCTCTCCATACTTTATTTTGCATTGTCCTCTGACTCTGAGAAACGTAATGCAGTCTTGACACCTTTCAATACCTCTTTGATTGTTGGAACACCGTCCAACTCTCCGAGGGCCCTTTTAATTGCCTAACATCAGAGGTACAATTAGTTTTCAAGACTTACTTCCTACGTTCAGTATAGCCGAGGTTCAGATTCAACCGAATTTTCTTATGCTTATTTGTGAATGAAATGAGACCAGAGACTTAGGTTCACTATGACCCAGGGTTCACTATATCCGAGTTTCCTATAACCGGAGTCGAAGTTCTATACCTCTACCAGGAGTATGTCTCTCTCTCTCTCTCTCTCTCTCTCTCTCTCTCTCTCTCTCTGACTGTCTCTATCTGTCTGTCGGTCTGTCTCTCTCTCGTGGGTCGCGCAGTAATTCAACACTGCGATTTGAGGCGCTAAACGGATGAGTGAGAAGGATCAGATGAAAGGCAGCTTACGTATTTCTTCTGTAGGGTTTGTCCAAACGATCAAACAGAAAATAAGCCGTGTCTCAGGTTTCAGTAAAAAGATAATGTAATGGACCGACACAATGAATGCATTTCTTTACACACTCCTGGTAATGCGAGTTCCTCCTCTGACAATGAGGACAGCGAGCCTTGGAGACTTCATGAACGGCACGTTCGCTATGATGGTTTTCTTTCGAGCGGCTTAGCTGTAATATGATTCGGCCTTCGAATGATCCTGATGTACACAAACACACAGTCGCTTACTGGTTGCTTGGATTTGCGGGTGTGTACGTGTAACGTTTCGCTTCTGAAAATAGTTTTTGTCGAAATTATAAAATTCCTAGTTTAAATGCAAGTTTGAAAATACAAAAAGGGATTTAGGGAAATGAAAACGATCGTAGAAACCAGAAAACTGCTCCTAGAGACTATGAAGAGGGCCATTATTCTGAAATACGCTGACAGCGAAGGTGCCGGGTAATGGGGAGAAAAAACCTGAAATCCATCGCCTGGTGCCGACAGTTTTATCGGCGGCTGACTCACAACTAGACATCGGATGTAAAGGCATTAAAAACTTACGTTTTAGGCGCCTAAAAAGGCACTAAAATGTTTTTAAATAGGCACCGAAAAAGGCAATAAAAACTTAAAATTGGAGGACAAAGCACTAACATATTGCACTGCACTTGCACCTAAAATTAGCCAATATCAAAAAAAAAATATAACATGAGAGAATATTAATGAATCATTAGTGAGTGAGTGACTTCTTCACACGATTGAGATCAGTTACTACACTTACACAAATGTACTGGTGAGATACTTCTCGTTGTGCACAAGTCAGAACAATGCGAGAATGAAGATGCACCTTACGCCCGGCAGAGATATAAGTCATACTTCCCAAAAGAACATCTAGCACGGAAGTAGGGAGTTTTTGCCACCTCGAACGTTAAACACTATCGATCTTCTGCGCATGCACAGATGCATTAAAGTGATGCGAAACTTGAACTGCGCGTAAGCACAAGATCGATAGAACTTGCCGTTCGAGGTGGCAAAAATTCTCTAATATATCGATGCCGGAAACATCGCCTTCTGAAACACGAGTGCTTTGACTACGTAGCGAATCTGCGCTCAGCGGTCACCTAAGCGCCCACCGCTCAACGAAGTACCAGAGCCCACCGTGTTTTTTGTTGTTTTTGGGGGGAGCGAAGATATGCAATCCGAAGGCAGAATTCAACCTTTTCGGCTCCAAAAATTCAATGTGACGTGCAAACGCAAATGACAGCTTAAATCTGGACAAAAAGTGTACATTGGCTACCAGTAGGCAATGAATGTGATGAGTAGAGCTGAAAATGAAAAAAAAATGTGTATTTGAAACCATGACTAGAAAGAAATACACCTAAATTTTGAGAAAAAAGCATTTAAAAAGAAAAAATTATGTCTAAAAAAGCATTTACGCCATAAAAGACCAAAAAAGGCAAAATAAAAATTCGTCAGAATGTTTAATTTTCCATAATTCGTATACATATGTTAATTGCCTTTCAATATTTTCATCAGAATAAAATAGGCATTATCCTAAACATCCGATGTCGACTCATAACAAATGTTCCGAAAGCAGCGTTCGCCGGGACTGCGTGAGCAATCGAGTAGTCAGTTCGCATCGCATAGTGCGGCAAGATCGTCGTAGCGTCTTTTAATAATTTTAATTTTTGTGCGTACCTTACTTTATAATGGTGACTGTTAAAACAGGCTGGGGTTTACAAAACTTACAAGATAACCATTAATACGGGTTGAAAAAATGTAATTTGAAGTATGTTTTCTCGTGTGACTGAAGAAAATCCGTCATTGGCCGTTAAACAAATTGCTGTATGCACATCACGGACGACGGAAGTGTCTTCGTTAAGTGCACTTTCATTACATGTAATGAAAGCTTCTAGAGAGGAGCGTTCACACAGAAAAATTGCCACTCCACGGAAACACACGATTTTGACGTTGAATCCTTTCCGTACGCGTCTGCAATGAGTAGGAGTGAGAATTGTGAAACGGGATGTTTCAGGATCATTCTTACGCTTTTTTTATTAGAAGCGACCTCCATTCATATTACTACAAACCAGTGCGCGAACAGCGATACTTTCCTGCACGTTTAGAGCACATCTTCATTGACATCTGCTACAACAAACGTGCCACAAACGTGCAACATCATCTTCTACAATGTTAACCACGGAGATTAGTCAGACTTAAACATGGAGCAAGAGAGAGGTGATATTGTGATTGCAGGGGTCCTTGATACCATGTGATGGTTCACTTTTGTGTAACATCTTCAATATTCAACCATAGTAAGTTGGCCATGATGAGGGAACAAAAATAGTTCCGAAACGTTAGCAAACTAACAATTTAATTAAGTGACCAACACCCGTTAACTATTTCTAGAAAATCTATACCACACGCCGGGATTCTGTAGACTTCTGCTTTTGAGTTGCCCCAGACAAAAAATCAAATCGTGTTAAATCAGGATATCTTGCTGGCCAATAAACGGGGACCCCACGCCCAATCCAACTATTTGGAAAGGTGTCATCAAGATATTCACGACTACACGAATGTGATTCCAGAGCGGTGGTCTGCCTTCAGTCTGACAACTTTCAGCTTCAATTCTTTCTTATTCGCAGGCTTCTTCAGCAATACGTATCTCATTCTATTCCATACTTTTTCTACAGAATTAAGTCTGGACTTTTGGCAGGCCATGGTAAGACCTCATTATTTTTCTGTAACCAAATGCTTGTCACACGAGATTTGTGAGCAGGTGCGTTGTCCCGCTGGCAGATGAAGTTGATTGAGCCTAGGTGCTGGGAAACTGATGGCTATGTAACCTCCTCCAGAATTCTGCTGTAAGACGCTCTGTTCACAGAGACATCCACAATCGAACAGACACCGGAGCCTTCAGATGTGATGACGCCCCTTATCATCACGACATAACCTCCCTGGTGTAATGCAGAAGCAATGCAGTCTATGCAAAATAGTTCTGTTCTTGAGCCGCGTACCCTGATTTTGCGTCTCGGAAGTAACTCAAGTCGACATTCATCATTGAAAGCAACTCTCTGTCAAGGTGATTTGTCGAATCCAAACCTTTCTCTGCATCATTTTAAACACTGCTGTCTATTTATTTCTGTCAAAAGAGGTTTTCCTACGGCGATGTACGATTTCATTCCAATTTCATTCCGCCACTGTGAAACAGTCATCATGCTGATATTTGGTATTTTACAATCACGCAAAATATCAGATAAACTAGCATTTCTAGCCTTTCTGCTACAAAAACAAGCTGTCTCTCTTGCGTTGGTGATGACTTGTATCCAGTTTTGTATCGTTTTTTGGTGATGACTTGTATCCAGTTTTGTATCGTTAGATACACTCTTACGCCCCATATGCAAGAACACAATTGTCCAAAACTAACTTGACAAAATGCATTCAACTTGTCTCAACAGAAAACAACCAAAACACGACCAATATGCTAATTTTAATACTTTTACGGTGTTATAAACATACCCACAACAATTTCAAAAAGCAAGGTCACCAATTCGCCCGAATTTTGAATTTACACAGACACTCTATTAAAATGTTTATTTTTCCAATTTAAAAAAATGAAAACATTACAAGCTTAATAAATTCTTCCGTATTTTTGTTTCAGCAGAAGGTTTTATAGCCAAATACGAGCATTACGTAGATACATTTTATAAACCACAATTGGTTGACAAAGTATAATAATTTTTTAAATATCTGAGCATTTTTTAAATATAAAAAATTGATATTCTTTTCAGTTTGACGATAAAAGAAAATCTCTCAGAACTCTTTCATTCTTTTCGTTAGCAACCTGTTGTTTTAGGGAAATGTGGCACTTTTTGGGCTTAATTTAATAAGACATAAATATAACAACACTAAACAAATGTACAGGAACACCTGAAAAAATGTGATGGAGAGGGGTGTCCTTATTCTTTTGGTTGGCACTGTACATAAATATTATACAATATAATAACAAAATATTTTTATTATTTAACAAAAATCTACGATGCTCTCCCCCAAAATGATTGGCTGGATCCGCCCCTGGCTAACAGTGCATCTTGGGCATCGAGAGGGGAAGCCTCGTGTCCAAGAACAGGTTACGGAACCGAGTACTCGAGTCATGGCCGCGAGCAGAAGACAGCACGAAGTGTGTTCTCGGAGACCTTGGTAGATGCAAACACCCGTCTCAAGCTTGTTGGGCGGGGATAGATCTGCGTAACCGATTCGCAAGCACTTAAGACCCGTTCACAGTGAATACGTTGACGTTGATAAGTGGTATGAACGTGTAATATCCACGCAACTTTTCTTGACCGGAAGAATTTTTCAAGGAATGCCTACCTCTGGAAAATCAGTCAAATCTACATTTAACTGTAATTCATGATTGACTAATTTCTTGACCTGGGAAGCACACTGTCTTCGTTTGCCTGCAGTGACGAATTTTAATTTATTATAATAATTCCTCCTTATCATCCGTGTCAGTCTATATCAGTGGTGTCAAAGTCTTCTACTGGTGGCAGTGGCACGCATCGTGGCTCCATAGCATGCCACGAGCTACTCTGTGCAACTAGCGTCGGGAAAGGAAACTATTAGTAGCCCCGCCGTTTTACAATAGGGGTGGCGTAGTGGCGGGGTGACGAACTGCGTGAAGGTGCGATTTCGGCGTGGCACTCGTGGCACGGACGCCCGCTCGTGGCATCGACCTTGATAACACTGGTCTAAATAGTAACTAACAAGAACGTTATAAAGACTTAAAATACTGTAAAACAACCTTTTACTTGAAAAACTCTTGAAAATTTGGTGGAAATATGTAAAATAAAATATAGCTGCATTGAGTGTGATAAATTAATCACCTCGGACATTACCTTTTTTGCCAGGTGTTTCTGTGGAATTAAAGAATTATTGGTTATTTTACTCTTTATTTTCCTTATCGAAATACTTGCTCCAGTGAGGAAGTCCGATTGAAAACATTACTTAGAGGATACATCTGAATCTTGTCTCCTTTTCCCAACTCGTGTGTCTTTGTAACTTTCATAATAATTTTCTGTTCACCGCCATTATAAGTTCTCCTTTCTCAGGAGTTTGAGATGTCTTCTCTAAAGCATTGTTGTTGTTTGTTTGTTTCGAGAAAAAACACGAACAGGAGTTCTCGTCTTCAACAACAAATAGCTTCTGTTTCGCGCCAATGAAAAATTTGTCCGGAAGGTCATCAATGATCGCTGAGAGCTTTTACCTTCAACTGTTCATAGTACCAGGGAGGGAGAAGGCAGTCCATCGCTCAAGAAAAGTTGCGCCGGTAATACTTTCAACATAAATATAAACGTCACATTCACAATCAATGTAAACTTCAAATGTGGATACTACGCCTCAACATAATAAATCATAATAAATACTTACCACGGAAACTCTGCAGGAAAGCAAAAGAGAGCGCGTCAAATGCCCACGCTCATGCAATAATTTCTTTAACAAGAGCGCGATGAATTATTCTACAGGTGTTCAGAAGCTTCTGTTACAAAAGAAATACCCCAAATTCTGTGCTGATTTCATGAAAAATGGCAGATCTAGTTTTTCCGAAAAAAATTGTCTTGGAGAACATTTATTTTAAATGTTACTTCCGGGCGCGAAATTCGAATCAGCTGCCAAGTCACAGTCACCGATGCGGCGGCTGTCAACGGATGTGGACGTTGCGTCGTTTCTCCGCGTTTGCTGTGAAACTGACGAAAGAGGAAAACATCGATTGCAGCACACCAGAGTACTTTACGCTAAATGTATGAAATAAATAAATATTTGGTGTCATTCAAAAGAGAGAGAGGAGGGAAAAAAGAGAGTGGGAAAAAAGAGAGAGGAAAAAAGAGGGGAAAAGAGAGAGGAGGAAAGAGAAAGGGAAAAGAGGGAAGAGAGGAGAAAAAAGAGGTAAGAAATAAGAGAGGCAAAAAAGAGAGGTAGTCACTTATAAATCGTTACATTTTAGTTGCTTAAAGTAAGAATCACTTGAGACTTTCCCTGCTTAAGGTCAAAAGTGTTTTCTTTTAGTCTGATATCAGTGACCAAGCGTTTTGGCTGTATTGCGAATGAATGAATGATTTGACGGATATGTGATTATGAAGATTTATGAACGATGATGGAGCAATGAGGCGTGTAAAAGAGGAACACCCTGTGAACCCAATTCCTCTACCAAAATTTCTAATCGTTGCACCGGGATTAGATCCGGGATTAGAAGTAATTCGCCACTTCAAGAATTTTACACTTAATACTTAATGTTAAAACAAGAAACGTTCAAATGGGTATAGTAGCGAGGCATCCAGGGCTCCCCGTGAAAAACAATGCTTGCTAGTATAATCCGCGCACATTTTCTTGAACTCTCATTTCTCCAGATGGAAGATGATTGCGGGAATTTGGTTATTTCGTGGCAGCACTAACAAATCACATTATATAGTTTCAATGCAAATTCTATTACATGGAAACTAAAATGTATTGTTTTAAAATATTAACAACGCTCATTATTATTTTTATTCACGATTCAACTTTGTTGATGAAAGACAGAGGATAGGAATTGCGAACAGAAAACATACGTATATAACATTTAAAACACTGAAGATGTTTAACGGATTTCCTTCTCTTGGAAGAGAAGTCAACATATTTTTGAAAAGTATTAAGAATTTTAAGAGTATAATCAATCTGTTTAATTATACATCAATTTTATAAACCTTCTGATAATGGAAAATCTATTATACCTTACGTTTTTCATGAAGAATTCAAAAACAAGGTATGCATTTAATTGTCGTAATTATTCCTACCTCTTTCTTCTCCCAATCAAATGGCAGGGTGCAGTCGGTGTGTATATTTTCATCTGTTGAAGAACACGTACTCATATCATATTTCCCACTATCGCTCTTATCACATTAATTCACTCACTGGTTCTAAAGAAACCATTAGTAGATGATCACACCACCCACCCTTTCCCGACTCGCGCTTGCTGTGATAACGGTCGCAATGTGCCCAAAAAACCTTTTTGCTGATATTGAATTCACACGAAAGGTATGGGCCTGTAACATGATAAGCCATTCTGTTAATATCTCGATTTTGGTGAAAGACTGACCAATGTTGCTCCCATACAGGTGTCTCTCTGAAAATGTTCTCCTCAAATATATATCGACTGAACCGTAGCAGATTTTGCGATGCAATTTTCTCTCAAATGATGGCATGCGTGGGACACGTAAGAAGATATATAATATTATTATACAGTTTTTTTTTATTTTAAAGTCAATGACATAACTTCAATTTATTTTAAGGGAATCCTATATGTTTCCTTAGTCCATGATATCGAGCGAGTTCTTATAAACATTGGCCTGTTTCAATCCGATGCACATCGTGATAGGTGACATTTTTGCCTATTGTACAGCCCACCGTAATCTCGGTCGCGTCGACTGTGCACGGCAATTTTACTTAGAAACACAACAAAAACGCCTTTTCTTTTTTTGACATCGCTTTTTAACTACTAGGTCGTGTAGCGATTTCTGTGATTGTTTACATTGTGGTAATTGTAGAGGGAACGCGACACGTAAAGACGACACGAGGACACACAACTATCCACGTCAAAGGCGAGATTCGAAACCGCGACCCTTCGAGCCGAGGCAGCTACGGCCCTACAGCTTCAGCGACCTTGGCTAGCCAGGCAAGCCTTTCCGTAACCTGACAAACAGTAGTGTAATTTAGGGACTGCGACACTGTGACCTATTCTACTAACACTAATTAAATTTTTGCATAAAAAATGTATAAAAAGAATGTCTTGTTTAAAAATTGCATAATCCTAATACTACAATATATGCATGTATGTACTTGGCGCGACAGCCCGTGAACGGGCTAAGGGCTACCGGCGACGTCCCTACCTCGCGGCCATGGGTTAAGGGGGTACGTGTGGTGAGCACGTAGACATCCCCATGCCGTATTCCGGGCTTCTCAACCTGAGAAGAATTTTCTCATCGTCACACAGCTACATATACTTGGACATCGCAAGGAAAATGCACACTGTAGTCTTGCCTCGACCGGGAATCGAACCCGGGGCCGCGTAATGAAAAGAGGCACCCTGACAAAGAGCTAGCCGCGAGGCTAGCACTATATTATAATATACAGTGCACAATACTACTGCTAATATTAAAGATAATTAATTAAATTGATTTAAAATTTCCTCTGATTTATTTTCTACATTATTTTCACGACAGAAGGGTGCAATTTACTTGATTAAAACAATTTTTATTATGAATGTTAGCCGTCCGTTCGTACCATATTGATACCTCTGTCGCCTTAAAATATGAAAGAAACACACATGGTGAGAGGCAAAATATTTATCGTCTGTTAAATTTCATTTTTTTTAAATTGAAATTATTTGTCAAAAATTTCCAACATTACCACTTTTAAACATACATACACTTTAAATAAATTTCATTTTTAAATAAAAATAGTTTGGGACTTCAATCGTTTCATGTTTTTTATATTCTATTGAGGGCGAACGCAATTAACAAAAACCCTATTGCCGGCCCGGTGGCCGAGATCGCTAATGCAGTCGTGACGTAGCGATCTCGGACCGAAGGGGCGCGGGTTCGAGTTCCGCCTCGGGCATGGTTGTATGTGTTCTTCCTTTCACCCCCTATCATCACCGTATCGTTTCACCCTCAGAGACACCATAACGTTGAAATTCAATAGTGGTCGCTAATGACCCCGAAGTTGATGCTGCCTTAAATAACTAAAAAAACAGCCATTAATAACACGCTGGGTGGCGCCTTTCTAGGACCGTCATTGCTGCCAACTTCCGGTGTGTGGCACAATTTTGGGGGGGCGAATCAGTATGATATGACAAGGGAGGTCGGGGCATCGACCTCGTGGCAACAGCTTCGTTACATTAATTAGCATCGCTTCTCGGAAGCGATGACGTTATCGCTCTGCCTCGCCGCGCCCGCCCCCACCAGCGCGCCCAGCGGATTACTCAAACATTTATTTAGTACATCCCGCCTCATTCATTTCGTGAATTATTTTGACAGTCGTTTCTGCCGAATTATGGGGCGTGGTCGATGTTTAAAGGGGTTAAAGATCGTTAGGTCTAAAGATATTTGGTCTAATGACAGAAGGTCTGATTTTTAAAGTCTAATGTGAGAAGGTCTAACGAAAATTTGGTCTAATTTTAAAAAATGTCTAATAATATTTGGTGTAATTGCCAAAAATCTCTAATAAATTTTGGTCTATCGGACACGAATGTTGAATGTGATACGCTGTAACAGAAATACGTAACAAAATGTGGTTCACATATCACTACGTCAGTATGCTACAGTCTAAAATGAAATCATAATAGCAATGATACACTTTAATTCAGGAAGTACGTGATGTACATAAAATAATATATGTGTTAAAATATTTAATCTGTAGCTCAAAAACCGAAGGTATAAGTCGATGTCACCATGATCTTTATAATTTTGTTAATTTATACAATTCATATTACTACAATTCAAAAATTTTGAAAATTTAATTGACACTGTTAAAATATAGACTTTTAGTTTTCAGGCGTTTAAAAATGAAGAAATAGAAACTTAGTTATTACACCTTTGTATTTCTGTCAGATCTTCGGTATTTATGCCTATTACACCTTATTAATTGAACTTTCTAATTGTAGACTTCTTTTGGTATTAGATCCTCAGTCGCGTAGACCTTATGTCGCATTAGACCTGGTTCGCAATAGGCGTCCTGTTCATTAGACCTAACGTGTATTAGACCTTTTGTCCGTGGACCTAAAGACCTGAAACCGTGTAAGGTGTCCAAATGACTCGCATTTATTTCACGAACGTTAGCAAATTTGTAACTGGGGGATGTAACCAACATCAAATAGAGAGAGGACCATCTCTAGGAAGTATTGCTGTGTTAGAGATTAAGCTATTGAGATTTTTTCTCCAATAAAATCTATTATTTAAAAACATATTTTTTGTTATTTAAGGTCGTTATTTTATATTTTGTTATTAAGGTTTTTGTTATCAACATCAAGGTCATTAGCGACCACTATTGGGTTTAACGTTATGGTAACTGTGAAGATGACACGATACAGTGATCATAGGGGGAGAAAGGACGAACACAAATACAGCCATGTCCGAGCTGGGACTCGAACCTGCGATCCTTCGGTCGGAGATCGCCACGACTCTACTACTTTAGGGAACTCGTACACCGGGGATAGGCAAAAACATGTTGCAATAAGGTCATTTACAATTTTTCAAAAATATCAGTAGTATCAGTCTTCGCGTATTTTGCGTGATTTATAGCCAATATTTAATTTTTACTTTTCCGGATACATACTACGTATATACAGAGTAATATATGTAGTATAGGGAAAGTTATGTAATGCTGCGCGATAAAACGGCGGACTTTCGGCAGAAAAAATTCATTGCCGGACCCTGATGACAAAAAGTCGATAAATCCAGTTGCTAAATTAAGAAAAAAAATATCTAGCACGTAGTGCATCCAGAATCCCTGTTTTGTGGGTCCTACGAAAAACCCATTGACGGCAAAACGTCCGTCCGACTGTAAACAACACTAGCTCCTAAACCATGCGTAGGATTTTTTTCCAAATTGAAGAAACCTCTGTCCATCTGGCCTGGGTCGATGCTCTGCGATTTTGAAAAACATCCTTTAATTTTTGGGGGTACTTTACATGAAGCCACCCGGATATTTTCATAATTTTCTCAAATAGTGCAGTCGATGGGGAGCCAGAAGGGGGTCCACCTTGCAAATGATAAGGTTGAAGATTTTATTTTTTATTTTGTTTATATTGTTATTAGTAAGAAAACCCTAAGTTTTCCAACTCGAAATACTTCGGAAAAAGTTTTGGTAGCCAAAAAAATAAAAAAATTCGGGCATTTTTTAGGTTTTGCGTAATAATGTTTTAATGGATGATCTTAGCGCAAAAATAGTTATATTCAATTTTAAAGTTCATAAAATTCTCTACAAATTTGTTTAATAAATTATTTCTTTCAAGCAAATAGTAACAGAGCTAGGATTTTTTAAAATTTCACCAAAGTTTCACTTTTATTCTGAAGTTGCCCAAAATTACTCATCGTCTCTCTGATAAAGCATTTTTTTTAAAATTCTTAAGGTCATTATAAATAAAAAGTGATTAAATACTAATGTTTTAATACTTACTGAGGTTAAACTCGCGTTTGAAAGTTCACGTAAGAGTGATAATAATACGTATACGTTCACGTAATAATAATATCAAACGCCTTTCATAATTATTAAAACTGTTGACTGCGTATTTACAAAGGTCGATCTTTAATTCCAGGCATGACTGTGAGGCTGGGGACAGGCTTTAATTGATTGATTGATTGATTCATTCATTCGTGATTAATTCATTCCAGGCGAGTCAACTACTAAAGTCATTAGAGGTGGCAATTATCTTCCTCTGGTGGATGGCAATATCCAGCGCTGACCTACTCGTTGGTCAGCGTGGTTTTCCTAACCAGGTATCTCCCACCAACGGGGCACCGCCACAGCCGAGGTACACGATAAACTCCCAACTGGTCCCCTGACAAGTGTGGTAGTGTACAGCATGTAAGCGTGGTAAGGGTTGATTTTTTAGTAAGGGTGAAATTTATAGATGTGTACCAGGAGCTGAGAATAGAGTTATAGCTTCCTTGCATCTGTCTGAATCAGCTCGGAACGCGATCCGGCTTGCCTGAACTGAATTTCGGATCCAATTCCTGACGTCCGGACTTATGCAGGTAGGGTTGTAGCAATCCGTATGTGGATTGTCAAGAGAAATTGCGGCTCGTCTCGGAGTACGATGATGATGAGTAGAGAGCGGATTTTTATGTAATTACATATTTTTTGTCTTTCTACTTACCGTTCTCAAAATTGTAATCTTGGCGAATCATAGCCCTCCTAACACCATATCGAATTTTTTCGTTACATATTTTTACATATTTAGTACTATATTACATATTTTACATATTTTGCGGTTTTCACAATATTTTTTCTTATTTTATCAATTTTCTTCAATTTAATTCCATATTTTTTGTGAAAATACGTTGTTGTTTTTGATCAGCTTTTTCCCTACATTATTGGGGAAATCTAGGAATCCAAAATATCATTGACACCACGTTTTGTGATCTGTAACCTTAATTTCCGAGAAAACTTTGTGATCGCCGACGTGTAACACTTCGATGAAGATGCTACAGTGTATGTTTGCTGGTCGTAGATCTCACCAGTTTGTACGATGTCTTCTATTGCGATAAGTCCGGCTGCTAAACTACGGTCCTGAATTACAATAGATGAACCTTTTACCACTGACGAGAAAGTTGTGGTGTGATGTGAAGTGAGCAGTTTAATTAGAGAATTTTAATATAACATATTATTACATATTACATCCCATTTTACATATTTATTACATATTCTTACTATTTTCATTACATATTTATCTACATATTTTGACGTTTAATACTACATATTTTTCCGGTCTCTAATGATGAGGCCCAGCACTAGTCCTTCTGCGCCCTCTCGCAGCTTTAACGAAAGGGATCGTGTTCGCAGGATATGACGGAACATCCGCCACGTCACGTCACCACGACCAATCTCTACATTGTCATGTTCCGCCATCTCATCTTCACTTCAGTGAAGACTATGGCAATATAGTGTCGGTTAAAAAAATCTCATTTATGTAACTCATAGGCCGACAGCCAGTATTTTAATACTTCCGTTTGCGATGAATTTTGTAGCAGGTTTGTATACATTACTCCTGAGAATGCCCGGTAAGGTTAGCTATATGCCATTTAATATCATCTGATCCCTAAAAAAATGTACAGCGTGTTGAATAAAAGAAAAACGATGAAACGGTATCGGAACTGTTATCTTACGACGAAAGGCAACACACGAATGACCAGCCAGAATTTTCAAAATTATTTTGATGTCAATTGCATATATTCTAATAACTGTATTGGTATTATTAACCAAGCGAATGCACATAGTTTTGACAACACTGTGCCGGCAACAGTGAGTTGGTTGAATTGGACGTTTTCAAATAATAGCTAAGATGTTAGTTGCGCAGAAAATGCAATATTTCAATATTACCTAGCTGTTTCCAAAAACGAGAGAAGTATGACCTGTTGTAGCACCACTATAATGCGATTTTTATAACTTTGCCCCTCAAGGCTCGTCTTCACGATGGAATATGTCACGGTATTTCGCGTCTTTCTCAGCCGTGCCGCTAGATATCGCATGATCGCGACTTATCAAGCAGCGTTTGCGATCATGGACATCTAGCGGCACCAGCAAGAAAGACGGAAAATGGATGTGATATTCCCTCGTGGCCATAGGGGCTTGTGGGGCAAAGTTATAAAAATCGCACTGTAGTTTAACTATTCGCGCCAGTTAGCGTAAGCGTTACCGACCCTGTAAGCGCTACCGTACAGCTAAATTTTTCTAGGGTGGCCGCTGAGATTCGCGAGTAGAGGGAGAAGCTGAAAGTGGTGGGGAGGGAGCCAGGAGGCGGCGCTCGCTCGCGCCTGGCTCGTCTGCCCATATCAAAAACATTAGTCTACTGCACAGCACATGCTAGCGAACGGCCTCGGAAAACAATTTTCTACTTCAATTTTCAATTTTAATTTTCTATTCTAACACCAAATTCACGGTATGGCCTGGCTCTGTCCTCTTCATCCATATGTTTTCCACTGTCACTGATACCCGTTTCCTCACTATCATACGAAGTATCACTATCGTCGTTCGCGTCGTTTCGTGTAAAAATAACGATTTCTCGACATGGTGCATTAAATCATAGTGCGGTGAATCACACTCTCATCGAAACTGTCGAGAGTAGATTCCACGTCCTTTCTCTTCTCTTTATTGGGAGAAGAAAATGAACACGATTCTCCTGATTGAATAGAATTAATTTCCTTATTAATTATGCAAATAGATTCTGCACTGGAAGCAACAATTACTGCCTTAAGAAGTGTTTTGGTATTTTCAATGCCTTCTTTTGCTTCTCTTTATAAATTGATATACTTTTGCAACGACTTCATTCGTCTTACTGTGAAGGATGTCTATATGAAAGTTGCTCTGAACAAGACGCATTGCAATGATCACAACAAAATAATAACCACTTATACAGAACTTCACACAAACCACTGTACTCTGTTAGGGAAATGTAGCTGAAAATTGGCACCTTGCGGAGACAAAGTCAGGGTCAATGTTTACTCAACTGGAGTAGGGCTATCAACATGTCCTGGGACGGAACGCGCTCCCCCCTAAAGCGATAGGTTGAAGGAATGGAATCTTCCGGCAGCTCTGAGACCTGGTCTTGAGCGGCCACGCTAAAATAATTTTACTGTATCTGCCGTGCCGAGCCTTGTGTGTTTCTACCAGCGTTGCCAGCTCTTTAAGACTAAAAGTAAACGTCCCGCGCGGTACATCCCAAATCACGCTTTTGTAAAATCTTTCGATTTGAATTACCCAATGCAAAAATATACAAGAAAAAAGAAAAAGAAAGAGCACGCGAAAGAAATCTCATCGACAGTAGGTTATCGGTAGGTTGTGATTGAAATCTGAATAAAAACATCTGTTTTGATACAATTAAAATGTTACTTATTTATTTATTTTTTATACGGCAGCAGCAAAGCTGATATGCGTACATCTACTATTACACAGCACTTCACATCATAAATCATAAATTATTATGATTAATGATGTGAATTTATTGTTTTTTTTAATTTGTCCCGCTTTTTCCAAACAAATCACGCTTTTTTCACCAAGGTTTGTTAAAAATCACGACTTAGATGAAAAATTATCTAGCAACATTGGTTTCTACCCTTACCTTTTCAACGCTTAACAGATGTTTACAAAACAATTCGAAACCGCCGCCATGCGTAATTGCTTTGTGTAAACGTTCTTCCACAGACAGGCGTGCTCATAAACACGTTGCAAACAGTGGTGGCTCCACAGAGAATTTTAAAGGGGGTCGCAAAATTCCTGAATGGGTTGTGGAGAGGCTGTGATAAGTGAAGTGGAGACTACGGAGAAATATAAAAGTCGAAAAACCAATACTTTTTTGACTTGTTTAAATTTCAATCACACAAGGAAAGTCACTAAATATAACATTTTAAATAGCAACAGAAAAAAATAAATTTATAGTTAATTTTAAGACATTAGAAATATTTTTACTTTCTCGCCTTACGAATACTTCGTAAAAAGAGAAAGTTATGAAATCGTGAGCCGGAAAACGTCGAATTTTCGCCAGAAAAGCGCTTATAGCTGGGGTCTGGTAACGAAAAATTGGGTAAATTCTGTTGCTAAATTTAGAAAAAAAAATCCTCTAACTCATGTTGTAGCCAAAATCCATGTTTTGTTGCTTCTCCATACTGAAAAATCGATTGACGGGAAAACGTCCTTCTGTCCGTCCGTCTGTGGACAACGCTAGCGCCTAAACCGTTCAGCCGATGTTCTTCAAAATTGATATTCCCCAATCGATTTCGCTGATCTCGAGGCGCCTGGAATTTGAAACCGATATTTTAACTTTGGGGGATACTTTACACGAAGCCGTTGAACATTTTCAAAGTTTTCAAAAAAATGGCACAATTTTTTTTTGTTAAAATTTTGTTGTTGAATAGTGCGAATGATGTTTAAGAGAAAGATGTATCATTTTCGTTGATATTGTCGAAAATTGCAAAAAGCAATTTCAAACCTACAAAATTGAAAATAGAGATTTTTGCCAAAGACAAAGTCGCTTGTACAAAATTAGCACTTTAAATACGGTCATGTACACTTTTTTAAAGAAACGAGTAGGTTTTGCGTAAATTGCGTTTCAAATTTATGAAAATTTTGTTTCTCAAAAACCAATTTTTTTCTTTAATTTTTTTTCACTTACGTAATAAGGGACAGTAAAAAATATGCCGCTAATCCTATTTCCAGGCGATGCTTGGTTTTTGGAAAATTTCGAAAAAATATTTTTAAAATTACAATATTGTAGATAGAGATTTTGGACTCAGTGTGTTGTACAAAATTAGTTCTTTAAAAAAAATGTCATGTACAATTTTTTGAAAATATGAGTTGTTTTTGCGTAATTGGCGCTTGAAATTGGTGAAAAAAGTTTTCTCAAAAACCGCTCCAAATTTGTTCTTTAAATTTTCTGTACATGTGTAATAATGGACGGCAAATAAATAAACTAGTGGTGCTATTGAATGGCACAGACTTTCTCGCAGAACTTAGTTTTCTAATCTCTACAGTTTGAACTAGTTAATCTGTTATGAATAGAGACCGGATTTTCATGTAATTACATATTTTTTCTCTTTCTACTTACCGCTTTAAAAATTGTAATCTTGGCGAATCTTCGCTTTTCTAACACAATATCAAAATTTTTCGTTACATATTTTTACATACTTAGCAGTTTATTACATATTTTACATATTTTGTCATTTTTACGAAATTTTCTTTACATTATATCAATTTTATTACGTATTTTTTATGAAAAGAAATATTTTCAAAAAAGAAATTTTTCCTACATTATTACTGCATGCTGTTTACTCGACGTATGCTACATGACGCGGTCGAGTGTTCACACAATCCGGCGCACCTGCTTCAGTTAAACTCCGTGCGGCGGGAAGTGTGCGTCAGTGACTGATATCAGTTTCACCTTAGGTGTGAAAAGTATCACTGACGCCACGTTTTGTGACCTGAATTTTCAAACGTATGTATTGCATTTAATATTTCTTTATATTCTTCCTATTTCTTTTTTTTTATAATTTCGTATTATGTAAATTTTGGTTTTTAATTAGTTTTTTAAGATTACATATTATACCCGATTTTACATATTTACTACATATTCTATTTTCATTACTTATTTATTTACATATTTTCACCTTTCATACTACATATTTTTCCGGTCTCTAGTTATGTATGATCTTCTCAGATAGCTTCTTTGGGCGCCCAAAGGACATTTGTTTCACATTCTTTGGATTTTTCGGCTTCCTAATGCTAGAAATGAAACCACCATACACTATTATACAAGTGTAGCTACCATATATAGCGAAGATGGTCGTAATCGTTAAATAGCAAGCATTGGCACAACTCTTCCGAGGGAAACATCGATGGTTCATGTCCTGGACGGGGAATATTATTTGTCAAAATTCTCTCTGGTCACAGGAAATAATTGAGAATTCTAGAAACATTATTGAAAACCAAGTGAAACCATTCCAATCACAAATGTTGATAATTATGATAAATGGACTGGAAGTGTCTGTATGTAATTTTCCAATTTTCAACTTTTTAACAACCTTCACATCTTTTCTAGGTATCATCATATTAATTGTTTTCCTATCATGCGTTTATTATTTTATGTCTCGGTTCTATACATTTTATGGCTCTGTTGGTCCCGTACGGTGCTATTGGGGCGTAGTGGTGTAAGTTCCAGCTCGTTAACTTTGAGAATCAGATTTCGGGTGTCGGAACGGAAAAAAATTGCTGGCAGAAAACACTTTTTCTGGTTTATGTAGTAGTGTGAAAGGGCCATTTAGGACCATGTAGAAGCAGTGCGACAAAGTATTACTCGTTCACTTTACATTTGCAGACGGCAGAATTAGGAACTAACGTTGTTTTGAAAGTGAAGGCCCGAACACACAACCGAGAATACACGAATGGCCCCGATGTCAATCAGCATCTGACCAATCAGCTGTCTCCGAAGGCAGCACAAGCGCTACGGAGTCCGTAGTACGGACACAGCTGATGAATTATGCGTTTCTGACAGTTAGCTGGAGTCGTGCTCTTATATGATTAACATAATATACAATGAAATAGATCACACCACACGCTATTCACAACATTCACGTACAATATTGTTATTTCTTCTTTGCACT
Source organism: Acheta domesticus (assembly GCA_031308135.1). Classification (NCBI taxonomy): domain Eukaryota; kingdom Metazoa; phylum Arthropoda; class Insecta; order Orthoptera; family Gryllidae; genus Acheta; species Acheta domesticus. The sequence goes on from JAHLJT010002630.1 coordinate 87,750,416, forward strand.
TATCTACTGCTTAATGGTTATGTTCTTGCCCCGCCGGGGTTCTGTGTGCTGCTCACCGTCATCTATATCATATTAAACGGTCAGTATATACTGCAGACGCGCGTTTTTCATTCACTCGGCGGTGACCTCACGTAAACAGATCGCAGCGCTCCCTCTGCAAATGTAAAGTGAACGAGTAATATGTTGGCAGCTGCCAACCAGAGAGACAAAACGTGACGTGTCAGGTCGCTCAGTTGCCACTGCCGAACACGGGGAACATTTGAGCATCGCACTGCGACTTCCCTGCCGCCGCGCCGCCAGCGTTTCTGCCTGTGCTGCGCGCGCAATGTGTACTGTGTTGTGATTTGCGTTAAGGTTAGGCTTTTGTCGTATTTTTTACACTTTTACACGTATTTTTTGAAGTGTTTGTTTTCGTGTCCCGGTAACACGTGCTCAGTGGTTTGCGACCTGGCAACGTCGCTCCCCTCCGCTCACAAATGTGAATCACCTTCTTAATTTAATCGGACCTTAGTTTTGTGTTTCTCTAAATGCCTTGTTTGCGTTGCAGGCGTGCACGTCACTGCCGCCATCAACTGCTACGTGTGCAACAGCGTGACGGAAGCGGCATGCGCCGACCCGTTCCGCTCGGACTCCGTGGAGCCGGTGCAGTGCACCCCGGACGCCGTGCAGAAGTCGCTCTCCGACACCTCCAAGGCGCTCTCCGACGTCTTCACCAAGTTCGGCGTCGACATCCCCACCGGCACCATGGAGCTGGCCTTCGTCTGCCAGAAGTTCGAGCAGACAGGTGACAACGTGCTTGATTTCTTCACCTCTGTTAATAATATTATGGAATGATTCTTGAGAGTAGGTCATTAAACAAAACCATTTTTAACCTGCCAACGTTCCACAGACGGACGGATTCCGTCTGTTTGTAGCCCTGATGAAGGCTGAATAAAAGCAGACACGTTGGCAGGTTAAAAATGGTTTTGTTTAATGACCTACTCTCAAGAATCATTCCATAACAGGTAACAACGTTTTCCATGTGGAGTAAGATATATAGGTGTGTCAACTAGTCGCCTTTGGGGCAAATTTTCCGAAGCCAGTTTGAGGCTAGTTCCTCGCTTGTCCTTACGGTGCGCATGATCGGTTTGGGGCACGATGTAAGATATACATCTTAGGATGACATCTTAAATTGTGGCTGAGTTCGTTGGCTTCCGCGGCCGGAGTCATTGTGTTCTTGGCTGTACGGGATGAGCCGCGTCTGAGTCGATGGATCTGACGTTTCGGCCATCTTGCTGTGGCCTTCTTCAGAGCAGTTTATCAGTTAAGCAGTTTTACAAAGCATTTCCTACCCACTTTCGTAACTGTTCGCTCTAGACTTTACCAATTTCACCGCGAAACGATAAATCACTGACTTGAAATTAGAAATCAGCTGGCCACAGCAGCTGTCGAATGGATCACGACCAATCACGATCTTGCCCAAATGAGACCGCAGCGCTTATATGCGAGAACTACCTTCACATAAGCTTCAGTTTTAGTCTGGGAGTGAACACACCGATATATCTTACACCGTGGTTTGCCACTACAGTCTCTAAGCTTCGGGTCCCGATGGTAGTTCACGTTCCGACACTAGTTAGATAGTAGCAGAGGTAGCCAAATTACATTGGCACACAAAATAAAAACATTGCATTTTTTTGAATGATCTTGGCTGTCCGGGTGACGCCGCGTCGAAGGCTGTGTTGCCGACGTTTCGACCATCTCATCGTGGTCTTCCTCAGGGCTGGACTGCTGAGGAAGACCACGATAAGATGGCGTCGACAACACAGCCTTCGTCGAAACGTAGCCTTCGACGCGGCGTCACCCGGACAGCCAAGATCATTCACATGACTCCGGCCGCGGAAGCCTATGACTTCAACATTGCATTTTTTTTCGGGGGTTGTCAGACCCAAAGACTTGATCCATGTGGTGTTTCTATGTATTTCGAAGTGATCAATCCGAATCTGAAGCCAGAATTGACCCTTCACTCTCCAATATGTTTTAAATCGCAAAAAACATCGTGATATTCTATTTTTTTGTTTTGGGGGGTTGTTGTCAGACCCAAAAGTTTGGCATTTGTTTCTCCATGTATTTCAACGCGCTGAAGCCAGAATCGCGCGACCTTCCTCTCATTTTTTTTAAGTCGTGAAAACCACCGTGAAATTAGATTTTTGCTTGTTTTCGGGGGTTGTTCACAGACTCAAATACATGGCACATGTTTCTCAATGTATGTGAATGGATCTCTCAATGGATCTGAAGCCAAAATTGCTCCACCACCCTCCATTTTTTAAATCGCAAAAATCAATCGTGAAATTGTATTTTTTTTTGTCGGGGATTTTTGTCAGACCCAAAGACGTGACACATGTTTCTCTAGGTATGTCGACAGGCTTAATCCGAATATGAAGCCAAAATTGCGCTACCATCTTCCAATTCTTTTTAAATCGCTAAGAAACATAATGAAATTGTAGACAGTAAATTTGAGGGTGGAGAGTGGTTGCGCAATTCTGGCTTCATTTTTCGGATTCAGCGCGTTGACATACATAGAGAAATATCCGTCAAGTCTTTGGTTCCGACAATCCGCGAAAACAACAAAATGCAATTTCGCAATTTAATCAACTATTTTTTGTTAAAATGTGGGGAAGAGGTTCTAGAGCTCAAGGAAACGTACGCAGATGGTACTTCTTCCCTCTACTACGATTGTTATTGTTCTGTGTAATAAATCAAATCAAATCCATGTAAAATTAAATTACAAAATCACCCATTAAAATTAAATAGTAGTATGTATTGAAATAAGTTTTTTTTGTTATTTCAACTTCATTTAAAGGAGTGTCATACCACGGCGGCTGGTTTCCCAATAGACTGGAGGTTGTACCTCTATCGAATGAGAGAAATGTAATTTCCAAAATTCAAAATACGAATATATAATAAAACTGTACACAATTCAAATTAATTAAAACTAAGTTTAAAAAAGTATAGATAGAAACATTACTTAACTTTATGCGTCGTGTCCGTTCAGGTATATACACCTCCCGCGCCGTGGTTCTGTCTTTGTTTTCCGCTGGGCACTTAAGTTCTACTCCAACACATTTCATCGACACGTTTCACACAAATAAAATTATTTTATTTCGAAAATTTCACTATTTTAGTATATTTTGTAATAAAGATCTTTCCACACACTCGTACTCCCACCATCGCTCTCCATGTGTAACTGCAGCAAACTGCAGGTTTCTACAAGCGAAATATTTATGTACCGAAAAGGGGACTTCCTTACAGAAGTGCCAACTTTACAAAAAAATCACCAAGTGTACATTTTGAATCAATAACTCTAATATCAAATGAAACCAAATTCTCTAAACGTCATAAATAATGCATTAAATGCCGTTAATGATTGACTGAACTTGTGTACTTCTAATAACAAGCGAAATTCATACAATTACGTTGCAGCGAGTCACACGAAGACAGAATATCGGTATTGCACTGAGACTCCCTCGGGGCAACCGAAAAACCGTATGTTCGCCGTGTTAAATCGAACGGCCAAAGAGTAAATGCAGTAAACCTAGTAATACAGCTAGGAGCCAAAAGCATTGTGCAATACCTAGCAAGGCACTAGGCACCGGAGAGAGCACCAGTTGGACGCACTTTGGTTTCAAAATGATTTCATATACATACACCGATATTGCTGCAATATCTTGAATAAAGAACGTCATTAAAACGACAATTGATATTCTTAAGATATTAAGAGATTTTATTCTATTATCTGGGGGTTGTGCAAACGCGCAACCTAAGCACGATATTAATGGGATCTTGGAAACTAAACACAGTAAGAATAAATTATTAAGATTGTACAAAGAATATCGCATATTTTCAGTATATAGTTTTATTGTTATTGAGAATATAATACCTTATGAAAAGAAAAAAATCAGAAAGATGACAATAACTAAAATAACTAGTGGTGTTACAGAATGGCACAGATTTTCCCGTTTTAGTTTTCTATTTCCTTCGATCTCGGCTAGCTATTAGGACTTGACACATATTCTTGCCAGCTGCCATCTATCGCCGCCCAGTATATTGTTTTTACATTTTCTTAATTTTTCGGTTTCCTAATAGTAAATAACGGAAATATTATTTTAAGAATATTAAATAACAGTAAAACCTCGTCCAAAATCACAATTTTCTTTGAAAAATTTGGACTACTGTAAATGCGAAAATTGAAGCTCTTTTCAACAGGAATCTTTTGTGAATTCAAAAACCTTCATTAGAAATTATTTGAAGCACATTAACATACAAATACAACAGTTTGACAAATTTCTGGAAATGTGCCTATTAACGGTGTGAGGAATCTTTCAAAAAATTACATTTGTGAATTTTTTTAAATACCTCAAAATGAACTGTACGGCATATTAAAGAATGCAATTTGCACTATCCGTTCGAAAAGTTTCAAGAAACAATTTCAAGTCACTTATTATGAAACTAGTGGTGCTACAGAATGGCACAGACTTTCCAGTATTAGCTTTCTATTTCCTTGGGTCTGAGCTAGCTATTTGGAATTGCCACCTACCAGCTACCACTATCACCGCCCAAAATACATTTTTCTGCTTCTTAATGGCAGAGCGGAAATATTAATTTTAGAATATTATAAAACACAAAAACCTCGTCCAAAATGGCAATTTTCTTTTACAAATTTGTAGCTGTCTTTAAGAATGGCGTTTAAGCGCCTCTAAAAATGCGAAATGAGCTCTTTTTCACAGAAATTTTTTGAGTTTTCAAAAAACTTCATTTAAAGTCATTTGAAGCACATTAACTCACAAATAGAATAGTGTTTACAAATTGCTGATAATGTGCATATTAAATATGTGAGAGATCTTTCAAAAAAATACATCAGCCACAGATGTGCGGTTCAAATTAGGCTTGCTATCTGTGATGGCCCGCATCGCAATTTTGGCCGATTGCAATGAAATAGTTAAATTGTGCGAAGCATAGTTCTTAAAATAGAGTTTTAAAGTTTGAATCTTCTCTAAATTAAAAGTATTTTGGATAAAAAGTTACGGAGCTATGGCCAATTGAAAAGTGTCTTTTTATATCGTTTTAATGTAAAATTGACCATATTCGGACTAATGTGGCCCACTGTTTGAGTCAAATAAGTAATGTTTGATAATCATAAAATTGTTGTGAAATAACGTAGGCACGACCTCAGACAAAAATACGTTGATAAAAATATCAATAAATCTTTATTCATTATTTTCTAAAAAGTAGCAAAAATGCGGAAAAAACGTGTTTACGGGGTTTGTAGCACCCCTGAACTCATTTTAAAACTATTTTATTGGTGTCGATGTTATTCTTGCATTGAAAACTAAGCTTTTTCGCTAAGACTCTACAAATATTTTCAATACAGCCTAATAGTGAACAAAGAAATATAGAGCAGTGCAGAAGAAATGCGGGTCGTAAATACTGATGGCGCGTGGCGCAATTTTAGCCGATTGCAGTGAAATAGTTAAATTATGCGAAGCAAAGTTGTTAAAATCAGAGATTTCGAGCTCTAATCTTATGTAAATTAAAAGTATTTTGGATAAAAATTTACGGAGCTATGATCAATTGAAAAGTATCTATTTCTATGGTTTTAACGAAAAATTTGCCACATTCGAGCTAATGTGGTACACCGAGTCAAATAAGTATCGGTTGATGATCATAAAATTGTTGCGGGGTAACGTGGGCACCACCTCAGCCCAAAATCCGTTGATAAAAATCACATTAAATAATATTTATTCTTTATTCTCTAAAAAGTAGCGAAAAAGGCCGAGAAATAGGGTGTTTGTGGGGTTTGTGACATCCCAAAACCCATTTTGAAAACAGTTTGATTGGTGCCGATGTTGTTCTTGCATCGAAAACTAACCTTTTTTCACTTTTTTCCACTAAAAATGCGATTTAATAAGCTTACAAAACTGTTATTTATTTTAAAGCCTGAATTATGTTTCAACGATTTTAAAATTTGTATGTGATTGAATTAAGAGTAAATTCGGTATCGTAATTGAAATCATGCGGATAAAGCTTGACTTCCCAAAGAAACATTTCCGCGATAAATAGGAACATAAAGAGTATCAGCTGATTCTTTTCTGATTTTAATTTATGCACTATCAAATTATCCAAACGAATCAATTAATCTGAAACGGTTGCATTTTAAAACTAAAACCATACGTCGTACTTTACATTATTGTTTAACTTTAACATTATTTACATATGTATACTTATGTTTCAGTCTTTTTTACAGTAAGTTCAAAAAATTCATAACCGCAATTTTTTTGATTCATTAATGAGACATTTTTCTCAGAAACTGTGGGGCCCTAAAAAGTGCGGGGCCTGTAAGCACGTGCAACAAGTGCTACTAGGATAAACCAAGACTGCTCCGTATGTATGTATACGGGAAAGTAAAAAGAAGTAAAACTTGTACCTGACGTATGGAGGGAGAAGCGTAATCTTGATAACATAATTGTCAACCTTTTTTCCTGGCATTAGACGACAACAATAACATTGTACTGCTCTTGTTCGCAGATAAAAAGGGACATGAAGTAGTGATTCGCTCCTGCGCGTTCAATCCGGAGACGGTGAACGCCTGCCCTCCCGAGAATTCCGGTGCCAAATGTTTGCAGTGCAACACCGATCTCTGCAACGGCGCTTCACGGGACCCTGGCACCATTGGAATGAACTTCTTGGCGATACTAGCGCTACCGGCCATGATGGTGCGTTTATTGCGTCCATAGAGCGCTGTACGGTCGCATCATAACGATCGTTTCTCCCACCAAGTGGGCTCTGCATTACATCTGCCAAAGTGTTTGAAGTTTGAAAATTAGCGGTAAGCGGTCTCTCGGTTGGGAAGTATTTGAGACAGACGATAGATTCGATTAGAAAAAGAGATTTTAAAGCTAGATCGTGTGCTAAAAATCTTTTAAAAGGTTTTGAAATGATATCATACTGTTAGAGAATTCTAACAATATGATAACGGTTAACGGTTTTGAGCATTCGTTCAATCCCTTGAGGAAAGCGAATGTGGGGCAAACGGAAAAAAGTTTCCAAAGAAACAATGCTTCCTCTGATACTATGTCCGTATTATTTTGGAACTCTAGTCGTCGAAATTGTAGCGCATGTTGACTTGTTGAAAAATTTGACTACATACATGATTAAGAAAACAATATTACAAAAGAAACAGTAGGTTGTATGTTCTCTTTCCATGTTATTGCTCACACCAGCAAGGATTCACATCTTCTCTAGATTTATAAACCAATACATTGTGAAATACATTATAATTTTTTGGACTCATTTTTTTCAATGCTTGAAGAATAACAACTTGCAAGTATGAAAGATATGCATAACATCAGATCTTGTTGGTAAAATACTACTTCTTCCTCCCATTATCAAGCATTCATATATTTTTCATTACAAAATGAAGATTACCTCATTTCTGAGAAGAATATATTATAATTATTCACATATGCATTCTTATACAGTGAATTAACATAAATGTTCATAATAACTCACTAGAAAATTATTAAATGTATTTCTAGCACTTATTCCTTTTCATTGGATACATCAATATTATTTTGGAAAATATTGTTGTGAATCGTGAAGAGAGAAAATCTTCATTTTAGTAGACCAGTAGGCTGCATCAAGATATTTGGAGTGTTTCTGTCTTTTTGCCCAATATTACAATATATTGTACAATATATATTAATATTTAGTATATATTTCTCAATTACAACTTATTCTCCTGTTATCTACTTTCTCTATTACTGAAATTCAAATGAGAAGTTATTGTCAAAAAAAAGAGTTTCAATTTGTCAGAGTTTATTACATCAAAAATACCATATTTTTATGCTACATGATTATTCATTGATTGATTTAATAATCATTTTTATTTTAAAAGGAATGTCCAGTAGACTGGCTTTGAAACAATAAAATGTAAAAATCCATTTCCTTCCTTGAAAACTGCTGTAGTAACAAGATGCTAAATGACTAATCATATTGATCCATGTATTCTTAGAAAGATGCAAAAAGACTAATTATATTGATCCATTTATTCTTTCTAGACTCAAATCAAAAGTATCCTCTACAGGCTACTATGAAATTAGTGTCAAATTGAATGTACCAATCATGAACAAAGTTAATAATTTACTGGAAGAGAAATGAATGTAAAGTTTTATATGAAAAGTTCTTGATGCAACCACTATTTACTACACCATTAGATTGTTTGCTAATGAGGCTTAACACAATTATGCTGAAGAAAATTATGGGATCAGTTAAGTACTATGTATTTTCATTGCTCTCCCAAGTATACAAAACTGAAAAGTAAAAAAACATTCAAGCAGTAAGTAGTGAAATGTATTTCTTAAATGTATATTATATAATTTTTGGAATATTGCAGCAACAATGTTCATGTATACTTTTTGTTTTTGATATCTAATACAAAATGAACTTAACATAACTTTAAAAAATTCTGTGATGTTGTTCTATTTCACTGATCCAAATTTCTTCAAGGTACAATGAGGAAATAACTGATTTAATTGAAATTCAAACAGTAAGTGGACATTATGAAAAAGTAATATTTTTATTCTGATCTGTCCATGTATATTTTGCACTGCATTTCTTCCTGAAAATATGAAGAATTGTATTCACTTTTCTATAAAGTCTTTTCAGGCATTACTTTCTACATCAAATTTTCATTAGTAGACTATAATTTGGTGTTATATGTAAACATAATTCACATAGTTTGCTAGTTAGTTCAAGAAAATGATACATATTTCATTAGAAAATATAGCATACATTTTCACTGATTTATGAGTATATATACAGTTGAAAGAAATTATACAATTTTTAAAATAAAGGTTTTTATTAACAACAGCTTTTTACAGTACTATAAAGTTTGCAAATATAAATATTTTGTAAGAAATGCATTGTAAACCAAGAAGGAAAACGTTCTTGTATACAAAAATCATGAGTGCAATTTCAACTTTGTGAATTTTGTTTTTTATGTATGTAGGCCATAAAAGCATAGATATGCAATGTTGCATAAAAGCATAAAAGCATGCAATGTTGTGCATTATTGCTTGTACCAGAAATTCAACTTTTGAAAATGATCAGACAATTATAGTTTTTGTGAGTAGTGTATACAATTGTAAATGTTTCCTCAGTATGTAAGAGTCAGTAATTTTCCACAGCTTGATTCTATTGTTCACATTGTAACACACGTGACTGAAGATACTTGCATGATAAGAAAAGCAAATTTTGTAAACATTTTTCTGTAATACTCATTATTGGTTGTTTATGGTAAGCTGTGCAAAGTGTGAACAATACTGTACCTGTCAGGACAACACAAATTTTGTGTTTAGATTTTAAGAATTCAAATGAAGAACGTTATTAAAAAAATTGAGCCTTCATAAAATTTCATGTACCTGCAATAATTACTGTTAATTTAGAATAATGGCACATGAATGTTCTCATTGTTTTATTTAAGAACATAAAAAAAAATAGTTTTGGCTACTAAATTACTCGGAACTGAACTTATATGTAGGCCTACATTAATTACAAGAACATTTCACATTGAATATTACTTGACCACAATTTAGAAGATTAAAGTGTCTTAAAAAGTGTATAAGCAAGAAAAACAAATATTTAAATGGACAATCATAGCTTCAATCCTGACATATAGCTGATGCTACATCCACATTTTTCTCAAACAAGCAAGTAAAATAAGCAGCTGGAAGTCAGATGTATAAATATTGTGGTCCAAAAAGATGAATTGTGCATTGTGATTAGGACGAAAAGTAGATCATATCTTTGCAAGAAATAATAAAGCGTAATAGATTCTTCATAGAACCTATTCATAGAGAAATTTCATAATTTAACTCTCTTGAGGCAAGATTACAATTCATGAAAGTAATATGTAATGTTTCAGCCTTGCATACTAGTATTGCAGTTAAAGGGAGTTACTGTAGTGAAATCTAAATATATAAATATGATGTTAAACACAATGCTTAATTATTGTAAATTATAATTAAGTCTTTTAGACTCGACAGTGATACCTTGATATTATATTTACTCAAAGGATTGAACATTTTGTTCATAATCACGACAAATACTTTAATCATCAAATAAAGCTTTTAAAAGCAGGAAGAAAATACAGTTCACCAGTGAAACACTAGCATAATAGTAATCCACTATGAATGTTTATTAAAAGCATTGCTAAAAAGTCATGTTTTAAAATGATATATTGGTACAAATAATTTACTGTCCAATTTTGAGAATTTGGGTGATAGATGGTTGGTTGTTTTTTTGTTGTTGTTTTTCTTCCAAAGAAAGTTTTTTTTTCTAGCATTATTTCCAAAAACATTGCTTGCAATAGAGGAACAGTAATGTTATTAATTTTCAAGTTCTATGTATGAAGTAAACTATTAAAACAATGTCATTAATTGACGTGCATTTGATAAGACAATAGCTTAAGTATATTTTTGCTATTCCAAAACTATGCAATGTTATCTTATCTGAAAGATATACACTGTAGCAGCAGAATTATACAATACACTTATGCTTTCATATCTGTTTCAATAAAACTCTTGAAAAACTTCCCGTTTTTAATTCTAATCATTAACACAACTCTCTAGGGAGTTACTAGCAAAATACTCTGAATATATTACCCTGGGCTTAGTGTAATAATTATACAGAGAAGGTTGTGACTTGTAATATACCGTAAAACAGGGTGAATAGGATCACTTTTCATGTTCAAAGACCTGTGGCACCTCAACCAATCATGGTAGAGTGATGAAACAAAATCCATTTTATGGGTCTTGGTCTGTAGTTTTGAATCCTATTTCTGATTTACTGTAAATTGTTAAAAGGGAATTATTATTTTTTTATGCCTCGATCCTATTGATTCCATACTCAGGGTGAATAGGATCAGCTATGTAATTTTCATTAATTAATGCATTAAGATGTTCGTTGCATGATTAGGACCACTAAATTTTTTCTTAAATGTTGGCAAAATAGGAAACTAAAATACATATACTACTGCAATTATTTTATACATAAAAACTTACAAAATTGATATAAAACATTAACAGGCAAAATAATACTACTTATTCCAAGTACAAATGGTCATCAAAAATATGTGTTGTCCCCTTTGAATTTTCGAGACTTTTATTCTCCTCTCCACTTAAACAGGAGTTACTTCACATATATGATCATATCATCTATATCTGGGTAAACAAACACAGTTGTTTTCTTTCCAACCCTGTTTCGGAGGCACTTCACGGTTAGTAGGGATTCGGAGGCGGTAAGAAGTTTGCCTATGAATCTCCTGTTTCGCTTATTTGTGTCAGTTTGTCTAATGCTCCACCCTCTCTTTATAGCAGCAATGGCTTGCTCCAATTCATCTTTGCTCCTCTTTATGTATGCTTTCCCCCCAGTATCAGAGATATAATTTCGAGGCATTTTAACTACCCTGTAAGTTTAAACGAATGAACAATTCAGACAGATTATACTCAACAGGAAATATAATTCAACCATCTGCAAGTCTGGTTAAAACCATCTGGGCAAGTCTGGTCCTCCGATCCCATTCACCCCGTATCTTTAGAAAGTGTGTGCGTTCAAACAAAAAATATTAATATTGAGAAATTTATTTAACACTTACAAAAATCGGAGGAACGGCTGAATTCAGGATAAAATTCTCGGTAGAAGCACGCTTTTTGATAATACAGAAGTCCAGAACCCACCCCACAGTAAATAAAGTTTTGACACCTATGTAAACATGGGATTTCCCGCTCACATGTGGTCAGCAGTGCTGACTCAGCACACTGGAAGTCAAGGCGACCACAACTGAAATACAAAATAGCCCTCAGTGCATACCACAAACAAAGATATTGGATAGTACTACCACAAAGGCTACACTGGTGACTTCTATATATAGAAGGACTTGGACTGGCGCTCTAATTTGCAATTGTTATTTCTACACTGTGTACTTTTACGGGTTTTAAAGTTGTTCGCTGGATTTGATCCTATTCACCCTGTTTTACGGTACTCTCTGGCCCCGCTTCCATCTATACTTCGGTTTTTCTTTCTTGGCGCGTGGGAATGTGTCATCAAAATGGAATATCTCACGGTATTTCGCGTCGTTCTCAGTTGTGCCGCTAAGAGTCGCAAGTTCGCCAACACTACTCGATAGTCACGATCATGCGACTTCTAGCGGCACAAGCGAGAATGACGCGAAATACCGTGAGATTCCATTTTGATGACACACCCCCACGCGCCAAGAAAGAAAAAAAGAAGTATAGGTTCCCGATCCCCAGATTGCGTTGAACAGTGCTTGAAAAAAAGTCACGATCATTCGATATCTAGCGGCACGCCGGGCACCACGCGAGATGCCATGACTTAAGTCAGTGTTGTCAAGGTCGATGCCAACAGCGGGAGTCTATGGCACGAGTGCCACGACGAAATCGCCCCTCCACGCAGTTCATTACCCCGCCACTATTGTGCATCCAAACATTTGATTGCAGTACGGCGCCTTATGGAGTATTGCCCTCTCTTTCTATCCAATACAATTTTACATAAGACTCTCTCTTTCTACCGCAAGCTGTGTTGCCGATTCAGGAGGCTCGGGGTTATTCGACTCGTCCATTTTGTTTCACGCGCAAATACTTAACAAGTTCATTCAACGATAGCTTCAGTTGTGTTAATCTTAGACAATTGAGTTTTTTACCAGTTATTCCCAGAACTCTTATGAATGTGATGGTTCTTTTGTAATTTAGTTGTATGGTTTAATTTCCATGAAATTAATTATAAATGATAGGCAAATGCTTATTTCTACATTTTGACGTTCTTAAATTTTCACTATGCGAGAAACTTTTTTATTATTGCAGAAAAGCACAAACACCCAGCGGATGAAATGACAAGGGAAGTCCAAATTTTGATATGAGACCAACCACATTTCTGTATGAATCATGGTTCTTGAGTTAGACGGTAATAAAAACAATATTTCGTGCGCTCCGAACGAACATTTCATGTCGTTAAGTGATCTTAAATACTTCTCAGCGATTCTCAACAGGCGATGTGAAAGGAAAAATAGAGTATTTATTTTTGAATTTCACTTATTAAAAACCGTGAAATGCATTTAAACATATATACAAATGAATTAGAAATTTTACTGTTAATAATATTAATGCCAAGACATTCAACCAGTAGTTGTCGTAAAATGTGCTTTCAAATGCAAATAGGTGACGAATTATTAGCTGGGTGTTCGAAAAGAATATTATGCATTGTCCGCACAAACCCTTGCAGTATTTGATACCATCCATGTCATCTCACCTTTGTGAATGAGCATTTTCCCTTATTTTACATAAAAAAGTGGATGTATTGGACGTATAAAATGACTTGGGACTAAAAATTAGCAATATTGACCTTGATATCGATGTCATTCGCGAAAAACAATTCAAGCCTCGTCAGTATGTGATGAATTAACAATGTTCCAACTGGATTTGGACTTGTTTTGCTATTGATATTTCAGTTTTAACTCTCATTTAAAGGGCTGTTTTTTAAGTAATAATTCTAATAAAAATAATACATCTTTTTTTTATCAAAAATCTTTAATTTCTAATATTAAGCCATCTATTTAACATGTTTTGAAATTCTTTCCGTTCAAGTGGTATTCAAGGTGCTGAACAAGCTGGCAAAATTTCATGTCAATCCAAGTATTAAGCACGGCGAGTGTTGCGTATAAGCGCTGCTGAGAAGTGACAACGCTGTTCTCCATAAGCTCTGTACTGCAATCAAATGCTTGGACGCTCTATAGAGACAACGCCATCCCTATTGTAACACAAAGATATTGGATAGAATTACCGAGATACACAAGTAGCGCTAGTGTAGCGTTACAAATTGAACGCTGCGCTCTGCGCCATTTTGTTGGCAACCAGTTTCCTGGCAGGTGCTGACAGGCGTGTTGTTTGTCCGTGGATGACAAGAGTAGGTATTTCCCATGTAAATTATTACATTGCAGTGCTTTATCTTGCTATACAAAGACTATTATTTATGCATCAATAAAAATATATAATGAGAGCTTCATGGTTTTGTGACCTAAAGGCCAAAATGAAGCATCATTAGAGTTATGAGAAGCAAACTTTCAAAAACTCAAATTATGCAACCAAGACATGTTTCATTTAGTAGCATATGAGTATTTTTTATCTAATTGAAACGTATACTTTCATTTGGACCTAGCATACCTGCACACTGAGTGCAGGTATATAAACTATATTTACATTTTTTACCCAAAAGTATTTTATTCATTTAAAAACTTGTTCGCATGATTAAAAATTGGAAGATAGATTGCATGAGTTTTGGACATTTCACAGCATTAAGAATTGAGTTGTTTGTGTGGCAAGCTTTACTTAATTCATTTTTACATTAAAAAAATCCCTCCTTCAAAAAAAGAAACTGCATTAGCTAAGGAGAGCAACAAAACGGTGCAAAAATGATAAAAATATCTTAGTTGAAATTTCTTTTGGAATCATATATTTGATTTTCAACTCTAGCTAGGTCGAGTTCTGTCGCTGTCTGGAGAATTGTTGCGGCCGACTGCTCTGATCGGTAGTTTTCTGTGGTACCTCCGATCAATATCAGGCAAATGCCGCAGCAGAACCACACAAACCGGCCACCGACCGCGCCCTATCTTTTCTTCCTCTTCCTTGTCCTATATTTGCCCTTTACTCACACAGACTTACACTTACATGTATTGGTGGGAGACCAATCGGGAAATTAGAGCTTTTCCGGCTATGGCTGTGCGCCGCTGGTAGGAGATACCTGGTGAGGAAAAGCTGTAGCCGACAATAGGTTAGCGCCGGTTCTCACCATCTAGCGGGAGCAGTGGCGTAGCCTGAGTTTTGGATTAAGGTAAGTAACTCGGGAAATGAGAAAGTAATTTAAAACTCTTAAATATTCCTCATTCACCAATACCATTTCTGTCACTTTACTCAACTAGAGCACACAAAGAATTTGTAAATTTAAAATAAAAACTGATCCAGTAAAAGAAATGATGGCTCACGTACTTCATGTAGTTTATTGGTTGAAATTAGAAAAAGTTGACTGAAGGTCACAACCTAGCAAAATATAAATATGTGTCCTCATACTTTAATAATAAGAGCATTATCAAACCCTAAGATTTTGAAAATTGTCCAATTCATTCATTTCGAACCCTTTAGAATTGTCATAGTTTATAAAATGGAAAGCAATGATCTATAATAATAATAATAATAATAATAATAATAATAATAATAACTCCACCTAGGGAGTACACGACCTTGCAGTTGGTGGTGGAGCTTGAGTACCCCCATGAGCCTTAAAGCTATGTCAGTGGTAGCCTAGCTACCGGTGGGGCCTCCCTTGCTGAATGGGTTGAAGGTGAGGGGTCAGACGAAGAAGTACTCCATTTTGAGGAGAGTGGGAAGTAAGTAGAGAGGGAAGGGTCATGAACCTTTGGACTTCCTGTTGTCGGCCCATAGAGGGTACAGGAGAGAAACTGGTTTGGCACACCAGGCCACTGATTAGAGTGGAGGCCCGAACCTTGCATTAGCCAGCGAAGGAGGCTGCCTTCAGCAGTCAGTGAAAATCCCGTAGGGTTTAGTAATGCCGACTGGCGATCGGAGGGACCCCTTGCTGGGCCCTGCGGGGGGATGCCCCGAGGCCACTGTGGGTCGCAGTAACGGATGGCAGGAAACAACCCGAGGGTTAAGTGTGATCTGTGAACTCGAACTTGCGTCCTGCGAATCTTCAATTCAAACCAATGAGCAAAATGGATAGAACAAGCAATGTAATGAATCTTAACGTGCCTTGTTCTACCAATGTCCCATACCTGCTCAGAAACCGAGCTAATGTCACCTTGTCGACGTCTGGCCATCCCACGGATGCTAGTCCCAGGGACCCAGAGCCGGCAGTAGCTCGAAGCCATCGTCAGAGATGGACCCGGGATGAATTAAAGGAGGTGATGTGGTGCTTTTACTACGCAAAAGCGAAAAATGGGGGCTCTGAAATAGAAGTTTTCAAGGTATGGAGAGAGCGGAACCCAGATATGAGACCTACCCTAGACTCAAAGAAGCTTGCCAGTCAACGACGATACATACTCAGCAGTGGAAAATTCACAGCAGATCAACTTGCTGACATTGAGAGAAATGCGGAATATGTACTTCGCTCGAACAATCCACATGACGAACATGTAGAACTTGAAAATGATGATCCCGTGGAAGGTTCATCGCTTTCCAGTGAAACACACGTCAGTGGTGAAAACTCATCTGGCAATGAATTACACGATAAGGACATGATGCGAAATCTCCTTCGGCGCGAAATAGAAAGAGTTAGTCAACTTCCGTTTGAATCTCGCGAACCGTTGAGGAGAATATACGAAAATGCCAAAGCTAAAAGAGTGATAGAAACAGTTAATTCTGTCTTAAATGAGGTGGTGGAGACCCCAGGCAGAGATCTAGATATTACTGAAATCAATCACATCATATATGCAACTGGATATCTAGTATCTCAGATAATTTTGGGGCCAGCCAAGAACACCGACGGCCGACAGCAAAACAGAGTAAACAGCTCTGTACCCCCATGGATGAACAGAATTATGAAACGGATAGCCGACACCCGGCGTGAAATATCATTCTTAGCTGAGGCATCTTCTAAATCAACGCACACCTCTAAAGTTCAACGAAAAATATTCAATGTTGAACAAAAATACCAAATTGAAAATGACACCAGCAGGCTAATGGTAGTTGAGAAGCTAAAAGAGAAAATTCAAGCATGGGCTCAACGAATAAGAAGGTACAAACGTAGAATAGATTTCCGTGTACAGAACCGGTTGTTTGAAACAGACGCGAAGAGATTCTATCGCAATCTGACTCAAAAACCGAATGGCAAAGCTGTTACTCCTTCAAAAGATGACGTCGAAGCATTTTGGGCAGGAATCTGGGAAGAGAGCAGATCCTACAACAAAGACGCATCTTGGCTTCAATCTGAAGTTGATGCTGCCGATGAACTTGTAGAAACAGTGGAAGATGTTCACCAATTCTCGGAAGAGGACCTCTTCCAAGCAATTAAGAACATGGGAAACTGGAAGTCCCCCGGGATTGATAAGATCCAGATTTATTGGATTAAGAAATTAACAGCAATACATTCTCATCTAGCAAAGGCTGTTAATAAAATTTTTGAAAACCCAAAGGAAATCCCGGAATGGCTCACACGCGGCATCACGTATTTGCTACCCAAAGCGGGAGACAGCTCTTTGGCGAAGAACTACAGGCCAATTACTTGTCTGCCAGTACTGTACAAAGTTATAACTTCAGCTATAGCTGACAAAATGTATAGACATCTAGATAAGAATCATCTAATGCCAGCTGAACAAAAAGGATGTCGTAAAGGCTCTTATGGGTGTAAGGAAATCTTGCTACTGAATAAAGTCATCTTGAATGATGTAAAGAAACGCAAACGTAATTTGAGCATGGCTTGGATTGACTACCAAAAGGCCTTTGATAGTGTACCACACGATTGGATTTTGAAGACCCTGGAGATCTATCGATTTCATCCTAGACTTGTTGAGTTTTGCAAGGCTAGTATGAAGTCGTGGAGTACCAGGTTACTAATCCACAGCGAAAAGGAAGCAGTAGAAACAAGAAGTATTCAGATTAACAGGGGTATTTTTCAAGGAGATTCACTATCCCCTCTGCTGTTTTGCATTAGTTTGATCCCACTATCGAGACAGTTGTCGCAAGCTGACTTTAGTTTTAAGCTCCATGGTGATGAAAGGCCAGTATCACATTTGTTTTACATGGATGATCTGAAAGTGTTTGCCAAGAATGAAGCGATTCTCTCCCAAATGCTGTCTGTCGTGAATGACTTTAGCAATGACATCTGCATGAAGTTTGGTCTTGACAAGTGTGCAAAAATCAATTTAAAAAGAGGGAAACTCACAACGTCTGAGAACATTGAAATTGATACGCACACTGTGATTCAAGATCTTGAGCCAGGTAAAACTTACAAATATCTGGGCATTGAAGAATGTGAAACCATCTCGAATGACAGAATGAAAGAGAGAATTCGTAGGGAGTATTATAGAAGAGTGAGACTGGTCCTGCAGTCCGCTCTGAATTCCAGGAATAAAATATCTGCAATAGGTAGTTTGGCGGTACCTGTAGCCGAATACAGTTTTGGACTAGTGGACTGGACTGAGCAAGAAATTCGCACCATGGATCGAAAAACCAGAAAACTGCTGACAATGCATCATGTTTCCCACCCTCGAGCTGATATACATAGACTTTATGTGGCACGTAAGGAAGGAGGAAGAGGCCTCAGACAAATTGAGGCCTCCTGGCACAACGCAATAGTCGGGTTGGGTAAGTATGTAGTCAGCCATCAAGACGACCCTCTAATGAGGCAGGTCATGAAATCTGACCGAAGAATGGGAAACAGAGGCATTGTTAGTGTAGCAAGAAACATTGCGAAGAAACTAGGCAAGACACGTCGAATAACACAGACACTGAACTTCTGATGCTGCTAAACATGAAGTGTGAGACACAAAAAATGTTAAAGAAATCGTGGAGAGACAAACCACTCCACGGTCAATACCTAAAAAGAATGGACAAGGTGCAGATCAATAAAGATCAATCATTTATGTGGCTTAAAAGGGGAAGGATGAAGCCAGAATCGGAAGCACTTGTAATAGCTGCCCAAGATCAGGCCTTGAGAACACGACATTATGATAAAGCGGTTCTCAAAATTTCCCAAGATGACAAATGCCGCATTTGCCTGGAGCAAGTAGAAACCATTGATCATATTGTCTCAGCTTGTCCAATCCTAGCAAAGACCGAATACCTTAAAAGACATGACAGGGTGTGTAGCTACCTCCACTGGCAGATCTGTACCGCCCTCGAAGTTCCAAACACATGCCCCAAGTGGTACGAACACTCACCGAAACCGGTGACGTCTGTTGGATTGTGTACGATATTGTACGACCAACAAATTCAAACTGATCGCACGATAGCGGCAAACAAACCGGATATAGTTATCCGGGATTTGGCCAAAAAATCGTGTTTACTTATCGATGTTGCTGTACCTTGCGATCAAAACGTCGTTACCAAGGAGGCAGAGAAACGTCTTAAATACAAGAGTTTGGAAATCGAGATCAGCCGAATGTGGGGCGTAAAAGCACAGGTCCCGATAGTTATCGGAGCTCTGGGATTTGTTCCGCAAAATTTGAGTAAGAACTTGTCTAAACTCCCAGGTAATTCAAAAGACTGGGAAGTGCAAGAAATTGCTTTATTTGGAACAGCCCACATTTTGCGTAAAGTATTGTAGAGGCACTGATAGTCACCGAATCTGCTCCTTAGGTAGCTGGTTGCAACCTGGAGTAGATTTTATATTCAGCCGACTCATAAGATCTTTAGTCGTGATGTAATGGAATAATAATAATAATAATATAATAGGAAAGAAAAAACAATTTACAGACACGTAATGAATAACAGTTGATAGTTGTCCTTTGCTGCTTACATCAAGGGTTTCATCCACTATCGAGAAGACAAAAGAGGCTTTAAAAATTTCATTTTTAATTTCATGGGATATTTAACACTTGAAATCCAATCTTGAACACTTAATATTCACACACTTGAAATCCAATCAATCTGAATTTCTGGCGAAATTGCACATAACACTGGAATTTTCCATATCATCCTTGTCAGTTTTATCATATTTTATTATTTTACTTATATATTCCATGAAATTGTCTCCATTTGATGATCCCATATTTTCGTTAAGGCTAGAAAACGCAAGTCCTTCTCTCCCAAAAAAGCATACAACTCGAATGAAGTGTGACAGAATTTCCCTATTTTCCCTTATATCACTGTTGTATTGCTCAACATAGCCTATGTTGGTTGTTTAAATAAAGTTCTATCCTCTCATATTTTTTCAAATAGTTTAAACTGTTTCTCACGAGTTATAATTTGTCCACGGCACAAAACTACGACTCCATAATTATGTAGGCACTTTGGATCGCGTTGTGCTCGCCATTCCAGGCCACAGATGTGGATTGCACAATCACATACCCTTGTGCATTCAACCAGCACAGTCCCTAATCTAAATTGGCTACAGATATATAGTTGCTAAATGCATTAAAATAAGGTTATAAAACTTAAATAAAACGACAATGTTCATTAATTAATCTCGTTCTCTTACAAACACCGAAGAGAACAATAAAGTTTCGTAAAACGACAGCTTTTTTTAGTTGGCACCTTGGATGTAATGGGTCATTGTGCATCTGACTCACAGCGCAGGCTAGGCGGCAGTTCATCGTTGTGAAGAATAGAATTCTCAACGGCGCAATGTTTGAAATTTAATGAAATATTTTGTAGTAGAAAAAGAAAATAACAAATAGACCATTTACAATAATTTTAAAATAAAAATAGCTGATATTGTCAGGGTATGTAACACATCATCCACATCCATGGACGCTACGCCCCTGAGCGAGAGAAGATCACTGCCACATCCGGAGCAAAACACACACACCACATTCGCGGAACTAATGACCTTAGCAATTTACGCGATCGGTATCACTAATTAATCAATCTAAAAAATTAACTGGGAAGAATACTAGTACTTTTAAAAGTTTACTTACGGGTACGATTTTCACATGTGCGTTTGCACAGAACTGATAATAGCTTCTTAAAAGCATTTTATAGTCAATAGCTGAATGTAACTTAAGTTACGCACACAATTATAACCAAAAGATTTTCTATTGTTATTTTGTTGTTTTTAAGCTATTTTTTCTGGTCCCTTTTGCGACGTCAGCCTCTCTCCGACACGTCGATTCGGCCAGGCTAGCGCAGATGGCAGATGGGTCGGCTAAACTAGAACTGATGGATGGTGCGTATGAATGAAATAAAAGAAGTCAAATGAGGTCCAATAAAATTAGGATTTAATTTTAAAAATAGAAATACTGTGTCCAAAAAACACGTTAACTTTCTCAAGAAAACCTCAATCACTAGCTCGTGTTCCCCCAAAATACCAATTACAATAAATCTTAACACTAATAGTTTGGCAAATGTTTCGCTTGTTCTCTTGCATGCCTGAGCGCGGCCACGAACCGTTCTTTGAAATGGCACAATTAAAAACTCACTTTGAGAATTTAATGTTCTTGTTAAATAAGCTTTCTCGCCAGAAGGGCAGTTGCGAGATCAGGCTGGCTCGAAAAGTGAACGTCATCCTCAGAGGTCGTTGGCTTCTTTTCAGCTGTAGGACGTCCCGAGAGGCGCAGGGCGGAGAGGCGTGAATAGAGTCCCTCTCTCCAAGCAGGTACACGCCAGCTGGGTCGGAGGCGATGTCTCGGGGTTCAGCTCGTGAATAGCCGCCGGGAAGGGCGGCGACAGTTTTCTGGGTCACGCCGCGTGAATGGAACGGTGCCGAGTTACGGCCAGTTAAGGTCTCGATCGAGTACATTTTAATAACGAAAATTTCACTATCTCCGTTCACAGCCTAGCACGGCTCAAAAAAAGGAGAACACTTCAGCCCCAATTCTAGGCGTGAAAATTAAATAATTTACTTCCGGGCGCTGTTGTCAACAGAAGAAATTCTCTGATCAAAAATAATTGTTCAATTTGGCACTTAATTAAGCCGATTCAGGAAAAATCTTGAAGTGCGCAAACCCCCCTCTCTCTCCTCCTGACACGGAGCTCCGCACTCTCCAACGATCAAAAATTAAGTCTCTCCTTTCTGCTGGTGTTACAAAGCAGCTGCTCTGTTTCTCCTTCCAAAACTCACCAAAAGATCCCGGAATTTCCCAGAAACTGGAGCAATCTCATTTGAGATTGGCCGACACTACGCAGTAGCAATCCTTTCGTCCAATCATAGACGGCGGTCCTCACAGAAACTGGATGGAAATTTCCACTTACGCTCTCTCTCTAACTATGTTTATGAAGTGCACGTGCAACTTCGAGCGGCTGGCTAGTTGGCGGGGAGGTGATTATTTGTTGTAAGCGATCGCAAACACGACACCCTGGGTGGTTCCCTAGCGTTCCGTAGCTAAACGGGGGCGGGCTGGCCCGCGCGGGTGCGAGGGGCGACACTGTCGAAGAGGTCGGGCTGTCCCGGAAGGCAGCCTGACTAATCTAGGCGGGGCTAGGTAGGCGGCAGGGTCGGAGGCGGACTTGGCGTTTCCTTGAGGCCTCCGTGTACTCGTCCCGTAAAAAAAGTTTAAAATTAAGTTTTATTTTATTAATAACTATTCGGTAATGCTACACTTTATCTACAGAAATATTGGAAATTATAATAACACCAACATAAAACGAATAATATAACATTTATTCGACATGGGTTGAAAGGGCACCAATTGCAAGCCAAAATCGAGAGCTATTTCCAACTACATTTTTCTTAAAATACGTTTACGTTTTTCGTAATTTATTAATCATAGTTGATAGGAACATTTACAATGTGATTATCGAAGTTTTCAGTTCGTAAAGTCCCGTGAAAATAGCGTTAAGACAGAGTATTATATGACCGCACCCGCATTTGCCTACAACATGGCGGAGAACGTAATATTCAATTTGTTACGCTACTGCTCACCTCTCACCATTGGAGTAGTGGGCCTTGTCGTAAAACGGCGGGTTTACTAATAGTTCCCTTTCCCTACGCTAGTTGCGCAGAGAAGCTTGTGGCATGGCACGATGCCACAACGCGTGCCACTGGCACCAGTAGTAGACCTTGACACCACTGACTTAAGTCATCGTACTATTAAGGCCCGCCTTAATAGTACACTAGCTGAAGTACCCCGCGTTGCTGGGGTTTTTATCTCAATAAGGTATTAGACAGAAAGAGGCATTCCATCCTTTCCCGCCCTGTCGCGGAGCCTACTTGTATCCATTCTATTTTATCCCCGTTCCGTCTTGCCCAACCTCTTTCTGTCTTGCTCCCACCTAAAAATAATTTGTCTTCCTCGCTTTCTCAAAAAACTGTTTATATTTTTTAAAGTGGGGTTCCCACTCCCAAACTTCACTCACTTTATAAATAAAAATAATCAAATTAATCAAAAAATTAAATACATTTACTCACATATTATTTTTGTAGAATTTTAGGTATTAATCCCATACTTTCAATTAGTTGCCACATCGCAAAACTTATTCTTTTTCACATTTTTTTATTTCGTTATAAACAGCGTTTATAAAGAAAACTTTGAAATTAATCGTTTACTCCACGCTGAGGCAATTGAAATCCAAAAAAGATTGATTAATTCTCATACTTAATTGAACTTAAGTATGAGTTTTAGGGTCCTTGTGGCTCACGTAAATGTGCCACTAACTACTTAGACAATTATAATATCTACAAAAATTCGACAACACACAGTGGATCGCGGCTTTACCAAAGTTTTTCTGTTACCTAAAATAAAACCTCTTTTGTTCCACTTTCAACAACCCTGAAAAACAGTGTTTGACACACATTCAATTCTTTCCATTTCTCACTACTCTTTTACTTCAACTAAACCGAACCGAACTTACGGAACTTACTTTCATCAATTTAAATCATTCCTTCATCAGACAAGGTTTGCTTTCTACACTGCAATAAAATAATTCCCTACAAAAATTCATCCATCTGTCAAGTTTCAGCCTAAAACGTAAATCATTCACAATTACTTTCATTTGACTCGCCGAACTCGCAAATGTGTGCATTCATACCTTTTTTAAAATATGAAATGTCCATCAGCAAAATGTCGTTTTCCAAACATTCCATATATGAATAAGTATACTTCTCTCTTGTTCACTTAATACATTTACGCCTAGATACAATTAAAATCAATACACAAGTTACTTTTATAGAGTGAAGAAAAACCGAATCATTCTTAAATATAAACATTTCGCATTAAACAATTGACGATAAAATCAACAGTCGTCGCCTATTCTACAGATATACGCAATTCTGTACACTGACGAACTAAATGGTAGACCTCAGTTGTCAACCTCAGGTGCCGCGTAGCTAAACTATGGATATTGATGCACACTTGAATCTATGATGCAATGCTAGCCGAAAAATGTCCAAAAAAGTCATTGTTTTGTGAATATGTTAAGGTTTATGGTTGTAAATCATAGCCTATAGTATTCCAGACCTTTAAAGAAAGCTAGCACAAAAGTTTCGTCGGTATTGGTTCAGTAGATTCAGAGATTATCACGCTATAAGTCAAGGCACGTCTGTCTTTATGTATTAGTATAGACAGACGTATGTAGTAGGCGAATCTAGAATCTACATTGTAGATGGCGTTGGTATAGAAGATATAGGTATAGAAGATTATGAAACGATTATGGGTATTAATACACGAGTGTGATATTACGATACGAGCGACTATCTTAAACTTAACGCGAGTGTATTAATACATATTACATCGAGTTTCATACGCTACTTTTTTTACGACTTTAATTAAACTTTTACATTGAATCGTTCGTGGCAGTTGACATGCAGGATTCAGCCAAAGCCAACTACACTGTGATTTATATTTCTTGGTACGTGAGGGCTTGTCTTCTCGACGGCATTTCGCGTCTTTCTCGGTCGTGCCGCTAGAAGTCGCATGATAGCGACTGTATCGAACAGGAGAATATTGCTGGGGATGAAAGACCATTAACTGCTGATTGAATAGTAGTACTTTATTGATCAAGTTCGTAACAAAAATATACAGACAATCTTGTTTTCATGAATATCTAATAGAACTTATTATTTTTGCTTTTAAGTGCTTACATGCATGCGTATTCTGCAATCTTTTTGGTGCTTATGTTTGTGTCCTCTGCTAATAAGCTTTGGCTAAAGCAATATGTGCAGTAGCTTTTGAAGGAATGTTGTCAAAATTGACTTCTTTTACCCTCAAAGTCAGTAATCATTGTGTAAATTGCCTCAATCTCACATTAAGGCAGCAGTTGTCAGTCCATTGGCCACGTGTCCTGTGGCTTTATTTTTTGCAGCCCACAAACAAAATTTTCATGTTAACTCCAATGCGTCCCATTGCCTGAGATTTTAGGTCATTTTAGCCAATATTGACAATTGAATGACAAAGTAACTGTGTCAGATCTCACATTAAATTCAAGATTGTTACTGTGCTTTGTGCTATTAATTGCAAAGTGTAATACATTACCACCTAGCCCAGTACATGCCTTTGGAGGGGGGGAAGCTAGAATGAATAGAGTAAAGAAATATAGTTAACAACGTTTGCTGACGATACTTGAATTCTAGATTTAAGACAGTCCTATGGCTTTTAGATTGCTTTTCATGCATCTCAACAAACTGCAAGCATGAGTAAATACTTGGTCAAGAAGAGCAAATAAAAATGAACTAGCGTACCCATGCGAGAACTCTCGCATGTTAAATCCCACCCTTTCTCTATCCATTTATCTATCTGTTCCATAAAGGAGAGTAACTACTAATGTACTTACAGAATATCAAACAAAATAACAATGCAATTGATGTTTGAAACGAATTTTCAATTAAAGTTCATTCAACATTATATAGAGATATTCTTGGAACAATTCATACTTCTTTAAAAACAACATTTGAAGACATTTTTCAATCTTCCTTGAGAGTTAGCTTTTCACTTTCCTTGATAGTCAAATAATAGAAAAGGTTTTTACACTTGAGAAAGCCAAGTAAAATAGTGCGAAAATACCGGATCAGGTAGGAACAGACCTACTGATTGCAATATTATTTAACTTTCCTTGATTTGTTATGAAGAACCGAGTGGGTTTTGGAGAGTCAGGGTGCCAGCTTGCTGGGTGAGAAAATTGAAAAATTATTTGTTTACTAAAAAGTATTGAATTATTTTCTGCGTCCTTACGTACCTCAAGAAAAACAATTCCGAGCCAAAAAATAATCAAACTAATGTTTCCACCTTTGAGTCATTATATTTGGGAGGGAAAGAAAAGAAAAAAAGAAAACACACACACACACACACACAAACAAAAAAAAAAAAAGATAACCCAGCCAGTCTTTTTCAATTTGAAATGTGGACCAATCGACTAGCTGGAGTTCGCCTCTTCTGTTAGCTCATTTATAAATTGTGACTCTTCTTTTCAAAATATAATTTATTATGGCTAATTACAACACTTTACAAAGCATTTGTGTGCTTTATTAATTTAACAAATTGAGTCTGCACTCTTACATGGCAAAAACAAGTAATAATACCAATCAATAACTTTTTAAAGGCATGACTACGATTGTCACTTTTTACTTTTCATGCTATGAAGAGACACAATTTTTAACGGAGCATTCAAATGGCAACAGCACCTTATTAAAAACAATTTAATGCATTGGTTTTGGTTTTCAACAAGTACTAAATGCCATTTGTTAGCATTAGAAACAATTAAGTAGGCATTAGTAAGCCCACTTCGGTACATGGGAATGTTGCTCAAACGATGTTTGCATTTTTAATATCTTAACGAACGGACACTTTGAGTTTAATATCAAACAGTGTTTTATTTACAATATGAGTTTGCAGCTGGGAATTGGTATACATACTTCCAGATACCGCCAACATTTAAATCGTGCGTTTGGACTGCGATCGTTGGCAGTTGTCGGGTGACTTGCACTATTCTTTGTATAATTTTAAATTTAGTTGTTTTTTAATTGATTCACGTAGTATTGTAGGCTAGCGCGTTTTGATTTTTGTTTTCCATTTATTTCAAGCCATTTTACTTTAGCTACTTTAAAAAGTTTGTTCTTTGTGTTGTGCCATAGCACAAGTTTTCCCCCACTACCTCTGCGTACACGTGCGAGAACTCTCGCATGTTAGACCCCACACTCATCCCTATCCTTCTATTTTCATTCTAAGAGGGAAAGTCGTGTGTTCAGTAAACAAAAAAACGTGTTTATTTGTTTAAAATCTATAAAGGAGACTTGCAATGAACTAACGCAATTACTAATAAAAATAAAAAACAATGCAATTAATGTGTAAAAGAAATTTTCAATAAATATTTATACAATATCATGGGGAATTTGCTTGGAACAATTCCCAACACTTACTTAAAAGACATTTGAAGTAATTATTCAATATTCTTTGTCAATTAGGTTTTGGTTTTTCGTGATAGACACAAAAATATTAGCTTTTTACTTTTGAGAAAGCTACCTGAACCCCTTGACTTGAAAATTTCATCGAATGATAACGAAAATATCGGTATAGGTAAAACACAAACACAGTCTTCACTCTTCACTGAACATCCACATCCCTCCACAGTTAAGTACACAGCACTTATAGACCATGAAAAAACGTTAATTGAATAGTTTCACCACACGCATAAGAAACAATCTTCATAGGTATCAAGCAACTATAATAGTACTTCTAGTTGTTGCTGGAGAGCAAATCTTGAATTAATGATTCTGCAAATAAACCTCGTCAGATTGCACAAACTACGATGTTAACAGAAAGCGTAAATAAAGATTGTCGAATCTAAGCCTTCTAAGCGTGTCGCCATAAAATTGCTACCAGCAGGAAGGACTGAAATATTGGGGTGGCCTTGATAGTATTGAAGCGAGGAACCGAAAAGTTAATTGAATGGATCGGAGAATGTGTCATCTTATAAATTATGGTGTGAAAAACGTTTCTTTGAGCATTCAAATGTCAAAATGTTACTTTTTAAGGCTCTAAAACGCTTTGTTTATGAGTTATTTGCCGATATAGGTTGATATGTGATGCGGGTTGCATTTCACATGCATATTTCGATGCGTTTTTTTTAAAGAAATCATCCATATTTTTAAAGTCAAAATGGAATTCGTCAAGTCTCCGTGAAATTCTCTTTCTTTACAGCCCTCATTTATAAAGATGGGTTGCGTGTGAGAGCCGGAACCCAAAGGTATACTACTGAAATAATACAGGAGATGAAAGGAAGATATAACATGCGGGAAGATCCGGACGAGAAGAAAACGTGCGCGGATAATAATGATATCGTTTCGATATCAAATGTTTTTCTTCCGAAAAATACTTTTTTGCCCTTTTTCTTGCAGCAGAACATCATAAGAAATTAAAATTTTGACTATTTTGTTTTTGTTTTTTTATTATTTTTTTTATTTTTATTATTTTATTATTTTTATTATTTTTTTTTGTTCATATCTTTAACTCATTTGAACAATTCTTAGCGTTTTTTCTGTGATTTTGGAATGTATGCTTCCCACAAACGCCTTAGTGAAGTTTGTCCTATCTTGTACAGTTCTTTCGTGCAATTTTTCCGGTATACATTTACGATATCATTTCTATCCCACGGAGCATCTGCATTTTGCTCATTCTCCCAGAACACAACATTATTGCGGATATTTTTCGTACTCCATTTTCTGTAGATGTATCTCAGTTCCTGGGCCGTCACGTCTTTCAGTATCCCACCTCGTTGTTGCCTGATAGCTTCTCTTGTAGTAACATCAATGTGATTTTCAGGTAGTTCGTAATAGGCGATTTTTTGAGGAACAATTCCTAAGTCTATTTCATCAAGTACAAAGTGAATTTTATTACTCAGATAGTTCTTCAATGGACGAGAAGTAATGAAATCAATTCCTGCTTTACACGCACGGCCTACTCTCTTATAAGAATTTCTAACTTCGGAGATTTTCCTTGGATCGTATTTACTATGAGACTCAATGAAATGCTTGAATTCGCACGTTTCCTTATCTTCAATCTCAATACACATGTTATAGACAGAATGATGTCCAATAAACCGGTTGTTCATTTCATCAATGGTTAAATTTGTGGCTTTAGGATATTCCTTTTGAGCGCGTAAGATGTATTTATTTCTTGGCCCTGACAACCCGTAGTATTTATCCCCTAGTTGATATCCTTGTAAATTTACCATACTTTTAACATTTTACGATTATTCACATACGACGTTCACAATTATTATTAAACTTCTTCAAATAACTTTTCGCTTATTACTTTGTGCTCTCAACACGGCTCACAATTATGATAATATCTCTCAAATTTTTCTCCATTACCTGGAATCGAACCCACTTCCTCTTGCTCGTGAAACTGCGCTCTAACGACCGTAGCTAGTACTCCCCCCAATAATATAGCACTATATTATATTATTTCTCATAAAATAGTGTTTGTTTAATCTTTTGTTAACAGATGGCGCTGAGTGCAGTTGTGCTATTGGCGTTTGTTTCACTCTTTCGCTAACAGATCACGCTACTTTCGCAAAGCGTAATTGTATTTGCGAAATAAATGTTCGAAAAAAAAAATCCCACACACACACACACAAAACAACTTTATATTAAATGTAGAATATTAATTTTGTGTTTATTGTGGCGTTTAATTTTTGTGTTACATTTTTTTAAACTTTGAATATTAGAAGATGGCGACGGTAAAAAATACGTGTGTTGGAAGCTCTGGAGAAACGGTTTCATCAATTTCTTCCTGCACCTCAAAATGTAGTTATATTTCAATTCCTTATATATTAACCAGCTTTTATAATTGTTAGTAAACAATTTACGTTTATTTTATTATTGGTAAACTTTAAAGTTCCTCTCCCCTGGCTCTCCGCATGTTATTCGTTTTTACAAACTTCTCATTGCAATGGAACTAGTATAGTGACTTTTCCGGTTCGTTTATATTTACTGGGGTGTACTGTAGTACTGTATTTACTCTTAAGTAGTTTTACTTTCTAGTTGCTCTTGTTTTAATGAAATGTAATTTTGTTTGTGCCCAGTGAGTGCATTTTAGGCCTACAGATCCAACTTACCTTCTAGGAAAATTACCTTAAATTTTTTAAATACTTTACTTAATTTAATTCCTTTTGTAAAGCAACATCACTTGTACATGCTAATAAGTACATACTCTTACTTTCAACATGGACATATGAATACATCATTTCCACACTCAATAGAGATCTACCTGAAGTCTATTAATACATTGTGTCCCCTAGAGAATCAGAACAAGAGGCTTAAATATATCTTGCATGAACACAAAAAACACTGGACTTCAGTCTGTAATGTAAACAAAATGTCCAGTTGGCGTCTGTACACACAATTCCCATCTTCAAACTTGTATTCCCAAAACCATTTTGCACCTCTAGCCACCACACATACATAAAACCAGCATCCCTCACAATACAGAATACACAATATAGAAGAAGAAACTCGGAAAACTGTGCACGCACTAGTAAAATAGTTTCAAGACAACAATCTCGTCACGTCAACAATCTCATCACCAGCAAAACAGTCTCTCTAAATTTTACGAATCCCTGAACCAAAGAAAAATTCCCACAGCAGTTGTTCATAAATAATAACCCTGTAATGATAACTCATGAAACCACTTTCCTAGGTCTAACAATCCAAGGAAACCTAAAATGGAATGCTCACATTTCAAATCTTAACAAGAAGCTCACCAAATCTTGCTATGCACCCTCAGGTCGAACTCCAACATTGAGACACGTTGGGCACTGTATTTTGCATATGTGCACTCACACCTAAAATATGGAATAATTTTCTGGGGAAATGCCCCTGAAAGCACTCGCACATTTATTATCCAAAAAAGAATTCTGCGAACAATGACCAGCACTCATAAGCTGGAGTCTTGCAAACCCCTGTTCGATAAACTAAGGATTCTTCCTCTACCATGCATGTACATATTTGAAATAGTGGTATTCACAAAAAAGATTTTCACGGAAAACAAAGACATTTTTACTCTAAATTCTGATATACACAACTACAACACTCGTCAAAAGGATAACCTACATGTTCCCCACTCTGAAACTACACTTTATCAAAAAAGTACCCTAATAGAGGGCATTACACTTTACAACAAGCTAAGCCATGATATTAAAGACTTAAACACAATACGTACATTCAAAAGTAAATTGAAAGCTTTCCTGCTTAACAACATGTTCTACAGTGTGAAGGAATACACAAATCACAACTCTACTTCCCTTAACAACATATAAACAAAAATACTTATCCCATTATTAATACTATTATTATTATTATTAATATTATTGACATGTGTACCTGCATATATCGTATCTGACTTGTCATCCACAATTAAAATTGTACAAGTGACTCAATATATGTTATTAGTAGTAGTAGTATTATAATTATGATTCTTATTATAAGTAGTAGCAGTAAAATTACATAAACAAGTGAATTTCACTTTTACATTAAACATTACAATCTGGAAATGTTAAATTATTTTGCTATTAAAAATAATTATATATTGTATAATATCTTAATCTAGCTGTAACAAGTATTGTAGTAGGCTATTGACCTATTGTAGTAGGATAATTCCTAGGCTAATGACCCCATCTCGATCAGGTTTTTGTCGTTTCCCTGGTCCTTTGAGTAAATACTGAGATGGCCCCTTGATTTGCTTCTGGACAGTAATGTAACTTCACTCTCTCCACCCAAAACATCACTTTGACTCGTCATACATGATTGTAATTGTATATGTGACTTAATAAATTATTATTATTATTATTATTATTATTATTATTATTACAAACTATGTCTCCCCAAAACTCTTGTTGCTCGCATAACTTGCCCCCAAAAACATAGCAATGTGAGCAATACATAGGAAATCCTCTCTCTCTGTCAGGCAAACCTAAGGTTCTTATACTTGCCGAGAGGCATGGTAAGCACATGACCTCCCGGCTGAGAAAGAAACTCCCTTCTCATTAAGTCCTAGGGTTTTTTACACCCAATGCCAAATTGGCAGATGTGAGATTGACACATACATCTGGATTCACAGCTAGGGACACAGTAGTTGTTATTGGTGAGGGGAATGTCATAGATGAAGTACATGAAAACCCCCAAAAAATTCAGTGAGGTCATCAAGAAAACATTACCATGACCCTGCCACTATGACATCACCGCAAAGCACAATACTGAAATCCACCAAACAAACAAGGAAATCATATTCCTTGCTAATTAAAATTGCAGACCTTGGATCCTTGGACAGAACAATTTTTTCTCACCATCTCATATAAAAGAAACGTAATCTTTCTGCTCTCCTTGTCTCACTCATTTCTCCACCTCCTCCTTTCATGACACAAACTTACAGTGCCTGCTCCATCACTCACACCCGTTCATTCCCCCTTTTAGCTACTCCTCACACCACTGTGGTAGAAATTTTAATAAGTTTCTTCAATGTACTTCAAAATATTCAATACATTTATAACAAAGCCGAACAGCTTGAGACAATATTAGAAGAAACTTTTATACATGTAGGGGTCATTACTGAACATGATCTTAAGTATAATGACATTTATACGATTAATTTCTCCAACTATAAACTTCATGCATGTTTCTGTAGAGAATTCAATAAAAGTGATTGTGTTGCAATAATAGTGCAGAATAATTTAATTTGAAAATCAATAGACTGGATTAGAGATATGAGCATCGAGATGACTTTTGAAGTAGCAGGTGTAGATGTAAACACAAGGAAAGGGAACATTAAAATCATAGGCATTTACAGGTCCCTAAATTTTAGTGTTAATCACTTTCTACTCACGTTTGAAGAACTTTTAACTAAACTCATAAGAAACCACAATTGTAATTTCGGGAGATCTGAACATTAATATTGAACATATTGAACTACACGATTTACTAAAGAGCTTCAATCTTCATGATGAGGAGTTAGGGCCAACATATGTTACAACCCATTCCAGCTCTACCGTAGACCACATCAGTACAAACATTGAAATGTATAAATACTCTTCTCATAACATTGATTTTCATCTATCTGATCACTCTGCACAACTCCTTGAAATAATCAACTGCCCTATTAGCCTTGAACTACCTAAATACACATTCACCCATTACACAAGTGATACTAAACTACATTTGCTAAATGAATGTCTCCTAAAAGAGGAATGGACTGAAGTACCCAATAGTACTCTACTCAATAGCACAATAATACATCAATGAGAAATGGAACTTGTTCTTGAGTACATTAAATCGTCATTTGAATACTGCATGTCCCATTTATTAAGACGCAAATTAATGTAGTGGGAAAAAAAAACCCAACAAAATTAAGCTTCCTAATGAAATTCTTGTTCTTTAAGAATCCCTTCTACAATGAGAAATATAAACTGTCAAAAACAATATGGGCTAAGAGTGATGAATGAGAAAGCTTATTCATTAAATCTTAATTTAAAATTATATAGTTAATTAATTAAAATTACTTTAATTAATCTAAAATTATATAGTTAACAACTCAACAAACAAATCTAAAACATTGTGGAATAAAATTACGAATGGGAAAACTCAGACTCACATAAATATACACCCACTACATAAAGGCATGTTTCTTGATAATCCTTCTGATATTTGTAGGGCCTTTAACTGTCATTTCATAAATTCAAAGCAGGACATTGTAACCAGTAATACTAGTAATCCTTTTATCTTCTGGAACTTCAAAATTTAGGTTTCTCCATCACACAAATACTACCAAAGTTAATTGACACAAGTTCCTTCAAAAATAGTTGCTTGTCGAGGAATGATGAAACATCTTCAATAATTATTAAAAAAACATAATCCTACTCTTCTTAATTTATTGATTTACTTAATAAATTCATCTCTTGTCTGTATTCACTTTCCCAGAATCGCTTAAAAATTAGTATTGTAAGACTATTTGCTAAGAATA
The DNA here is from genome assembly GCA_031308135.1 of Acheta domesticus. Lineage (NCBI taxonomy): Eukaryota > Metazoa > Arthropoda > Insecta > Orthoptera > Gryllidae > Acheta > Acheta domesticus. Next base: position 87,784,080 of record JAHLJT010002630.1, read on the forward strand.
ATAATACATAACATGTTAGGAATTACCGACCTATTACCCTAACATCAGTATTTGGCAAACACTATGAAAAAGTTATATTTGCAAGACTTAATTGTTTTCTTGAATCTAATAATATCCTTAATAAATCACAACATAGCTTCGGGAAGGGCTTCTCCTCCACCACTGCTGGTGTGGAATTCATACACGATATCACTGGAAATTTGGAATCAAATAGGAAAACAGAAGGTATATTCATTGATCTATCTATTTCAAAGGCATCTGATATTGTATCTCATGATAAACTGTTGACAAAAGTTGATTCTTATGGAATAAGGGGTGGAGTTTGTGACTTCATTAGATTATACCTCACAGGACATATCATTGTCCTGTGAGATCTACTGGCAATCGGTACATTTCTTATCCAAAGTTAAATCAAATTTTTATCTAATTACCACAGGTGTTCCAGAAGGATTTGTGCTTGGACCTTTGCTATTTCTAATATATGTTAATGATATTCCAAGCCCATTTGATTTTTCTGTAATTTCTTATGCAGATACAACATTAATGAGCAGTGGGCAAAATCTGCCATCTAGAAACTAATCTGGCTGAATCATTAAAATCAATTAAAAGTTTTTTGCCCATAAATGAATTGAAATTAAACATTGATAACACTTTATTCATCCGTTTCAAGTTTCATCACGATTACAACACCAAAACATAAAAGTGGAAGTAGACAATGAATCAAATCGATTGTCATAAGTACTAAGAAATATTTGTAGATCAAAACCTAATGATCTGAACATTAATATTGAACATACCCATTTATTTATTCCTTTAACTTTGCATGATCTTTTGTCATTCAAAATGTGAAGCCTGATGATGGGGGAAAATGCACATGCCTGAAACATTGCACAACAAATCATAGTGAACACATAAAAAAACTTTTGGTAATGTGATTCTAAAAAACTTGTAGTTTTTTATGATCTGTCTTAGTGAACCCTGAGACCAAATCCATTTAATATACTGTGATATTTTTGATTGTACAGTTCCTTTGGCATAATTTACAATTTATTTTAGGGTTCTGTAAGAAATGTAGGATATTCTGCCACGGAGGTAACTCAGAATGACAAACAACCCAATAAAATAAAACGACACATTTATTAAAATTAAATCAGAACATGCATTTTTAAAAGGAATTTGCCATGAAAGATATATTTACAAAGCTTAAATAAAAACATGAATTTGCATGGAAATTGTTTCTAAAGAATACAAATAACAATTATAAATATTAAGTACAGAAAACAATACAATAAATTGTACAGAAGTTACTTCTGACACTATAAAAAATAACAAAAACCGTAATAAATTCAAAAATGAAAATTTGTAATACCCAAGAATACATTACAATACACTCAGTAGTACAAACAAGGGGTAAGAAGTGGGCTAATGGAGCTTAATCTCCTCCAGAAGCCAGTAACTCATTTAAAAAACAGCTTCTACAAACTTTTTACTCAAACGAAATTCACTTAATGTATCAATTGTTTGTTATAAATATTAGCTATAAGTCAACAAATACATTTGACATTCAGTATAAATGAAAAATTATTTGTAAGAAAACATAATTTGACACAAGCTTCCCTTGTGAAGAAAAATTCTGTGAGGGGAGATGATGGTTTAAAAGATTCTGGAATGTATTCTTTCTACTGTAAGTTGTTAAGTACTTTTGTTTCTTTGGTTGTGTACAAACCTTTGGATTCATTATGTTTATAAACTTTCACAATGTCCGTTCTTAGCCATGGAGCAATTACTTTTAGGTTATTTTCCCAGAACACCACATTATCTTGAATGTGTTTTAAATCCCTTTTTCTGTAGATGTATCCCAGCTCCTGGGCTATTGCATCTTTCAGTATTCCGCGTCATAGTTGTTGGAGAAATTTAATGCTCTCAGAATCAATAACATTTTCAGGTGGTTTCTTGTTGCCAACTATTTGAGGAACAACTCCCATATTTATCCCATAAGTACACAGTGAACTTTATTTTTCAATGGATGAAAAATAGTGTATTCAATACCTGCTTTACATACCCGGACAATTCTCTTACACAAGCTTTCTTCTTCAGGATCTTTGTCATACTTTGTCTCAGGGTTGATCATACTTACGGTGTGATTCAATGAATTGCTTGAAGTTGTAGGTTTTCTCTTCTTGAATATAATCATATTTTGGAAAGAACCATGTGCAATAAACAGATTGTTTAGTTCATTATTGGTTAAGATTTTTACTTCAGAGTACTTGTTCAGAATGTATGAAATGTATTTGTCTCCATGTAAAGACAATCCATAGAATTTTGTTGAAATTCTAATTCCTTCACTATTCTCTTATAAACCCACGATTTTTATATATAAATATACTTTTTTAGTATATTAATAATTATTTCCATAAATTATCTTTCTTCTCTACACTTTCACAATTGAAGGTTAAATCAAATTTGCTACAAATTTAAATTGAATTGTATCTACAATAATAACAGGTCCTGTTGTCTTCATATTAATATGTTTGCAATTTTCTTTCAGAAGCACTAATGAATGTGTCAGTATTGCATTATCAGCAAATTCATGTTTCTGACAACACAACAGCGGCTAATACCATACATCAACCGGTGTTTATAAAAACATATCATTTCTTGTTCTTAAATTTAAAAACACAATCATAAGCACTCGCAACATACAGAGGTGAGGAACCTGGAATTCAACAATTTTTACAAATTCTCATTAATTCTCGTTAAATTAAATTACCGTTAATCATCATAAACAAACATGTTAATTCTCGCCACTCGCGAAGTGTTAGCTGGTGTTAGCCAGCTTCAGTGCTGCGCTCAGTGCTGTGCTATATGCTCTCTGGCTGCGCTCGAACGTGCGGTGTGGCGAGCTTACTATGGTCCGATTAAATTAAGAAGGTGATTGACATTTGTGAGTGGAGAGGAGCGACGTTGCCAGGTCGCAAACCACTGAGCACGTGTTACCGGGACACGAAAACAAACACTTCAAAACATACGTATAAAAGTGTAAAAAATACGACAAAAGCCTAACCTCAACGCAACTCATCACAACACAGTACACATTGCGCGCGCAGCACAGGCAGAAACGCAGGCGGCGCGGCGGCAGGGAAGTCGCTGTGCGATGCTCAAATGATCCCCGTGTTCGGCAGTGGCAACTGAGCGACCTGACACGTCACGCTTTGTCTCTCTGGTTGGCAGCGACCATGGAAACGGGAGAGGCGTCCTGACGTCACACAGAACTGTCAATCACCTTCTTAATTTAATCGGACCTTAAACTAAGTGGTAGTAGGGGCAATGACGTAAGATATTCTCGACCAATTCGATGCTTTAAGAATGCTGTAGTATTTTTGAATGTGTAGTTATTTTAGCGTAATTTTCAATATATTTTTTCTACCCCATTGTATAATGTTTTCATTTGATGGCTGCAACCAGTTGCATAACGATACTCATTTCAATACTGATTTCATTATGATACAGGTTCTTGACTAATCACAGAGAAGTTTACAAACGAATTATTGACACTTGATCATTGAGAATCATTCATCATATCATTGAAAATCTTTCTGGTATTGGTTTGTTCAATAGTGTATATTAAAATTACATTTGATATTATGTTATGCTTGTTAGTTTTAATTTATTTTATTATTAGAATTATTTTGTGAATTACTATTTAAAATAAATTGGATTGTATACTGCGATTTTTCTAAGAGCTCTCAAGATAACTTAAATCCCATCTTCGCGATGGAATATGTCACGGTATTTCGCGTCTTTTCTCGGTCTTGCCGGTAGAAGTCGCATGATCGCAAGCACTGCTTCATACGGTCGCGATTGTGCGAAATCTAGCGGAACGACTGAGAAAGACGCGAAATATTCCGTGACATATTCCACCGCGAAGATGGGATTTGAGTTATCTTGAGAGCTCTTCTTAGAAAAATCGCAGTATAATTTCACTTTGATCCTATTTGACTAGCGTAGTACTCTTTCCCAGATGGACTGGTAGCCACACGATGTAAGAAATAGTACACCTTGGTAGCCACAGCCACCTGCGACAGCATGCGAGGGTAGGGTTAGGGAGCTGTTCGCTATACTTGGGTTTTTATTTCCTGGCGCAAGAGGGCCTGTCGTCACGATGGAATATTTCACGGCATTTCGCGTCTTTCTCGGTCGTGCCGCTAGAAGTCGCATGATAGCGACTGTATCGAACAGTGCTGGTGCTTCCATGCTACTCCTTCTTGTTTATCTTGAGAGCTCTTAGAAAAATCGCAGTATACAATCCAATTTATTTTAAATAGTAATTCACAAAATAATTCTAATAATAAAATAAATTAAAACTGACAAGCATAACATAATATCTGTTCGGGGCTACTATACACTTAATGTTCATGAGTGGACTGTATGAATGGACTGTATTGTTGAAGTACAGTAGTCCCGAAACCCTTTGATAGCTCTTGGGATTGGCGCAGGAGTGCAGGATGCATATACGAGCAAGTTTCCAGCACAAACAATATTTAATAAGTAAATGTACAGTATTCACACAGTAAATGCACAAGAAGCACAGAATTAAGATGAAACTTTCTCTTGGTGCATTAATACACCTGTCCAAGCGTAGTCATTGTAGTGACACCTTGGACCGCCGTGGCTACCTTACGCCGACCAGAAGCAGCCGCGAGTTACATAGTTCAACCAAAATTGCGGGCACAAATCCACGCAAGAGCGACAGACACAATTAAAGCGTGCACTGCCACGATTAAACAATTTATGTGCGAGCCGTATGCAGCTCATTTGCACGATTAGATTCTTTACACGCTACTGCGCGGAGCCCTAACACACGCGTCTATCTTGCACGGTGTCTTTATGCGGACTAACGAAGTCGGTTAAGCCGAATTCGGTTGGGGCAGAGACGTTAGGAAAGGGCTCACACGCGTGCAGAGGTGGGGATGGCGATGGCCAATTACCATTTGCCATTTGATCTGGATTTGCAATGATCTGGCAGTTTTTGTCCGTTGCTCCTCCAACGGACCAAGCTGTGGGGGCGAGTTGAGCAGGCGGGCACGTACGAGCGGCCACGCCCGTCCGTTGAAAAATACGCGGAACAACGGATGTGAAGGCGATATGTGATCTCAGCGGTCAACGGCTGCGCTCTGCCGATTACGCAATTCAACTGTTCTGCCTTGCTTGTGAACGTATTTATTTCTGCTTTGCTGTGGGCCCGAACATACACCCCCTGAAAACCTTAGGGGTTTTCACCAAAAATGGGAGGGCACACAGCATAAGGCTGTATAATTAGACATATAAAAAATATGGTACATATGTGGATGGGATGAGTGGTATGGAGTAAGCCTTGTTGTGCAAGATTTTTTTTTACATATAATAAAAAATACTAATGCTAAATTACTTAAATAACTAATGAATAGAAAAATGGGAAAATAATAAATCTGAGAATGTCGTCGGGTAATAGTCACGCACAGCAGACTGACTGGCCAAGCCTGAACATAGGTAAGAGGACAAATGCCGAGGATGACGAGCCAAGACTGAAACGCGATCACAGAGGGATAGAACAGTTCAAACTAGGGTGACAACCATGCACTGAACACAGGTAAGAAGACAAGTGCCGAGGATGAGGAGTCAGAGCCTAGAATGAAGAGTGGACAGTGGGAGAGATAATAGTAACACAACCGAAGCGGACAAGACATCTGCGCTGATTCAAGACATTAATCCTAATTAATGATGACTGGAGTGCAATACCTTAGTCCTGACGTAAACATAAGTAATTGTAAATTCTCTCAGGAGAAAATAAATTTGCGTGCATTTAGTGCACAAAATTAGGGCTGTTACGCCGCTCGTTACGTGTATCCACGGCGCCTCCCAAAATTGCTTGCTTTTGCAAGTCTTCTAAGTTTGGTTGCCTTAGCTACCTGCCATTACATATGGACTAGGGGGGTCAGCAAATAAGTTAAATTGCTTGCCTTAGCTACCTGGCTCTTCATGGGACTAGGGGGGTCAGCAAGACTTCGAAGTTGCTCGCTGTGAGCTATTGTTATACCTAGAGCTACAAGCTAGAGATGAATTGCACAGGAGATGACGAGCCCGATTCAAGGAGTGAGAGTGACAGGTAAAGCACAACGAAGGGCGACAATCCGGCGACTGAGACTGCGGCCGACCAGTTCCTACGATGTGTGAGCGAAGAGGAGTGACGACAATTATTAAACTAACAAACCTTATAAACTAAGACATGGGACAAAAACACAATTGACAAAATAATACATCAAGACAATAACAATGATAAGAACTACAACTAACAAGACATGACAAATAACAAAATACAATAAAATGACAGATCTTACAACTAACAAGCTAAATGATACACCTAACCTACGCTAAATATGACTGACTGGAATGATTATGTACATCTTATGCATTCACATAAGGGGCATAAGGTGACGTAGATGTGGCGCATGAACTTGCCACCTTGAGTTGACCCTGACTGACCTCACAACACCATCCTGGCTTGTGACGGAAGTAGGTAACACTGAATTTTAAAATACTCTTTTCTGCCCTATGAGCAGAGGGAATACAATATTTTTCCCTTAAGTGGGAAATTGAAGTTTGCCCAGTTGTGTGGGTCAGGCTCTTGTGAGCGTGCATTGCAATTATAATCACAAATAAATTTAATTTTGGTAAATTTAGTTGGTGGGTTGCATTGAATGGCAACACCGCCTTTGCTGGTCTCCCGCCCACTCTAAAACATCCATCAGAATGAAGAGAGGGGTGAGAAGGGGAGAGCTTGCTTGCCCCAGGGCAATCATTGCCTCTGGACAGTGACCTGAATTCAGAAGACAAGGCGCGTTGCTGTGTGATGCTAGTGCATCTCGATTCAGCCCTGTCCAATTCTGATTCACAAATTTTTAAATGTTCTGTGGGGGATGATACATGATCGCACCCCCTAATCTTAAAAGGAGTGACTAGTTCAATGAGCGATACACGGTCGCACCCCCTAATTTTAGAAGGGGAGACAAATTCAGTAAAATCGCACCCCCTGGTATTTGAAGGGGTAACTAAATCAGAAAATGAGCTTAAATTTGATGTGTTAAATGAAACACAAGAAACATTACGTGAATTTGATTGCTCAGACATTGGTGAGCATAGCAATAATTGCTTAAATGAATTTAAATTAGATTGAGAGGTGTCATTGTTTACAGAATGTAAACTTGGACAAATAGATGAGTCAGTATAATTTACCAACAGAGGAGCTGGTTGCACGCAACTTAAATTGGCAGGATCATTACTATTTAAAAGATTGTCACATGAATCAGCTGATAGGCTATTTTCATGACAAGTTGACAATATAGCAGGTTCTTCAATTAAATTGATTGAATTAATTGACTCAGAGCTGCATGGAGTTGAAGCAACACAATTAGTTATAAGAGGGCATTGTGAGGCAATGACTTCTACCTTTTCAATTTTGGTCTCTGAAACATGAGGTTTTTCCAAAATTTGTGCCTTTAAATCCCCTGACGTGGACGGTTCCAAATTAAGAGGCAGGGAAACAATGTACCTTCCGGTATGATCCCTATCATAAGTAGAAGCAAAATGAGCTTCGGCTAATGCTTCATCAGAGAATTTTGGACAAATGGGGGTAGCCTCTTGTACCTCCCAAGATTTCTTAATAGATTGTGACAGTTCACTGTCAGATGTCAAAAACGTACAATTGGTATTAACAAATGCAGGACGCAAAGGAGTATGGCCTGCAATGACCCAACCTAAGCGGGTTTCCTGTAAAGTGGGAAATTTCCCATCGACTCTTTTCCTATTATTGGGGAGTAGAGTATCAAAAAATGTGTCTGCACCGAGCAGTACATGAATAGGTTTGGACTTATTAAAGAGTGGATCTGCCAAAAATACATCAGTAGGCAGACTCCATGAACTGGAGTCAAAACTTTCTTTAAGAGATGTTGGAAGATCTGGTACAACAAAGAAATCAATTACCTTAGACCAAGGGCTATTATTTTGGCAAGACTGGATTTTAAGCTGAACGACATAATTAGCTGGCATTGAATCACGGCCTATAGTAATAATATTAATGTTAAATTTCTTTGTAGGTAATTTAAGTGTTTTGACAGTTTCCCAGGTAATTAAATTTATTGCACTACCACTGTCAAGGAGAGCATTCAAATGATAGGGCTCACCTTTGGGGGTGAAGCCCAGTACCCTTGCAGTGGGCAATAGTACCCTATGGCCTGCACTAATGGTGCTGGCAGCTGAGAGAGCAGCTGGTTGGGGGGCCTTCATTTGAGATTTATTAAGATGCACAAGTTTATGATGAGCCTTATCACAAATAGAACAAGTTCTTTTGCAATTGACATGCCTTTCTGACTTGAAAGTAAAGCACCTGACACACCTATTGTTGGCTTCCACAAATGCCAGCCTGTCCTTCCTTGACATATTCAAAAACTCAGGACAATCGGCTAAATAATGTTCTGATTTACATTTTGGACATTTATAGCCAGGGTAAGGTTTGTTTGATTTACCATGATGATTATTATTATTCTTTACAAATTGAGATGAAGTTGGCATGACAATGAGGCCTCTTTGTTGGTGTTGTAAGAATTTCATTAATGACTGAAAGTCAGGATAATTATCAGTGTCCAAGGATAACTCGCACTCCCTGAGAATGTTATGTGGGAGTCCTTTGGTCACAAGAGCAATTAATAATAAGTCAGCAAGATTGGAGTCTTCTTTAAGGGCTAATAGTGCATTAATATGCAAGTTGAAAAAATCAATTAGATTTTGTAGGGACTTGGCACAGTCATGATTTAATTTAGGGGGGTTTAATATAGCAGTCAAATGTTGAGCAACAATTAGTCTGGGGCAATCAAATCTATTTTTTAATAACTGCCAGGCGACAGGAAAATTAGAATCTGATAATTGGAGATTATGTAAAATTGCCCTTGCATCGCCCTCTAAAGCACCATTCAAATAGTAAAATCTTGAAGAGTCTGTTAGACTTGGATTATTAATAACAATGCTTTGGAAAATATCCCTAAATTTAGGCCATTCTAAAATATTACCAGAGAATGTTGGTAACTTCATTTCAGGTAATTTGAATGGGATTGAATTCACACTCAAGGCTTCTGATGCACATGAGGAAACAGGTGAGGCTGGGCGTGATTCAAGATTTAAATGTTTATGTTGCGATATGGCAACTTTTGCCTTAGCATTAACATCATCATATTTATCAAACACTTCCTCAGAAGTGGTAAGCAATTCTGAATCAGGTTCTAATTCATCGACAAGATCTTGTGCCTTGTCATGCACCTTATCCAATTTGTTGGATTTAGTTAACAGCTTTTGATACATTTGCTCATCTGGGTCATTGAAATTGTCGACAAGTGACTCGACATCCTTGATGGCACTATTTAATCTGGCAAGTTGGGTTTTCACTGCCCTGTCTGAGGATTGATGAGCCATGGTTAATAATTAATAGGGTCACCACGCAAAGCAGAAAAAATACACAAATGAACACAAATAAACACAATAAAATTGAAATAACACTTCCGTAGAAAATAAACACTGCACTGAATTCACTGAGCATGCACACTTTGCAAGGCAGAATCAGCTGATTGCTTCCTACTTACATTAACATGATGAACAACTGACTGCTGCTGGTCAACACTTATTTGTAATGACACTTGGTCACAGATAAAATAAACACTTAATTGAATTGCCATCAAATGACAGTGGCAAATTAAATTGATTAGCACACACTGCATTTGAAATTTACTGCTTGCATTTAAATAATTAAATTAAATTCCTTAATGACTAACCTTATGTTGCAAAAAAATGAAAAAATATTACTAACACAATTATAATACAAGTTGCAAGCAGTAAACACAGACTTCATGTGTGCTAACAGATTAACACAGTGGCACTTATACACTTCACACAATGAAATACCTGAAAAGAAAAACAAAAAACAGACAAACCATTTCACAGATTTTGTAGAACACAAAAACAAGTCAATATGCTGTTCTTGGAATATGAAAAGGAAAAGAATTGCTGACACTGAGCAATTAAATAGTTGCAGCGATTTAAAACTTGATTACAGTGGTGAACAAATTTATATTCTGCCCACAAGATTTTATAGAAAATTATTTAGCTGTGCAGGCTACACCTTATGCACAAACCTTTACATTAAACAGCAATAGAAAAATTTTAATGAACACATTAAAAATTTTTACTTTGAAAAACACATTGATTGGGGCATTCTTTTGCACTGATAGGAACTTTTCACCACACAAAGAACACTGCTCTTGAAGCACACATTAATCGGTGCACATTTTTTACAACTGAAGACTTGTTTCTTGAAGCACGTGTTGAAGTTGCCGGCATTGAAGAACAGTGGATCGACATCCGCAGAGGACTGTCAACACTTGCAGCTTTGGAGAACGCTAGTTCATATACCATTAGGTCACAGTTTCAAAATCCGGCTCGAAGGCGCCATGTTCGGGGCTACTATACACTTAATGTTCATGAGTGGACTGTATGAATGGACTGTATTGTTGAAGTATAGTAGTCCCGAAACCCTTTGATAGCTCTTGGGATTGGCGCAGGAGTGCAGGATGCATATACGAGCAAGTTTCCAGCACAAACAATATTTAATAAGTAAATGTACAGTATTCACACAGTAAATGCACAAGAAGCACAGAATTAAGATGAAACTTTCTCTTGGTGCATTAATACACCTGTCCAAGCGTAGTCATTGTAGTGACACCTTGGACCGCCGTGGCTACCTTACGCCGACCAGAAGCAGCCGCGAGTTACATAGTTCAACCAAAATTGCGGGCACAAATCCACGCAAGAGCGACAGACACAATTAAAGCGTGCACTGCCACGATTAAACAATTTATGTGCGAGCCGTATGCAGCTCATTTGCACGATTAGATTCTTTACACGCTACTGCGCGGAGCCCTAACACACGCGTCTATCTTGCACGGTGTCTTTATGCGGACTAACGAAGTCGGTTAAGCCGAATTCGGTTGGGGCAGAGACGTTAGGAAAGGGCTCACACGCGTGCAGAGGTGGGGATGGCGATGGCCAATTACCATTTGCCATTTGATCTGGATTTGCAATGATCTGGCAGTTTTTGTCCGTTGCTCCTCCAACGGACCAAGCTGTGGGGGCGAGTTGAGCAGGCGGGCACGTACGAGCGGCCACGCCCGTCCGTTGAAAAATACGCGGAACAACGGATGTGAAGGCGATATGTGATCTCAGCGGTCAACGGCTGCGCTCTGCCGATTACGCAATTCAACTGTTCTGCCTTGCTTGTGAACGTATTTATTTCTGCTTTGCTGTGGGCCCGAACAATATCAAATGTAATTTTAATATACACTATTGAACAAACCAATACCAGAAAGATTTTCAATGATATGATGAATGATTCTCAATGATCAAGTGTCAATAATTCGTTTGTAAACTTCTCTGTGATTAGTCAAGAACCTGTATCATAATGAAATCAGTATTGAAATGAGTATCGTTATGCAACTGGTTGCAGCCATCAAATGAAAACATTATACAATGGGGTAGAAAAAATATATTGAAAATTACGCTAAAATAACTACACATTCAAAAATACTACAGCATTCTTAAAGCATCGAATTGGTCGAGAATATCTTACGTCATTGCCCCTACTACCACTTAGTTTAAGGTCCGATTAAATTAAGAAGGTGATTGACAGTTCTGTGTGACGTCAGGACGCCTCTCCCGTTTCCATGGTCGCTGCCAACCAGAGAGACAAAGCGTGACGTGTCAGGTCGCTCAGTTGCCACTGCCGAACACGGGGATCATTTGAGCATCGCACAGCGACTTCCCTGCCGCCGCGCCGCCTGCGTTTCTGCCTGTGCTGCGCGCGCAATGTGTACTGTGTTGTGATGAGTTGCGTTGAGGTTAGGCTTTTGTCGTATTTTTTACACTTTTATACGTATGTTTTGAAGTGTTTGTTTTCGTGTCCCGGTAACACGTGCTCAGTGGTTTGCGACCTGGCAACGTCGCTCCTCTCCACTCACAAATGTCAATCACCTTCTTAATTTAATCGGACCATAGTAAGCTCGCCACACCGCACGTTCGAGCGCAGCCAGAGAGCATATAGCACAGCACTGAGCGCAGCACTGAAGCTGGCTAACACCAGCTAACACTTCGCGAGTGGCGAGAATTAACATGTTTGTTTATGATGATTAACGGTAATTTAATTTAACGAGAATTAATGAGAATTTGTAAAAATTGTTGAATTCCAGGTTCCTCACCTCTGTATGTTGCGAGTGCTTATGATTGTGTTTTTAAATTTAAGAACAAGAAATGATATGTTTTTATAAACACCGGTTGATGTATGGTATTAGCCGCTGTTGTGTTGTCAGAAACATGAATTTGCTGATAATGCAATACTGACACATTCATTAGTGCTTCTGAAAGAAAATTGCAAACATATTAATATGAAGACAACAGGACCTGTTATTATTGTAGATACAATTCAATTTAAATTTGTAGCAAATTTGATTTAACCTTCAATTGTGAAAGTGTAGAGAAGAAAGATAATTTATGGAAATAATTATTAATATACTAAAAAAGTATATTTATATTTAAAAATCGTGGGTTTATAAGAGAATAGTGAAGGAATTAGAATTTCAACAAAATTCTATGGATTGTCTTTACATGGAGACAAATACATTTCATACATTCTGAACAAGTACTCTGAAGTAAAAATCTTAACCAATAATGAACTAAACAATCTGTTTATTGCACATGGTTCTTTCCAAAATATGATTATATTCAAGAAGAGAAAACCTACAACTTCAAGCAATTCATTGAATCACACCGTAAGTATGATCAACCCTGAGACAAAGTATGACAAAGATCCTGAAGAAGAAAGCTTGTGTAAGAGAATTGTCCGGGTATGTAAAGCAGGTATTGAATACACTATTTTTCATCCATTGAAAAATAAAGTTCACTGTGTACTTATGGGATAAATATGGGAGTTGTTCCTCAAATAGTTGGCAACAAGAAACCACCTGAAAATGTTATTGATTCTGAGAGCATTAAATTTCTCCAACAACTATGACGCGGAATACTGAAAGATGCAATAGCCCAGGAGCTGGGATACATCTACAGAAAAAGGGATTTAAAACACATTCAAGATAATGTGGTGTTCTGGGAAAATAACCTAAAAGTAATTGCTCCATGGCTAAGAACGGACATTGTGAAAGTTTATAAACATAATGAATCCAAAGGTTTGTACACAACCAAAGAAACAAAAGTACTTAACAACTTACAGTAGAAAGAATACATTCCAGAATCTTTTAAACCATCATCTCCCCTCACAGAATTTTTCTTCACAAGGGAAGCTTGTGTCAAATTATGTTTTCTTACAAATAATTTTTCATTTATACTGAATGTCAAATGTATTTGTTGACTTATAGCTAATATTTATAACAAACAATTGATACATTAAGTGAATTTCGTTTGAGTAAAAAGTTTGTAGAAGCTGTTTTTTAAATGAGTTACTGGCTTCTGGAGGAGATTAAGCTCCATTAGCCCACTTCTTACCCCTTGTTTGTACTACTGAGTGTATTGTAATGTATTCTTGGGTATTACAAATTTTCATTTTTGAATTTATTACGGTTTTTGTTATTTTTTATAGTGTCAGAAGTAACTTCTGTACAATTTATTGTATTGTTTTCTGTACTTAATATTTATAATTGTTATTTGCATTCTTTAGAAACAATTTCCATGCAAATTCATGTTTTTATTTAAGCTTTGTAAATATATCTTTCATGGCAAATTCCTTTTAAAAATGCATGTTCTGATTTAATTTTAATAAATGTGTCGTTTTATTTTATTGGGTTGTTTGTCATTCTGAGTTACCTCCGTGGCAGAATATCCTACATTTCTTACAGAACCCTAAAATAAATTGTAAATTATGCCAAAGGAACTGTACAATCAAAAATATCACAGTATATTAAATGGATTTGGTCTCAGGGTTCACTAAGACAGATCATAAAAAACTACAAGTTTTTTAGAATCACATTACCAAAAGTTTTTTTATGTGTTCACTATGATTTGCTGTGCAATGTTTCAGGCATGTGCATTTTCCCCCATCATCAGGCTTCACATTTTGAATGACAAAAGATCATGCAAAGTTAAAGGAAAAATAAATGGGTATGTTCAATATTAATGTTCAGATCATTAGGTTTTGATCTACAAATATTCCTTAGTACTTATGACAATCGATTTGATTCATTGTCTACTTCCACTTTTATGTTTTGGTGTTGTAATCGTGATGAAACTTGAAACGGATGAATAAAGTGTTATCAATGTTTAATTTCAATTCATTTATGGGCAAAAAACTTTTAATTGATTTTAATGATTCAGCCAGATTAGTTTCTAGATGGCAGATTTTGCCCACTGCTCATTAATGTTGTATCTGCATAAGAAATTACAGAAAAATCAAATGGGCTTGGAATATCATTAACATATATTAGAAATAGCAAAGGTCCAAGCACAAATCCTTCTGGAACACCTGTGGTAATTAGATAAAAATTTGATTTAACTTTGGATAAGAAATGTACCGATTGCCAGTAGATCTCTGGACAATGATATGTCCTGTGAGGTATAATCTAATGAAGTCACAAACTCCACCCCTTATTCCATAAGAATCAACTTTTGTCAACAGTTTTTCATGAGATACAATATCAGATGCCTTTGAAATAGATAGATCAATGAATATACCTTCTGTTTTCCTATTTGATTCCAAATTTCCAGTGATATCGTGTATGAATTCCACACCAGCAGTGGTGGAGGAGAAGCCCTTCCCGAAGCTATGTTGTGATTTATTAAGGATATTATTAGATTCAAGAAAACAATTAAGTCTTGCAAATATAACTTTTTCATAGTGTTTGCCAAATACTGATGTTAGGGTAATAGGTCGGTAATTCCTAACATGTTATGTATTATTATTCTTAGCAAATAGTCTTACAATACTAATTTTTAAGCGATTCTGGGAAAGTGAATACAGACAAGAGATGAATTTATTAAGTAAATCAATAAATTAAGAAGAGTAGGATTATGTTTTTTTAATAATTATTGAAGATGTTTCATCATTCCTCGACAAGCAACTATTTTTGAAGGAACTTGTGTCAATTAACTTTGGTAGTATTTGTGTGATGGAGAAACCTAAATTTTGAAGTTCCAGAAGATAAAAGGATTACTAGTATTACTGGTTACAATGTCCTGCTTTGAATTTATGAAATGACAGTTAAAGGCCCTACAAATATCAGAAGGATTATCAAGAAACATGCCTTTATGTAGTGGGTGTATATTTATGTGAGTCTGAGTTTTCCCATTCGTAATTTTATTCCACAATGTTTTAGATTTGTTTGTTGAGTTGTTAACTATATAATTTTAGATTAATTAAAGTAATTTTAATTAATTAACTATATAATTTTAAATTAAGATTTAATGAATAAGCTTTCTCATTCATCACTCTTAGCCCATATTGTTTTTGACAGTTTATATTTCTCATTGTAGAAGGGATTCTTAAAGAACAAGAATTTCATTAGGAAGCTTAATTTTGTTGGTTTTTTTTTTCCCACTACATTAATTTGCGTCTTAATAAATGGGACATGCAGTATTCAAATGACGATTTAATGTACTCAAGAACAAGTTCCATTTCTCATTGATGTATTATTGTGCTATTGAGTAGAGTACTATTGGGTACTTCAGTCCATTCCTCTTTTAGGAGACATTCATTTAGCAAATGTAGTTTAGTATCACTTGTGTAATGGGTGAATGTGTATTTAGGTAGTTCAAGGCTAATAGGGCAGTTGATTATTTCAAGGAGTTGTGCAGAGTGATCAGATAGATGAAAATCAATGTTATGAGAAGAGTATTTATACATTTCAATGTTTGTACTGATGTGGTCTACGGTAGAGCTGGAATGGGTTGTAACATATGTTGGCCCTAACTCCTCATCATGAAGATTGAAGCTCTTTAGTAAATCGTGTAGTTCAATATGTTCAATATTAATGTTCAGATCTCCCGAAATTACAATTGTGGTTTCTTATGAGTTTAGTTAAAAGTTCTTCAAACGTGAGTAGAAAGTGATTAACACTAAAATTTAGGGACCTGTAAATGCCTATGATTTTAATGTTCCCTTTCCTTGTGTTTACATCTACACCTGCTACTTCAAAAGTCATCTCGATGCTCATATCTCTAATCCAGTCTATTGATTTTCAAATTAAATTATTCTGCACTATTATTGCAACACAATCACTTTTATTGAATTCTCTACAGAAACATGCATGAAGTTTATAGTTGGAGAAATTAATCGTATAAATGTCATTATACTTAAGATCACGTTCAGTAATGACCCCTACATGTATAAAAGTTTCTTCTAATATTGTCTCAAGCTGTTCGGCTTTGTTATAAATGTATTGAATATTTTGAAGTACATTGAAGAAACTTATTAAAATTTCTACCACAGTGGTGTGAGGAGTAGCTAAAAGGGGGAATGAACGGGTGTGAGTGATGGAGCAGGCACTGTAAGTTTGTGTCATGAAAGGAGGAGGTGGAGAAATGAGTGAGACAAGGAGAGCAGAAAGATTACATTTCTTTTATATGAGATGGTGAGAAAAAATGGTTCTGTCCAAGGATCCAAGGTCTGCAATTTTAATTAGCAAGGAATATGATTTCCTTGTTTGTTTGGTGGATTTCAGTATTGTGCTTTGCGGTGATGTCAGAGTGGCAGGGTCATGGTAATGTTTTCTTGATGACCTCACTGAATTTTTTTGGGGGTTTTCATGTACTTCATCTATGACATTCCCCTCACCAATAACAACTACTGTGTCCCTAGCTGTGAATCCAGATGTATGTGTCAATCTCACATCTGCCAATTTGGCATTGGGTGTAAAAAACCCTAGGACTTAACGAGAAGGGAGTTTCTTTCTCAGCCGGGAGGTCATGTGCTTACCATGCCTCTCGGCAAGTATAAGAACCTTAGGTTTGCCTGAGAGAGAGAGGATTTCCTATGTATTGCTCATGTTGCTATGTTTTTGGGGGCAAGTTATGTGAGCAACAAGAGTTTTGGGGAGACATAGTTTGTAATAATAATAATAATTTATTAAGTCACATATACAATTACAATCGTGTATGACGAGTCAAAGTGATGTTTTGGGTGGAGAGAGTGAAGTCACATTACTGTCCAGAAGCAAATCAAGGGGTCATCTCAGTATTTACTCAAAGGACCAGGGAAACGACAAAAACCTGATCGAGATGGGGTCATTAGCCTAGGAATTATCCTACTACAATAGGTCAATAGCCTACTACAATACTTGTTACAGCTAGATTAAGATATTATAC
Source organism: Acheta domesticus (assembly GCA_031308135.1). Taxonomy (NCBI): domain Eukaryota; kingdom Metazoa; phylum Arthropoda; class Insecta; order Orthoptera; family Gryllidae; genus Acheta; species Acheta domesticus. The sequence goes on from JAHLJT010002630.1 coordinate 87,801,519, forward strand.
AGTATATAATTATTTTTAATAGCAAAATAATTTAACATTTCCAGATTGTAATGTTTAATGTAAAAGTGAAATTCACTTGTTTATGTAATTTACTGCTACTACTTATAATAACAATCATAATTATAATACTACTACTACTACTAATAACATATATTGAGTCACTTGTACAATTTTAATTGTGGATGACAAGTCAGATACGATATATGCAGGTACACATGTCAATAATATTAATAATAATAATAATAGTATTAATAATGGGATAAGTATTTTTGTTTATATGTTGTTAAGGGAAGTAGAGTTGTGATTTGTGTATTCCTTCACACTGTAGAACATGTTGTTAAGCAGGAAAGCTTTCAATTTACTTTTGAATGTACGTATTGTGTTTAAGTCTTTAATATCATGGCTTAGCTTGTTGTAAAGTGTAATGCCCTCTATTAGGGTACTTTTTTGATAAAGTGTAGTTTCAGAGTGGGGAACATGTAGGTTATCCTTTTGACGAGTGTTGTAGTTGTGTATATCAGAATTTAGAGTAAAAATGTCTTTGTTTTCCGTGAAAATCTTTTTTGTGAATACCACTATTTCAAATATGTACATGCATGGTAGAGGAAGAATCCTTAGTTTATCGAACAGGGGTTTGCAAGACTCCAGCTTATGAGTGCTGGTCATTGTTCGCAGAATTCTTTTTTGGATAATAAATGTGCGAGTGCTTTCAGGGGCATTTCCCCAGAAAATTATTCCATATTTTAGGTGTGAGTGCACATTTGCAAAATACAGTGCCCAACGTGTCTCAATGTTGGAGTTCGACCTGAGGGTGCATAGCAAGATTTGGTGAGCTTCTTGTTAAGATTTGAAATGTGAGCATTCCATTTTAGGTTTCCTTGGATTGTTAGACCTAGGAAAGTGGTTTCATGAGTTATCATTACAGGGTTATTATTTATGAACAACTGCTGTGGGAATTTTTCTTTGGTTCAGGGATTCGTAAAATTTAGAGAGACTGTTTTGCTGGTGATGAGATTGTTGACGTGACGAGATTGTTGTCTTGAAACTATTTTACTAGTGCGTGCACAGTTTTCCGAGTTTCTTCTTCTATATTGTGTATTCTGTATTGTGAGGGATGCTGGTTTTATGTATGTGTGGTGGCTAGAGGTGCAAAATGGTTTTGGGAATACAAGTTTGAAGATGGGAATTGTGTGTACAGACGCCAACTGGACATTTTGTTTACATTACAGACTGAAGTCCACTGGTTTTTGTGCTCATGCAAGAAATCTTTAAGCCTCTTGTTCTGATTCTCTAGGGGACACAATGTATTAATAGACTTCAGGTAGATCTCTGTTGAGAGTGGAAATGATGTATTCATATGTCCATGTTGAAAGTAAGAGTATGTACTTATTAGCATGTACAAGTGATGTTGCTTTACAAAAGGAATTAAATTAAGTAAAGTATTTAAAAAAATTTAAGGTAATTTTCCGAGAAGGTAAGTTGGATCTGCAGGCCTAAAATGCACTCACTGGGCACAAACAAAATTACATTTCATTAAAACAAAAGCAACTAGAAAGTAAAACTAGTTAAGAGTAAATACAGTACTACAGTACACCCCAGTAAATATAAAAGAACTGGAAAAGTCACTATACTATACTATACTATTGCAATGAGAAGTTTGTAAAAACGAATAACATGCGGAGAGCCAGGGGAGAGGAACTTTAAAGTTTACCAATAATAAAATACACGTAAATTGTTTACTAACAATTATAAAAGCTGGTTAAGATATAAGGAACTGAAATATAACTACATTTTGAGGTGCAGGAAGAAATTGATGAAACCGTTTCCCTAGAGCTTCCAACACACGTATTTATTACCGTCGCCATCTTCTAATATTCAAAGTTTAAAAAAATATAACACAAAATGCCACAATAAACACAAAATTAATATTCTACATTTAATATAAAGTTGTTTTGTGTGTGTGTGATTTTTTTTCCCGAACATTTCGCAAATACAATCAAATACAATTACGCTTTGCGAAAGTAGCGTGATCTGTTAACGAAAGAGTGAAACAAACGACAATTGCACAACTGCACTCAGCGCAATCTGTTAACAAAAGATTAAACAAACACTGTTTTATGAGAAATAGAACATAAATAATAAAGACAGTACTATATTATTAGGGCTACGGTCGCTATAGCGCAGTTTCACGAGCAAGAGGCACTGGGTTCGATTCCAGGTAAGGGAGAAAAATTTGAGAGATATTATCATAATTGTGAGTCGTGTTGTGTATAAGCGAAAAGTTATTTGACGAAGTTAATAGTAATTGTGAACGTCGTATGTGAATAATCGTAAAATGTTAAAAGTATGGTGAATTTACAAGGATATCAACTAGGGGATAAATACTACGGGTTGTCAGGGCCAAGAAATAAATACATCTTACGCGCTCAAAGGAAATATCCTAAAGCCACAAATTTAACCATTGATGAAATGAACAACCGGTTTATTGGACATCATTCTGTCTATAACATGTGTATTAAGATTGAAGATAAGGAAACGTGCGAATTCAAGCATTTCATTGAGTCTCATGGTAAATACGATCCAAGGAAAATCTCCGAAGTTAGAAATTCTTATAAGAGAGTAGGCCGTGCATGTAAAGCAGGAATTGATTTCATTACTTCTCGTCCATTGAAGAACTACCTGAGTAATAAAATTCACTTTGTACTTGATGAAATAGACTTAGGAATTGTTCCTCAAAAAATCGCCTATTATGAACTACCTGAAAATCACATTGATGTTACTACAAGAGAAGCTATCAGGCAACAACGAGGTGGGATACTGAAAGACGTGACGGCCCAGGAACTGAGATACATCTACAGAAAATGGAGTACGAAAAATATCCGCAATAATGTTGTGTTCTGGGAGAATGAGCAAAATGCAGATGCTCCGTGGGATAGAAATGATATCGTAAATGTATACCGGAAAAATTGCACGAAAGAACTGTACAAGATAGGACAAACTTCACTAAGGCGTTTGTGGGAAGCATACATTCCAAAATCACAGAAAAAACGCTAAGAATTGCTCAAATGAGTTAAAGATATGAATAAAAAAATAATATAAATAAAAAATAATAATAAAAATAAAATAGTCAAAATTTTAATTTCTTATGTACCAGGAAATGTTCTGCTGCAAGAAAAAGGGCAAAAAAGTATTTTTCGGAAGAAAAACATATTTGATATCGAAACGATATTATTATACGCGCATGTTTTCTTCTCGATGTCCGGATCTTCCCGCATGTTATATCTTCCTTTCATCTCCTGTATTATTTCAGTAGTATACCTTTGGGTTCCGGCTCTCACATGCAACCCATCTTTGTAAATGAGGGCTGTAAAGAAAGAGAATTTCACGGATACTTGACGAATTCCATTTTGACTTTAAAAATATGGATGATTTCTTTAAAAAAAAACGCATCGAAATATGCATGTAAATGCAACCCGCATCACATATCAACCTATATCGGCAAATAACTCATAAACAAAGCGTTTTAGAGCCTTAAAAAGTAACATTTTGCCATTTGAATGCTCAAAGAAACGTTTTTCACACCATAATTTATAAGATGACACATTATCCGATCCATTCAATTAACTTTTCTGTTCCACGCTACAATACTATGCCAAAAACTTTTTTATAATGTTCAGGAATACATCAGTAACTAATATGTACAAACTGATTTCAGGTGCTGCAGTAGGACTAGGTGTAGGAATAGAAAAAACCTGGCCAAAACCTGCCTCCTGCTCCTTACCCTTTCAAGATTGGTCAATTATATGCTAACATTATTACTTATATGTAGCTGTTATGATAATTAATATTATGTACTATTTTATGTGTTATTTTTACTATTATTACTATTACTATTATTATATTATAGTAGCAGTAGAATGACAGTAACAAGTAAATTTTAATTTTACATTAAACATAAAACTACAATTCTAAAATGTTAAATATTTTGCTACTAAAAATAATTGTATACTATATAATATCTTAATCTACCTGTAAAAAGTATTGTAGTATAATTCTTAGGGCAATGACTCCATCTCGATCAGGTTTTTCTGTCCAGTTTCCCTGGTCCTTTGAGCAAATGCTGAGATGGCCCCTTGCTTTGCTTCTGGACAGTAAATGTAACTTCCCTCTCTCCACCCAATATACATTGACTCGTCATACATGATTGTAATTGTATATGTGACTCAATAAATTATTATTATCATTATTATTATTATACTATCAAGGCCACCTCAATATTTCAGTCCTTCCTGCTGGTAGCAATTTTTATGGCGACACGCTTAGAAGGCTTAGATTCGACAATCTTTATTTACGCTTACTGTTAACACCGTAGTTTGTGCAGTCTGACGAGGTTTATTTGCATAATCATTAATTCAAGATTTGCTCTCCAGCAACAACTAGAAGTACTATTATAGTTGCTTGATACCTATGAAGATTGTTTCTTATGCGTGTAGTGAAACTATTCAATTAACGTTTTTTCATGGTCTATAAGTGCTGTGTACTTAACTGTGGAGGGATGTGGATGTTCAGTGAAGAGTGAAGACTGTGTTTGTGTTTTACCTGTACCAATATTTTCGTTATCATTCGATGAAATTTTCAAGTCAAGGGGTTCAGACACCTAGCTTTCTCAAAAGTAAAAAGCTAATATATGAGCTAACAGAAGAGAGGCGAACTCCACCTAGTCGATTGGTCCACTGCAAATTGAAAAAGACTGGCTGGGTTATCTTCATGTTTTTTGTTGTTTTTTTTGTGTGTTTTTCTCCAAATATAATGACTCAAAGATGGAAACATTAGTTTGATTATTTTTTGGCTCGGAATTGTTTTTCTTGAGGTACGTAAGGATGCAGAAAATAATTCAATACTTTTTAGTAAACAAATAATTTTTCAATTTCCTCACCCAGCAAGCTGGCACCCTGACTCTCCAAAACCCACTCGGTTCTTCATAACAAATCAAGGAAAGTTAAATAATATTGCAATGAGTAGGTCTGTTCTTGCCCGATCCGGTATTTTCGCACTACTTTACTTGGCTTTCTCAAGTGTAAAAACCTTTTCTATTATTTGACTATCAAGGAAAATGAAAAGCTAACTCTCAAGGAAGATTGAAAAATGTCTTCAAATGTTGTTTTTAAAGAAGTATGAATTGTTCCAAGAATATCTCTATATAATGTTGAATAAACTTTAATTGAAAATTCGTTTCAAACATCAATTGCATTGTTATTTTGTTTGATATTCTGTAAGTACATTAGTAGTTACTCGCCTTTATGGAACGGATAGATAAATGGATAGGGAAAGGGTGGGATTTAACATGCGAGAGTTCTCGCACGGGTATGCTAGTTCATTTTTATTTGCTCCTCTTGACCAAGTATTTACCCAAACTTGCAGTTTGTTGAGATGCATGAAAAGCAATCTAGAAGCCATAGGACTGTCTTAAATCTAGAATTCAAGTATTGTCAGCAAATGTTAACTATATTTCTTTTACTCTATTCATTCTAGCTTCCCCCCCCCCCCTCCAAGGGCATGTACTGGGCCTGGTGGTAATGTATTATACTTTGCAATTAATAGCACAAAGCACAGTAACAATCTTGAATTTAATGTGAGATCTGACACAGTTACTTTGTCATTCAATTGTCAATATTGGCTTAAAAGACCTAAAATCTCAGGCAATGGGCCGCATTGGAGTTAACATGAGAATTTTGTTTGTGGGCTGCAAAAAATAAAGCCACAGAACACGTGGCCAATCGACTGACAACTGCTGCCTTAATGTGAGATTGAGGCAATTTACACAATGATTACTGACTTTGAGGGTAAAAGAAGTCAATTTTGACAACATTCCTTCAAAAGCTACTGCACATATTGCTTTAGCCAAAGCTTATTAGCAGAGGACACAAACATAAGCACCAAAAAGATTGCAGAATACCATCAGCAGTTAATGGTCTTTCATCCCCAGCAATATTCTCCTTACAAATTTTCTATTTCACAATCTATAAATTCACAATTATACAAAATGCTACTAAATTAAACAATCAGTGCATTCCAAATGTTTCTCTGACCTGGAAGCTGAAAGTATTTAGCAGGAAAAACATAACATAGCAGATATTTTCATCCATTCTGAATTGAAGATGGTGGGACTCATTACTGAAACCAGCTTGATAAGATAGTTCTTCCCAGCTTTGCACTTATAAATAAACTGTTTCATCGTTCAGCTGCGATTTAAAAGTTCCCTTTACATATGGAGTACCTCTTTCCCAATTGCAAACCATTAATTTCTGTACAGAAAATAACTTTCACAGACTTAAACTTTCACAGACTTTACAAATATTATAATAATACAAATATCAGTTTTTTAGGGGAATGATGGAATGCATTTTCTCTTATTTCTATCCGAGTGGGTTTAGTTGCCTGATGACTCTACTCTCACATCCTGGAACCCAGGTTCAATACTGTTGATCTCCCCTATCACACAAGCAACAACTTCTGAAAATAATCAACTTTTGTTTCTTGAAGAAATGATACTCCCTTCTTGACATTTCCTTCCATATATTGCCTTCTGAAACAAAGAGCAAGCAGATACTCTCGCACATTTCACTATGACTGTAGGGAATGGTAAGTCACAGGGGAATAATATTTAACTCTGACTGCATTAACTGTTTGCTTGTTTATTCTAAAATATTTCAAAAAAATGTTTTTGAATGCGTCAAACACAAAAATATGCAATTATACTTGATATACGCCTAGTATTCCTTATATTCACTATAAAAGTTTGTTGTTTAGTCATAAATGACATTAAAAACATTTCAATAGTGGAAGCATATGATTTCAAGCAAAGTAACAAAACAGGCAAGTAGTATACTGAAATTCACTCCTAATTATCAGTAGCAATTCAGTGGATGAAGATCAATCATTAGACAACGTGCAAAGTTTAATTTTTATACATGAGATACCAAAAAGTACATAATTATCTTACCTGTATTCTGAACATACTCATTATTACAAAAATTAATCAGTATCATTCAGTATTTTAAATTTTACGGGAAGCAAACATACTTCTCTACCTTCAAGCACAATTCCAAAATAAAATAATTATTTCAAGCTAGAATTTATCATTATTATGAAATGAACTTTAATTGTGAAGAAGTTAGTCTTAAGAAAACTTCAGGGCTTCTTATTGAGATATAGTCACTCAGGAAAAGGGAATTTTGAATTCCTCTCATGTTAGAAATTTCTTAGCAACAAACACAATAATAAAGAAATTACTTTCAAATTTCTTTTTATATAGTTCCTTCTGTTCAATGAAAAACTTAGTTGAATAAAAATGGAAAATAATAGAATTAAAAAACTAAGTTTTTAATAAATCATCTTTAAATGACACTAAGGAAATCTGTATTACCGAAGTTTACCATAATCCACACTGGCTGGAGCAATTCATAGGGCTGTTGCTTTTATATAAAAGACAAAATACCTGCACTGAAGATAATGTTATTATCAAAACAATACTTTCAAATATATACATCATTATATTTTGATATTTAATTTGTTTTAAAATAACACCACACTAAAAAGTAAAAATGAAGATAGCATTTTGATTTGTGACCTTTAGTTGACTGGCAGGATCTGTTCAACTCTAACAAAAAAAAAGCTTGCTCACGTTTGTTTCTCCAGAAACATTCCACAAATCACATCTCATAAAACTCTTTCCTAAACATTCACTAGGGTGTCAACAATACATGCTAGTTCTCAAAGGAAGGGCAAGAGGGTATTCATAACAAAATACAGAATAAATGATTAAATGTTTATGCATTTTCTCTAATTCTTACAAATAACAACAGAATTTTATTCACAAAAAATTATGAATTTTATCTCAATTTCCTCTCCTCTTCCCCTGGCATAGTTGTTTCCCCATTGGTTAAACCAGTTTCATCATCTTCATCCTCATGATAATGTAGAGATATTTCTGAGTCCCGACGCACTTTTTTAATAAGTGGGACATTGTCACTATCATTACTGCTATCATCACTAGGACATGTCCTTTTCCTTAAGGACACCTCACTTGCGTTAGGGGACTGTCCTTTATTCCTTGCCTCATGGTCCGAGCTCTTAATGTTATTTCTCAGTTCACTGTCACTCCCTACATCGTTCCTATCATTGTCCCCTTTCAAATCCTCACTCTCGTCCTCGCCAATATCATCTGCATCTAGTTTTAAGATTAACTCTTCAGAATCGCTAGAGGAATCATGGTTGCATTTTGGGCGCTGCCACGCCCTGGTCTGGGGAGCTGAAGCGGGTGGACTATGAGGGTGGACATTCATAGATTCGTCGGATTCATCAAAAGTCCTTGTCTGGTGGTCTTGAGGAGAACGGGGTCGCACATGTTCGGGTGTGGCAACATCACACGACACACTGTCCTCCTCCAAAGCTGGGCGAGGGCTCTTTCCACTAGCCTGTCTCTTTGTCCGCATCTCCCCACCTTGCTCCTGCACTGCCTCTGTCTCTAATTGTGACCTTGGAGAAGGAGTCCTGGCCTGCTGAAACGGTTTGGTCCTCTGGCCCCAACCCCGAGCTTCATCGGAACTTTTCTCTTGAGCTCCATTGTGGCAGAGAGTAGACCGGGATGCATCGCCATTACCCAGAGCATCTGGGCGCTGCTCCAATGAAGATAAGTTCCCCGATTTCAAGGAACTGTTCTCTTGCTGCAGGAGTTGCACTGCTTCCTTCGATTTGCGAAGTTCTTGCTGAAGGTAGTAGATTGTGCTTTGCATGCCTTCCACATCTTCATCCAGATCCTGAAGGAACTCATCAAGTTCTGTAACATTGGATGGAACAATCCTTTAATGTCACTGTACAATTTCATTACAAATTATTTGAGACACTGAGAACAAGAGGTTAAATATTGTACCTACATTTCTGGTGGGTTGCAATTAAAGCTTAAAAATGATACAACAAACATATGCACACCAAGACAATTAAACAGTTATCTGCCATTTTTTCTTACAAGGTTTTTGCAAGTTTTGCACACACAGATTCTACATTACCTAAATTTTGTTCAAAATAACACTAGGTTTGCTCTCAATGTCTCATTTAATTAAATTATTTCACAACAATTTAGCAGATATTAACAACAAACAAACATATTATAATACATACAAAGGTTTTTACAAATATTTTCCAAGAACCAAATTTATGATTTATATTTCATAACTGTTTATGAATTGAGTTAGGATGCAAATAGGAGTTTTCTCAGAAATTGAATAGAACATTGAATTAATAAAATGGTGTCAGATTAGATCCGAATGCCTCCAGTTGATTATGTTTTGTTGAACAATTTGACCCATTCAGTGTTCATATAGTTTTCATCAGTTTATAAATCAAAGGCCAATGTCATTTAATTACATGATTATATTAAGAAAATTTATCCTAATGAAAAAGCAATAAAACAATACAAAAAGAAATAAGAATTCATTCACAAAACTTAATGCCACACAAAAATTTCAATCAATACAATCTTAATTAATAAAAATTAATTAAAATAGGTTTGACATGAATAATCTTTACCAGATTGGGATTTCTTTACTTCTTCACTAAAACTCTTCTGCAATGCAAGATCTCCTTCCAGTTTCGCCAATCGACCACTTGATATCATCTGGCCAAGCTCTTCATTTTCTTGATACAAGAGACGACACTTTGCCATCAGCCGCTTCCCTGTATTACTGCACATACACATACAGTTGCTGTATTAAATTTAACCATTTAACTAAATCAATGCAAGCTCACATGCCAGATTTCCAAATTTGAATATCAAAAATCAGAGAAAACTTCTATTCATTGAACATGTTTATGTAAATGTATTTTTTAAAAATGGGTTCACCTGTTCAGAAAAATCTTTGCCTATAAATAAATTTGATGATGCAAATTTTCTCTTGTTTAAATGTTAAAAAAAATATGACATAATACAATGACTTAGAATTAGTAGCAAAAGACTGCTGTGTTGGTAGAAAAAATCACATGGATCACAAAGAAAAATCTAGCACTTCTCCTGGTTTTCACCCACCACAATAAGCAGTAAACAATATCAACACCTTGTAACACTAAACAAACATCTCCTTCCTATCCCTATGAAATGACTCACCACAAAAAAAACGAAATGTTGTGGAGAAGGGGGGGGGGATCCGCACATTATGTAATGCAAATTTCGAGTTTCTGAATACCCCTTCTCCTCTAAATTAAATTAAATAACGGTAAAAAAGTGTATTAATTTTATTTGTTAAATAAATAAATTTATGATAATGAAATTCAGAATTAGCTGATTGCACCTAGCAATAATTTTTCAGTGAAGGAAGGACGCACAAGCAAAAAAATTTCTGGTAAGTTGTGCAGAGGCCATCATGGACGATGCATGGGCGTAAGTCTTCTGCATCAATTTAATTGGATTCTCTAATTACTGTGGATCAGTTGGAAATATTTTCTTCATATTAAAAGATTCGATCAATATACCATTTATGAAAAAATATTTCCTTTCTGTTACGATTTATACGTCATAACTTTTGAATTTAATTATATTTAGAAAAAATTTAATTTGTTAATATTTTCGTGTATGACTGAACATAGGCATATCAGCATTTTGTAACACTATACAAATACCTCCCTAACCCTATAAAATGTAGCATAATGCTGCCTCAAACCCCCTCTTCCTCTCTGGTGTCACTTAACTTGTGAATGACCCCTTGTCTCATATCCTAATATATTAACAAAAACATTCTGGGAAACCTGACACATTTTTTTGTGAAAATGGCAAAATAAAGAGAATAAAACATGTTTTGCTATACTATACTGCCCACAACTACATTGATTTGTAAAACTTAAATTGTTTTACCTTCACAAAAATGATTCTAAAGCTGTCAACACCTTTATGATTGGTTAATTTAAACCAATAATGAAATGGTGTCCATAGTAACAAAATTTGACGATTGATATTAATGATATCATAGACATGGACACATGGATTGTCACTGCCATTTACTCCCAACAAGAAAACATCCAATGCTTCCAAACTAACTCATTTTGAAAATACAAACTCTTTATGCCTTTACTTCCAAATGCTCAACTTCTTTATAAAGTTTTAACCCAAAGCTCTCGGTGCCATGTGGTAGCTTCTCTAGTAAAATATGCACCTGGGCACACAATATCCTCTCTCGGTGGCCCATTGGTTAGTGTGATTGCTTTCCATGGCACAACCCTGGATTTGATTCCCAGCCAAGGCAAATTATACCTGTGTACTTTCCTTACAAATGATCCAGTATCTACTGCTGTATAACGATGACTTCGTGCTAACCACAAGAACCCCTTATCCCATGGCAGAGAGGCTGGGTCACAACTGGTTGGCCAAGGCCCTTAGCAGGCTGTCAATAAAAAATAAAAAAATTTGAACCTGTCTGGTGTGAACTTCCAGGCGCTCAGTTCATTCTGGGTTTCCTCCAGGCGCGCTCGAGTGGTGAGCAGCTCCTGACGCAACCTCTGTAGAAGCAAGTTCACTGCAGGGTCCAACAATGCAGAACGCAAGGCAGCAGCCCCAGGTGCCTGGGCAGCCTTCAGCTCCGCAATTTGGTTCTGCAATAACATCCCAACACACTCAGAAAAAGACGACATTGCATCAGACTTCTTAAATTCTTCATTTTTGTTACAGGCAGACAGGAGAAGTTTTTGCAAATTACTGATTGTGGAGAAGACTCAATTTCAAAACGATTTACTACAATTACCACACTTTGTTTCTCAATAACAATATTATTTATTGAAATAAATAAACGGTGCACAATGTAGCATAGACTTTCTCCAATTATTCGTAAGATATGTAAAATCATAGTTATTTTTAGCACTTTTATTTCATCAATCTCCTGCAAAAGTCTCATCTAACTTCTTGAAACAGCATTTACTAACATTTTCTAAATCCCAGATCAACACAAATTAGACCTTGTTAAAAAAAAAAGTTTCATTCCTTTCCTTATATTCCTCCCACATTACTCGAGCAATTATTCATGGTTTAAACAGTTTTAGTGAACAATTTTAATACTTTCTTCCACATACTTATTTGATTAAATAAGAAACTATTTCATATCTTATATTTCCATTCCCATCATCAGCTTTACACATTAGTAAGATTAGCATTTACACCATTTCATTCCAAACAATCAAAATTTCAATCAACACATTGATACCAAAAACTATGTTTTGGTAATGATACTGAAGAATGCATCCCTTTTTAATTCTAATTTTTTGATCCCTTCGTTCTTAATAAAAACTAGGTCAAGGTTAAAAAGGCTATTGGCACTTTCTCTTCAACTTAATTACTGTCCATGTTTTTAATTAAACCTACAATTGCAGGACCCTGCTCTAGGTAGTCCAACGATTCATTTTTGATAAAAGTAAGATAGTACAAACATACTTGCCATACCACTTTTTACATTTTGTGTGTTGTGGAGTTGGTGAAAAACATGGCACTGTACCAAGAAGACATTTCTTCTTAACTCTGTGAGGAGAAACGTCTATTTGAAAGCTTTATCCTCTCGTTTCGCAGAATGAATTCGTCAGTAGTAGGACTATCTACAGCCATTCCTACAAATAATTTCTTTGCAAATATTGTTATAGATATAGCTGCAATTATCACAACAATTTTATTTCACAAAAGTTGGAAATGATAAATTTTTACTTTCTTGCAAATTCTTTGGTTTTATTATAATCTTGTCCTAAATTATGTGCAAGATTTCCTTTTGTAGTGGCATACATTGTTTTCCAACTGTGATTCAATTAATATATTTAAATAACAATAATTATAATAATAAAAAACTTTATATTGCATGTACCCAAATGTAAAGTTGGAGAGTTGCCCATTTTTAAATCTATATAAACAAAAACATTTACATACGTAGCATTGCCTTATTAACAAGGTTTCAACATTTTTCAGAATTGCAAAAAATGAAGGATTACAGTTATCTTGCACAGCAGTTCTCAGGCAATAATTGTTTCCAATCTTATTGTTAACAGGCAAATGTTATACAAGTATATCAAAAATAAATTAACCTACCAATATTTAAAGTGATACGATGATATTTTAATTTCACAAATAAATCACACTACGAAAACCCGGCAGACATTGTTCTGCCCTTCATCTCCCTCTTTCCCTCCCATCTCTGTTTCTCACTGTCTCTCCCTCCCTCACCCCATCCCTGTCTATCTCTGTGTGTCTCTGTCTCTGCCGCTCTCTGTCCCTCTCATTCACATTTACTTTCAGATTATGCACATCTCTGAGCAGGTGAGGTAATAGCGGGAAGCACCGGACCAGCAAAAATGTAATAGAATGTTCATGAAGAGTTCATTCTGTAGATTAAGGTGTGAGAAACATTTCTTCCAGGCCTTTGGCCTTAAAATTTCAGTTTTTAAGGCCCTAGAATGCCTCGTTTAGAAGTTATTTATTGATATATATATTCAAAATGCTGCCAAGTGTGTTGCACGTTGCATTTGACATAAATATGTAGCGCCATGTAGTGGAGTTACAACAGAATTAACAACACATAAACCTTCTCAGAGAAAAAACACGTAGAAGTGCCAACTTTCATGGAGATTGGTCCAACTGTGTTTGAGTTTTACTCTTATATACATACCAACATCCTGTTTTTATTTATTTATTTATATATATATATATATATATATATATATATATATATCCTTTCATTTATACACATATATATATATATATATATATATATATATATATATATATATGTATAAATGAAAGGATTGGTTCATTTAATACAGTGACAAACAATTATCACTATTAAAAATATTCATACAAGGCAATTTCAATTACTTCTGCTGCTCTGACACACAAATTTCTATTCTTTTCTTCTTTTTTTTTACTTCATCTCTCTGAACTAAGCAGGTTTTATCAATCCCATACCTTAAAATGTATATTCATCCGGTACTTAGCCAATTCACACAATGGAGGGAAATGAAATATCTTAAAGAGACATCCGTAAATTACTTAATGCAAATCTGGAATATTTTGAATATCTCCTCTCCCCTCTATAATGTGTGCTTCAACTCCCCCAAATAAATGCATATCGCTTGCAACACCCCCTTATGTAACCAATTTTTTTATAATTTGTGTAATATTCTAATATTTTTTATAATTAAATTCCAAATTAGCTGGTGATGCTGACTACACCACCAAAACATTATTTCCATGTACTGTGACATTATTTTATATCATCATTTACACATAAATTTTATTTATTTATTAACATTTTAAATAAATTAATTCATTAATATTTTATTATAAGAATGAATAAAAGGAATTATTTTAGCAAATGATGAAAAATAAAAAATATCGAGACATGGCACACTCAAGTTAGTGTTCATTAGACACATAGCTACAGTGATTCTCCACTGATTCTCAAATTTTTTTGACTTGCACCTCCCTTTCAATATATCAGAAATTGAATATAGCCATACAGTTCAGTAAGATACAACCCCCCCCCCTTCCTAAATCATGCCAACACATGGTGCCACAAGCTTATTCGGTAACGTGGAAGCAAGAGAAGTGCTTCAAGAGTACGAAACAATAAATAAATCAAATTTAAAGATTTTATGGGTTAGGTCAATATTACACTGGGCCCCTTGAACATATAGGAACTTTATTTTTTTGATAAAATTATAACAATTTAATGATAACTTAAAAACTGAGATTTTAATAAACTTTTTAAAATAATTAGGGATAAATAAATCACTAACGATTTTGGTTCAAAATTAAAATATCTAATACAATTTATACAAATCTGATATAAATAAAAAAATCCATTTTTTTTCCAGCCCTTGTTTCAAAAATTTTCATTCAAGGATTTTGATGTACTTGATTTCAAAAATTTTCTAAGTTTACAGAAGCAACAAAAAAATGTACAAAACCTATTGGCCTACAAAACCTATTTTAATAAAAATTTTATCCTTTTGATGTATTTTGGCATATGAAGGCGCAAACCTATGCTATCAAGTGGCCAAGTTTCCTTTCTGTAGTACATATGCAATGACCTACTCACACACACACCAATAAAAAAAAAATAGAGAGAGAAAGAGAAAGAGAGAGAAGAAGTAAAATTGGACTAATTGCCTTTCTGCAGTTAGAAATTCAATTATTCTTAGCAACAATATGCAATTCCTTAATATTATGCTTAAATTTGATTACAGTTGTATTCTTGAAACTCATTACCTGTATGCTTGTCATTTCAACAGGCACGCACCCTTTCAATAACATCATTGTTTGTCCCTTTTCAGGGCGTTCATCACTATCACTCAGCTTGCATCAGAATGCCATCCTCTCTTCTAACTCAAAACTCAAAGTAGCTGAACCTAAGTTAGTTGTCTGGTTGCAAAAACCCTACAAAACTAATCTAATCATTGTACTATTCAACAACAGATGTATAATCTTCAATCCATGTGTCATGGCATCCCAGGAAAGTGAGCCGAGCACATTTTAAAAAACACTGGTATATGAAATTCTGTGAAATATACGTGTGTAATAGAATAATTTTAGTTATTTCCAATTCATAATTTCAATACCTGCCAGAAAAAATGTTATAACCCTCAAAATGCAAATTTAGCAACACAACTTTCTTCCTCCTCTATTACAAAGTTTATGCGCCTGTGAGATTTGTGGCCAAATTAAAAAAGAAGAAAAAAGGTTCTTAATGTACAAGTTTGCTAACATAGTTTCCTACATGCCTCACTCGGACCACATATGGCCTTAATGCAAGGAAACCCAGCATTCCAGAAAAGGGATGGTTACAACATTTTTGACAGCAGGTACTCATTTGCCCAAATCTATGACAAGTAAAATGCCTCACCTGCATTCATAAATAAACATAAAACTATGATAATTTAATTTTCACTCACCACATACTCCTGCATCTCCTGCTCCTTGGTGGCCAGTCTCCGCACCAGAACTTTCTCCCGATGGGTGGACTCCAGATGCTGCTGCTTGGCACGTTCCTCGCTGTCACGCAGGCTGGCCAACTCAGCTGCAAGCAAACACTCCGTGTCCAACCCAAGCCGCTCAGAGGAAGCCTCCGCCAACAGTACTGCAGCGTTTTTTTTATACAAAAAGGAGAGAGCCGAAATATATCTCGGCTTCCTGGGAAGCAATGCGTTACCCTGGAGAGCAGGCAAGCCCTGTCTACGCTGGCCAGGAGGGGAACACATCGCGGGCAGCTCTGCAGCGCGCCGGCAACCGGCAAACAACGGCGCATAATGCGGACAACTAGTCGAAACAGGGGAGAAACTTACTTTCTTGCTGAAGCCTATCACGTTGAGCACTACACTCTGCATAAGGCACAGCCCCATGCGTCAAGAATGAGCACAGCCCATTTTGAAGAACACTGATGAATAATCATTTATTATTTCCTCTGAAACACTACTTTCTATCACCACACACTTCACAACATGCACACTTCTGTAACTTTTTCCATTTCCTTTTTTCCCCACTAACTTGATGCACCATCACGTCAAACTATATCTTCTGGTAGAGGTAGCACGACACACTCGCAATTTGGTTTACTTTATCCAAATGCATGTGCACATTCAAGCCAAAATACAGCAATAATAATACAAAAATGATTATAATTTGATGTTTAATTGTTTATGGGCGAAAACACATGCATACATAGAAAACAAGAAAAATGCTTTTTAAGCATTAGCAATAAAATTACGATATCAAAAAAAAAAGCTACTTTCAGAAACACACATCTCAAAATACTTTGGACTTTTCCTGTCTCAATAGTTGCCAAAGTATATTAATCTTCATTATATTTCTTTCATTCACCTTTTTAACATCTCTTATCCTTTCCACAGCTCACTACATCAAGTATGAATTTCACAAAGCATTCAAACACAAAAACCTTTGATTAATACTTTGCCCTTGGCCAAAATATAGAAGTTAAGTCCTCTTAAAGATTGCATACCATTGGATTTAACATCAGTCTAGTATACAAATACTCAAGAACATATGAAGAGGAAATGGTTACAAAACCCGTTAATAGGCCATGAAAAAACACTTTGGTTGACTAATAAAGTGAAATATTTTTCTAAATTTAACACATCACTGAGGAACAGAAGTCGTCTTCTTCCCGAGGCTCAACGATTTCTTTTATTTTTAACCAATGTTCGTTTATATGTACTACCAATAATCGTCATGAAAACTTAACTATTGTTCTTGACTATCATGCCCCTCGGCAGACCTAATGCCTTCCACGTGGCGAGCAAGATATCAGGCAAGAAACCCGAACTGCCGTGCAGCAAGCAGGCTGGCCATCTGCAGGAGTATTCTGATCTGGATGGTGTACGATGAACGAAGGCCCACAGGAGCATATTGCCGATCATGAACTTCCAACATAAGTACTAGCATTTTTTCTTTCTTTCTGTAGCTCGTTGATAAACACTTCTTAACACAGCTGTGAAAGATAAATTAACTACAACTTTTACCTAGCTTTAAAAGGAAATAATTTCACTCACTGGGTGGAGAGTAAAAATGCACAGCACTATCTGAAATTTTTCATCACATGATGGTCACTGGTCACTGATCACTACACCATATCACTGGATAAACAATGATAATTACATACAAGACATACATACAAATATGCATGCAATATCATTTCCAAAACTAAAAGAATACTTAAGACATTAGTGGTAAAACAATACTTTAAAGAAAGGTCTTCGATACTAAAACAAGCCCACTTAAAAACCAATTTCAGCATAACTTCAGTTGAGCAAAGTAAATGAGAACTTCATTTAAAAATTTGATTGATCAATCTTAACTTTCACAGGCATCCCTAACTCATGAAGCAAATTAAAATGCACAATATAAGTTAAGAGGTGAATGTGAAATGCTCAGTCTGATCATTGCTCAATAAATTTGAAACCTGGACAAATACCCAAATAATTTCCACAATATTGCTAATGTCATGCAACATGAGAACTTGTGAGATATGCTATTAACAGTTAACCCCTCTCTGAAATGATTCATCACTTTAATTGATGTTGCACTTATCACAAACCCTTAGAAATCCCTACTCAATTATTCATTCCAGAGAGAGAAAGAAAAAGTGAAAAACCACAGCACTCAAACAGAAGCTGTGATTTGTATTATTTTGAACAGAAGCAAACAATTTTAACACAGTTATGATGGTTCCACAGGCAGGGGGTTAAGAGAAGAAACTTCTTCACAGTATTAACCACAGCACATATCGTTGACACATCACCCTGCATTTAACTGGATGAAAGATGATGAAGGTACCTCACAAAACACACCTTTCCCAACAGAAATGTAAGTGAATTGGTAATGTAAGTGCTTTGATATGACACTCAGTTCAACGCTCGAAGGACACCAGAGAAGCTGCCCAGTTGAACTTCATGTCACTTCCTGGCCACTGCTGGGAAGCTTTTTATATAGTACTGGCTAATATGCAGGAAACAAAATAACTTGAGTAGTCACCCAACGCCCACGAGGTGGTGCGCGAGGTTGGGAAGCAACAGTGAGCTAACACTACTACCTTCTTGAGACGCAGCCTGGGTTTCAAGTATGTCCACATAGGAGTCCAGTTCCCTCCAGTTTCTCAACAATTCATCCCGGCTAATATTCTCGAGCTGCTGCTCACTTAGCTTCACCCGACGACCGAGGCGGTTGTGGATCCCAGCAGGAGGGGGAGCCGAGACAGCACTGCTTTCCTCTGCCATCCTGTCAACCTACAAACAAAGAAATTCATTTCTAAGATATGTTTTCAAAATAAAATGGAATGAAACATAAATTGTAATTTAAGAAATACTTCCAATTTTCACATTTCCATCATTACAAATTCATCAACACAATAAAATTATTTGTATTCAATACACAAATAACGCAATTTTACTTTAAGCAAGTTAACTTTCAACAAAAAATGTAGCATTTTAGTCCGGAAGGTCAATGGAGTCCTTTGCTCTGAGGCTTGATCAAGATTGAGAGATAACCGACGTATAGACTGAAATCAAAACAATTTTTGAAACAAATACTAGTAAATAGCACAAAAAGTCCACAATGTAATAATTATTATCAAAGCTGCTTTTATCAATGATTTCGTCTTCTCGATGCAAACATATTCATCGTGAAGTAAGGGACATGTTTCAGGCCTCCGCAAATTCCTGTCCCACTTACTGAGAATACCACAGCTACACTCACAACAAGTAATGTAAACTTAAAAGATGTAATAAATGTATCACACAACACATACCGCCTTTCTCCAGGATGTCAAAATGACTAGTAATGAACAAACATTTAATAAAATCGATGCCCTCCATTCACGAAATGGCCCTACACTTGCACCGAGTGGACGCGTTCCTTTACCACAGTCAAAATGTTGCAGCAGGATAACGCGAAGAATAATTTTAATCGAAGATCATCTGCAACGACCGGATCATCTACCAAAATCTATTTTGGATCATTTTAATACATTTATTTCAAATTATTTTACTGGTTACCAAATAAAACTGATTCAGAATTATTGCATTCTTACTTGAAAATCTTCAAACGTCATGATAGTTCACAAGCACGATTAGAGGGCGGTGTCTTGGAGCCGGCTTGGTTAGGTGGAGGGGGGGGGGGATGACTTCTCCCAATGTCTCAAATACCGCGCAAGTGTATGTATTTACTCGTGGTGGTGTGACAGTGAATTTTAAATTGCGAATATTTTGGGGTATGTTGGGAGTAAAATAATTGTACATGTTATCAAGGAGGCTGCATCCTAGTTAAAATTAAGAAATGGTGAGTACGGATTGCGATATTATGTAAAATAAAATGAAAATTTGTCTAATAGTAATATGTGTTTAAATACTTTAATAGCTGTGTAAGAGGGAAATATTTTCATGTTTTTCAGTTGCCTCTATCACTATTAAGAACAGCCCAAAACCATCCAATGGTTAGTAACCCACAGGTGCTTTTTATTTATATTTTATTATGACATAAGTTCAGTTGTGATATTTTTTTTATCCATTTCAGCTCGTAGAATTAAAGAATGGAGAGACATACAATGGTCACTTGGTGAGCTGTGATAACTGGATGAATATCAACTTGCGTGAAGTAATTTGTACGTCTCGAGTAAGTAAAAGTACCATGGAGACAGTAAAGTTAGTTGACAGTTTTGAGGTTACAACAACAAACTCTATTCAATTACACAGGATGGAGACAAATTTTGGAGAATGCCAGAATGTTATATAAGAGGAAGTACAATAAAATACCTAAGAATTCCAGATGAAGTTATTGACATGGTGAAAGAAGAAACTGTGGTCAAAGGAAGAGGTAGAGGCGAAATGAAAGGTCGAGGTGGCCAGGCACAGAGAGGAAGAGGTGGCGGCCGAGGTATGAACTATTTGTTAATGAATTTAGTTTGCTGGAAAACAATTCAAGATAATTTTATATCCAGAAATGGTAGAACCCATCATAACAATCACCATGAGTTTAGAATGTGAGAACTGGTACCAACCTACATATTTTCTCAAAAGTGACTCCATCGTTTTTGATTAAATTGTGATGTTGGGTAGTGTGAAGGATGTTTCAGAGAATGGTGCAGATCTCATATTAAAAACTCAAATTTTTCAAATATTGCAAAAGTTCTAAATGTTTTCAGTCTTCCTACAACTAAAATATTAAACATAGAGAAATTTTCCCTTAATGAAATCTGTTCCTTAAAAATGGATTTTGAAATAAGGTCAAAATTCATGTAATTTTACTTCAAAGTACAGGTGAGAAAGAACATGCTGTTTTAGCACCACTAGTTTTTTTATTGTACCTATTGTACCTACCTTCTATAAACACAAAAAATGTAAATTTGTAAAAATGGTTTTACACCACATGCCATTTTTTGTGTTTATAGACATTTACTCTTTTCTAAATTACTCAGCTCTGGCATTCTAGAATAACAGGCATTGGATTCAGTATACCTGGCCTACAAATTGAAATATTATTTACCTACCTTCCATGTTTTTATTTGGGAAATATTTGCCACCAAATCTATGGAACACGAATAAACCAAGTTTAATTTTCAGAGAGTAATTTCTCAAAGAAGGAATAGAATCACAGCCTTAATTTTTTCTGCGCATTTAACTTTGAGTTTTAACTCAAAGGTTTTGTTTTTTTTGTAATATATATATATGGTAATGTGGTAAAATATATATAAACTGAGGTAAAAAATTTGTCATGTTTATTAATAATAAAGTTATAATAAAGTTATAAAATAATAAATTATTTTAAAATACCTTCAAAATAACATAATTACTACTTGTCACAATGTATCTTCAATGGGAAAATTAAGCCCTTTTTTTTATATGTGGATAAGTTTACAATGAAAAAATTAGTGGTGCTACAGAATGGCATAGACATTCCCGTATTAGTTTTCTATTTCCTTGGGTCTGGGCTAGCTACTCGGAATTGCCACATACTCTTGCCAGCTGCCATCTATCGCCATCCAAAGTACATATTTTTGACATTTTCTTAATTATTCGGTTTCCTGATAGAACGGATATATTATTTTAAGAATATTAAAGAACAGTAAAACCTAGTCTTAATGGCAATTCACTTTAAAAAATATTTGGAGCCAGTTACAAGAAAATGGCATTTAAGTGCTTCTAAAAATGTAAAATTTGAAGCTCTTTTTCACAGAAAATTTTTGAGTTTTCAAAAAACTTTATTTGAAGCACTTACACACTCACAAATACAATAGTGTTTACAAGTTGCTGGTAAAGTGCATATTAAAGGTGTGAGAGATCTTTCAAAAAAATTACATTTGTGTAATTTTTGCAAAAACAAAATAAACACCCCAAATTGAATTTTACGTCATATTAAAGACTGCAATTAGCACTATCCACTCAAAAAGTTTGAAGAAAACATTTGGAGCCATTTATGGGAAAATGGTGTTCGAGCTTTTCTGAAAAGACTGAATTTTGAGCTAGTTTTCACAGAAAACAGTTGAGTTCTTGAGAAACTTTGTATGACATTATTTGAAACACATGTACTCATAAATATCATAATGTGAAGAAATCACTGTTAATGTTAATATTACCAATGTGAGAAACAAGTAAAAAAAAATTACATTTTTGTAATTTTTGAAAAAATAAACGAATAGAGCAATATAGTGTTTATGTCATCTCATAAAGTACATTTAGTGCTATCCCTACCAAAAGTTTAAAGAAAGAATGTGAAGCTGTTTTTGAGAAAATCTGTTTTTTAATTTTTTTTTAAAATAGCACATATTGCACACAATATTGTGCGAAAACTAAAATATTCAAAAAATGGCCTTAATGAAAGAACTCACTTTCGAGAACTAATTTTGTTTGGAGGAAAAATCTCTTTTCAATTTTGTAGTTGTAGGAAGACACCGAAAAAAAATTGAATTTTTTCAGTTTTCGAAAAAGCAGAGTTTTCAACCAACATGAGACCTACACCATTCTGTTAAATGACTTTGAGACTAACAAACAACAAAATTTGGTCATAATTGTTGGCGTCTTTCTTTCTTTGTTTTTGTTGTTGTTGTTGTTGTTGTTGTTGTTGAAAATGTCCCAGGGGCTTCATGTAAAGAACCCTTCAAAATTAAAATATGTTTCAAATTCAAATTTTGGAGAAAATCGTCCGAACGGTTTAGTTGCTAGCATTGTTTAGACAAGACAGATGTTTTGCTTTCAATTGGTTTTTTGGTATCAAGGACCCACAAAACAGGGATTCTGGCTGCACCACATGTGAGGGAATTTTTTTCCCTTAATTTAGCAACTGGATTTATGCACTTTTTAATTATCAGGGCCCAGCAGTGAATTTTTTTATGTCAAAAATCCACTGTTTTTTCATGTAACATTACATAACTTCCCCTATACTACATACATTACTCCGTATAAATGTACATATACGGGAATGTAAAAATGCGTAAAGCAATATCTGCATTTGGAATCACGTAACTTAATTTCTGAGTACAGATTAATTTTAATGTATCTTGAAAAAACTTGAAATTCAAATTTGTCACATATGCAGCAAAACATATTAATTCAACTGAAAATTCATTTGTTAAATCTTTTGCATATATTGGTATTAATTTTTCAGCACATTTCTGTATATCACAAGCAGACATCATTTTTAAAGAATAAAAGAAACCAAAATTATTATTTAATTTAACATAAGCTTCATATTGTTTCTGCAAAGCAGCAGATAAAGCATCAGTTATAATGTAATAAGATTTAATGCGAAAATTGTCTTGTGCAGATGCCAAGTTATTACTTTCAACAGCTCCTTTTCTGATTCATCATGAAAATGTTTGCGTTTGTAAGACCTTTTGGAATCAAATTTGTATTGTACGTATTCAGGTACTCATTTTTTAGCAGAATCTTCATATGTGCGAAACATGTCATCTCTTAATATCTTCAGAAAAGTGATTAGAGATTCATATTGCTTTACTGCAGAAGCTAAATCTATTGTAGATTATTGTAAAAATGGAGGAGGTTTGGATAATTATGGCGGGTATAATTAAAGCAATTTCTAGATCAAAAATTAAAAAGATTACTTGTTGAATTGAAACACTCGAGAATTTCTTGCATTTTTGTTTTGTAAATTGAACCACGTAGAACATGAATCTTTATGACTTCATGGAAGTGTGCCAGCTTCGTGTTGTTTAACAGCTTTGGTTGCATTTTTCCAATCATTGAATCCATCAGAATTAGAAAAGAGGGTTTTTTTATTTTGCAAACATTTCCATACAAAGCAAAACACACTTTCCTTAGATTTTGAATAAACAAGCCAGTCACGTTGAATTACTTCACCATTTTCTGAATTGAACTCGAATAAATTTTATTAAAATATCAGCGTTGACCATTATATTCATGCCCAGTCTCTTGGAAACTATCTTGAATATTTCTGTTAATAGTATCTAATGACGACAAATAACATATTAAATCTTTATTATTTTTATCCCAATCAGCCGGATCAGAAGAATAATCTATTGCCTCAGTATCAATCTTATTGGCTGTATTTTCTGTTATATTATTCAAGTAATTGAATGGTTGTTTGTTACATTTTGGATTATCAGGGTTGTGTGACTCAGTTTTGTTCTCTTCTAAATTAGATTTATTTATTTCTTTTGGTAATTTTATCATTGTAGTTAATTTTGGCATTTTCTTTAGAATATCTTCCTCACTAACTTTTCATTCATTTCTTTCTTTACGTTTCCTCGCACCACTTTTATATTTATTCATTTTTATATAAATAAATATTATATGGTGAAGAATCTGAAAATATAAGTTCAATATAAACAAAACATATAAAGCAGGCGGTGATTCCAGATGTGAATTGGGAACATGAATCTTACTCTAAATCCAGACTAAAAAATAGTTACCTTAATGTAACAAGAATTTTTTTTCAGTGTATTACACACATATTAAACAGTTTTCTTGAACATCACTGAACGAACACAACTGAATATTCACATTTTCACTGTTTCTTATCTAAAAACTTGTAAGTGCAGTCTCTGGTCTTTAGCAGTTTGTATGCACTCTAGAACTGCCGGTTTTAACAAAACTACACTTTGATATTTTTGAATCTGTACCTTTCGCAGCGTTGACAAATTTCTTCTTTATTGGGATATCTGTTAAAGAAAAATGTTTCATTACATGGACAACATCTGTTTGGTGACTATGATTTAAAGTATAAGGAATGCTTGAAAATACATGTTTTTTATTGCACCACAGACCCATGCAACTTTGCTTCGTGAGAAGCAGCTACTTTTCAGCATTCGAAGTATTAAAAATGCTGGAAAATATATTATAAAAAGAATTGACCATCAAATCTGTTTTGTGCTGTTCTTAACTATCATTTACAATATTTACAATAGAACAACAATTTTTACAATGAGAAATCATTTCAATTGATTAATAACTTGAAATAATAAGTCTGTAAGAAAAAATGTTCAAACTGAAGTTTGGGTTTGATTTTGGCTGACTTAGCTATCAATCGAAACTAATATTTATATTTTTAAATAGAAACAATCGAAAGATCAATGGGCTCCTTAAACACTTATTAGTTTAAGGGGCCCTTTAAAAAGAGGCACGCTTGTGCATGGCTTGTATTTGAGCGTCCAAACAAGCATTCGTTCAAACAATGTGGACAACTCCTAGAAGCAATAAAGCCATAAAATTATATTTTTCTCAGCGCTTTTGACCCGTCCTATGCACACTTAAGATTTTCTTCCAAATGAAAGGCCCTTGATTCAAAAACATACTTTAATATACATTCAATAACATACTTTAATACATAAAAAGTACTTATTTTGTGTGTATCAGTCTATGCTAGAATAAAAATTTAAATATATGTTAATATACTTTTATGTGTATTTACTTAAAACTGAGAGCAATTTTTTTGTAAAGTTTAGATCATTTGCTTGTAAATCTTATTACGGTTAAAATCCTATAAAAATTGGGGGGGGGGGGGGGGAAATTCTACAAATTTGTGGGTTCTCAAAAGTTCCGGGCCCTAGGCTGCAGCCTAGTGGCTCTGAATATACTCATTCTTTTGTGTTTTTATTTATCATTCTTCTGATTATCTGACTTTTTTTAAATCAACCCTGTTCCAGTCTCATGATATGTAGGTTAGCACCAGATCTCACATTCTATTCTTGGATGGTCAGTTAACATAAATCAGATATTATGGTGTCATCCAATTGGGAGGTTGAATGTCTCCATAGTGCCGTCACTGTAGTGAAGTGTAAGCTTGTAATTGGGTGACACCATAACAGCTGATGACCTGTCAAATACAGCTCTAAATAAATCATAGTAGGGGAAGAACATTTTTAGTGAAGGATATAACATGCATTAAACTAGTGGGATCAAATTTTCTTTAACATAATAGAACTCTTAGAACATAATGCATTTTATCAGTGCAAAAGTAAATGTTTTCTTTCATAACTTCGAAGTCAATCTAGTTATTGGCATGAATGTTATGTGTAAATGGAATTTTGTAATTTGGTTTCTGAAAAATGCATTTTTTGAGCCCATATGCTTTCTATCCTCAGCACTTTTTGAACTATTGGCAATCATCATCAGAGCTGAAAATTTATAACAAAATATAATTTTATTTCTGTATTTCATTTATTTAATTTTATATTAAATATTATATTTTGCTGTAAATTTTCAACTCTGATGATTTATATGTAATGTAAAATGTGTAACTCTGTAATGTAACTCAATAAATTATAAGATACCAAGACAATTCTAGTTATTAATTGTTAATTATGTTGGGTGGGTGGAAAGATGGAAGTAAATTTCACTAGTTTTTTTCCTATTGTACATTTCAGTGAAATATTAAGACTAGTTTTTTGGATCAGTTCCTGTAAATTGAAGATGATAATCGACTTTCAGTATAGTTGGAAAAGTAGTGTAGACACATTGTGTATTAGTATGTACACTTTAGTGTCATTTAAGTAGTTTAGTGTAAAGGCATTACTGAGCTCATTACGTTTAGTAATCCTTTGTTTAAAAAGTTATTTTTGTTTCCAGGATCCTTTGGAGGCCGTGGTGGAAGACCTGCACCTCTTGGTAGGGGGGGTATAGGAAGAAATCCAAACAATAAGATGAAAAATAAGTGAAAAATTCATCATTGTGTGTGTTTTGCTTTTATTTATAAGATAGCAGTGTATCTTTGGTCAGTTTCTTCCCTCTGAAGTTTTTTTTTTTCCCCAGAATATTCAGTTCTTTAGATGTTTATAAAAGACCAGCAATTGAAATACCTTTAGTTACAGGTTTCAGTCAAATGTTTTCTTAAATCATATGTAAAATTAAATATGCCATTGGCACATATCAAAAGTAAAGTTTTTTCCCCTACCTCTTTTCCCAAGCAATCCGGATTCTTCCATTGAATTTCTGGAAGACAATTTTGCTGTGGATTTATTGTCACAAGTGCAAGGAGTATGCCTGAACTCTGAGCAGACAGGAAAAGATAATTTCAGAATAAGGAAGACATATGTTATAGAACATTTTTGTGAAACTGCTTAGTGGTCTGCAGCAACAAAAAATGCTACTGAACAAAACCACACTCGTTTTCCAAAAAGTACCTCACAAACTGCATAAGAACAATAAATAAAATACTCTCATATGCAGTAATTGCATAATGCGTACAATAATTTAAATATAAAAAAAATTATTATTGCATGCAATAATTTATATATAAAAAAAACAAAAAAACGATGTCTCGAGTACTGCGACAGCATAGTAAATGTAGTATAACATAGCATAAATAGTACAGGGGGTACTAACTGCAACAGTTCTTTATATGCCAAGAATATCAAAAATTTTGCTGTCCCATTTCACAACACATGAATAGCAAATATTTAATGGCACTCGGCCTCTTCCATGGAGCCTTGCTGTGCATGACATCAGTTAAGTCCCAAGCAGTGATTTTCTGTGTGTGAGAATTCAATTGGTAAGTGCTTAGCGATAATAGATGGAATATTACAAACCAGTATTTACATTTTTCTATTAAAATTGATATTGTTTCATTATTTTTGGATTTTTCCTGAGTTCCTGGATATCTAATGAAACTATAAACACCTGCCACATGGTTGGAGACTGAATTGTTTCTTTCAGTTCCTGTGTGCATTGGAAATTAGTAACATAGATTGGGAGACAAAGAGTGAGAAGCAAATTTATTAAATGTATCAGGTAGTCTTGGTACAACAAAGCACAGACTCCTGTATCATTAGATATTATTTCTCTTAATCATTATGTAAAATTATTATATTTAAGCAAATTATGTACTTCAAATACTTCAACAGTAAGTGCAAAACATTTCATCACTGCTTGATACAGCACACATTGTCTTTTTTCTAATATTATTTTTCCTCTTTATTAGTATTTGACCTTTTTGTTGCATAGAAGGTCAATGGTATCCTTAGCAATGCTGTATCTGATTGAATGGCATTTAACAATATATTGTTGCAATAGCAGCAATGCTCAAAACGGTTCTTAAGCTGTAAAAACTTTCATCTTCAAGCTCATTGATAAATTTCTCACACTAAACTAACTTTGTAGAAAATAATATTTAGTGATCTACTCAATTAAGAACATGGTATAGATTTTTTCTATATTTATACTAAAGGTATAGAGAAATACCATACTTCAGGAATAATTTTTGGTATTGTTTTTCAACACATAGCCACATGAAATTAAAATCAATACACAAGCTTAAGTGCCAAGTAAAATCGTTTCTGTTACAAAACTATTTCTATACAATTAGAGCATATACCACACATCAAAAAGGAAAGTAACTTTGATTTTAATTACCTTTTGGACAGTAATTCTAAAAGACTAAACACTCATGCATTGTACCTCAGTTTTGGGGTCAATGACCCCCATCTCAAACAAGTTTTTCATCCAATTTCATGTATCCTTGGAGTGGGTGGTGAGATGGACCTTTGTTTTGTTTCTGATCATAAATGTAACTTCACTATCTATGCATGCTTTCTAAAATTCAGTGGGGAATTTAGTCCAGTCAACAGTTGCTGAAAAAGGGACATTATGTAGAAACTAGTGGTGCTACAGAATGGTGCAGACTTTCCCATATTAGTTTTCTGTGTCCTTGGGTCTAGGCTAGCTATTTGGACTTGCCAGCTGCCATCAATTGCCGCCCGAAGTACTTTTTTTTTTTTGACATTTTCTTAATTTTTTTTGGATTCCTAATAGTAAAATGGAAATATAAATTTTAGAATAATAAAGAACACAAAAACCTTGTCCTAAAAGGCAATTTTCTTTTAAATATTTGGAGCTATTTTTAAGACAATGGCATTTAAGCGCTACTGAAAGTACGAAATTTGAATCTGTTTTTCACAGAAAAGTTTCGAGTTTCCGAAAAACTTCATTTGAAGCACATACACTCACGAATACAATAGTGTTTACAAATTGCTGGTAATGTGCATATTAAAGAGAGATCTTCCAAAAAAATTAATTTGTGTAATTTTTGAAAAAACAAAATAAATTAAAATAAGCTTTACATCATATTAAAGGGTGCAATTAGCACTATCAGTTCAAAAAGTTTAAAGAAAAAACTTAAGAAAATGGCGATTGAGCGTTTCTGAAAATGCGGAATTTTGAGCTACTTTTCAGAGAAAATGGTTGAGTTTTCAACAATCTTTACTCAACATTATGTTAAAAATTTTCTCAAAAATAGCTCCAATTTTTTTCTTTAAATTTCTAATGAGAATAGAGTAAAATGCACTTAAAGTGGCATACGTCCAATTTTCACGGTTAACTCTGAATTTACACAGTTAACTCTGTATTACATAAATTCAAGAAGCTATCATTGGTGTATATTCTTTGCTTGGGTTTCTAAAAAAAGAAATTTTACAATTATTAACCACTGTTTCTTTCCCATCTTTTTTCTTTATGGAAATGTTAGTGAATTATATATTATAATATATAAAATATTGGTGTATATTTTGATTTTTAAAGTTGGTTCAAAAATCTCAACATCATTGTGAATAACAAAGTTCATGTACTGCTACAATTCTTTTAAAATATAATATTACTTATTTTGCTCTAGCAATGTGTGGAATGGTGAAAGTGATCTCTTGAAGACAGACGATTTTACTTTATTTTTTAATTCATTTTTTGCATCTTGTTTTAGGCAGTGCTGCCTTAAAAATATATTCCCCCTCCCTTTAGCTCCAAATTACATAAAAAATGTGTAAGTCATGAGAATATAAGTTATGCAGAAGAGATGTTGCAAAATAAGGAAAGCACAAGGAAACAAAATACTGTGATATCCTAATGAAAATTACACTGTCAACTACATCCCCATACACACAAAATACATTTCTGATTTCATATTGAATGTATGTTTAGGAATTTCCATCAAAGGTAGCAAAGGGTAAATAAAAATTTAAAAAACCAAAAACTGAAAATAAAAATATTCCAAATACTAGAGGCATTTATTTCTCTACATCATAATATTATTGATTCACTATGTACAATTCTGAATATATTTACTGATTTGATAGAGTTCACATCAAATAAACATTAATGATGCTGTTGATTTTTGTAGAAACGAAGACCGCAGTATCCACAGATATGATTTCCTGGTTTATCCTGCAACAATAAAACACATTTCCAATTTACCAGGAAATACAATGAATAAGTTCTACAAAAATTCTTAGTTATTTGTTAGTTTTAAAAAGTTACAACATAAAAAAGGAATTAAGACATAATTATGAATAATACATTAGAAGAATAAGTTGCAAAGGAAATGATGCATCATATCACTAGTTCAGACACATATTCAGTAGAATGTCACAATGGACAGTTTTTTACTTTATGTACTCTAACTTCAAAACTGAGCAGGGCATTTATTGGTACCCTTTACAAAGTCAGAAGATAAGTGCCCTCTTCTGAAAACTATCCCAGAAATTCTTCCTTATTAAGAGGAAAAAAAGTTGAGATTGTCATTTCCATTCAAACAAGTTTTTCAATTGAAGAAACAAAGTCAAACTTTTAGACTTTAGAATTCATTTTAACAATAAAACTAAAAACACCAATGATGTTACTGAACAGGTGTATAGGAAATAGAGATTGCCATTAGGAGGAAATGGATCTGGGTATGATAAGGCCAAGTCCATGCAAAATATAAAAATATTTATATGTACAAAAATTGTAATTATTTTCTCAGGAAGTTTATATTTATAAGTTTATGGACATTCCTTTCAAAATAAATGATTGTGGCCCAACATTTTAAATCTTTCTTTTTCATTGTGTCACTAAATTCAATATATATAAATTGTTTGTATATATTAAACATCATACATTATTAAAAAGGGAGATCAAAATTGATTGTCTATCTATTGAATATTTTTATGTGCAGTGGTATCCTCTTACAAGAAAGACAATTTTCCACCCTAAATCAAAAATTGAAAGAAAAGAAACTTCTGATTTGTACTTCTATATTTAAAATTTTACACCATTCAAGATTTTGTTGCAATCACAGTTCTTGTTTCTTGATTCTGAATTTAAAATTTCAATTGTAATTCTAGTTTTAGTTTTTTCTTTGTTTATATTGTTATTCCAAATTTAAACTTCACAATGAAAGAAACAATTTTAATTGTCCAAAACTGATTGTATTACAGAACATGTGATAATGCAACTACATTGGGTCATGAAACATTGATTTTAGCTTGTACATGCCAATAAAATTGGTTGAAATTATGCATTGATTTGATTGTCTTTAATGTAAGAGGTTACCACTGCACAAACAAACCATAAGATTAATTTAATATATTTAATTCTTTTAAAGTCATTTGACTGCCACTTATTCTATTTGGGGCTCTGCTCTATGTTCTTCTAGTGTTACCAGTGCCTGCCACAATTTATGTAATTCAAATTTCTAATTAATAGAATGCCATGAATGTCATACAAGTCATTACTTACGTAAGTTCCCTACCTACATAAGTAAACAATTAAGAAATAATAAAGTTAGATTGAAAATTGTTTAATTTCTTATGAATATGGTCAGTACATTTTCTCCGCTTTCCAGTCAAAGATGATGTTACAGAAAAATAAACATTCTTTTACTGCCTTTCAAAGAACTAATTTACAGCAGTCTTCAGCCATTCACTATACACAAATCAAAGACCAAACAAGATTTTTTGGAGACTTCTGAACAGAAAGTAATCACGGGGAGCTAAATCTGGGCTTTAGGGTGAATAGTTTAACCCTATATTGACGAACCTTTTCCAACGTGCTGCACCCAGGGAAGGTTTAAAGATGTCCACCACCAATAAGATGTCACAGACTTTATTTACATAGACATTTTAATATGCACTCATTTTCATTTTTTGTAGAGATGACATTTTCCTCCTCATTCTCTTAACAAGTATCATCTAATTCATGTTATAAATCGGATTCTGATAGGTGTTTACTCATTTTGTTACTGCACCAGGTCATGAGAAAAGACTGATCAATACTACTTAAAAGTATTATTGGAAATATTTTACCATCTTACAACAAAGGAAAATAAATTTGATTTAAAAAATGTCTCAATGTTGAATAATCATTCTCTATTTCCTACAAACACGTTGGTTACAAATGGTGGCCTACTTCATATTTCTGATTTTGTAATTTTGTTGTGACAGTTAACTTGATAGTGATTATAAAAGACCAGATTCCCTTGTAACTGTATCTTTTCTTCGCAAACTTGAAATTTAATGAAACCCTGACAGAAATTTGAATCATGATATGGATGTGATTTTAGTACTTGTTTTATTTCACATGAAAATACACGTTTGGGGAGTTACAGCACATTTTAGGTAATGCTGCCTGAAAATTGCACATTTTGGGATTTTACTAGACAATTTGCAAGATTATTAGTTTTATAGCATAAAATATAATTTTTATATTATATTTTGTTTGAATATATCATTTTAAAGGTTTCATGTAAGAAAAACGTTTTTATGACAACCCAGCAGCACATCTGGGTGGTCTGTGAAACCTGAGTGCCGTTTAATATGTATCAATTCTGCATTTTGTTGCCCTATGAACTGAGATTCTACATCGTTCATGTTGCCTACTGTCTAAATAAAATTTGTGATTTATTGGAGCAGGGATATGAGGTAAACCATGAACTAGATTCGTGGTCCTTAGTTGCAGATGCTCAGCCACCGCTATGTTCATTGTCTATTTTCCCCAATTGGATCATTTATCTGTTTGATCATTCTTCGCTGAACTTACCAATACGAGTCACATTTGACCTTATGTCTGGGTGCGAAGCTCAGTGGCAAGTGAACTGTGTTTCATATTCATTGAATTTCTCGGAACAGACATTGGGAGCCCTGTGAGGTATGGAAGAAAATGAATGCAACTTTGACCGCTTTTAGCTGCGTGCCCATGTACATCAGAGTGAGACTTTGCACACAGACAAGTGTTCATATAGAATGAAATTTTTCCAGTCTGAAAAATATATTAGTTCTTAGAAAATAATTTGGAAACATACATATAATTGTAAATTATAATGAAAACAATTAAGAACATTTCTTCTTATTATTTATTTTTTACTTATTTTTGATTTGTGAAGGTAAGTGATTTACTTAGTTATTTTTGATTTGTGAAGGTACATATGTATTTTTTATTTTTATGCTAATTTAATTTTGTGTGCAAATAATATTTAAAATGTCAAAAATGATTTGTTTAAACAATACATACAAACTTAATTATAATAAAAACAATAATATCATAATATTTCAATCGCATTAAATATTACATTCAAAATATCAAATAAGTCGGTAAGTGGATTAACTGGAGTTTTTAGGCTATATAACACTGTTTCGCAAAAGTTTTGATCTTTTTATTGCATGTTCGCCTGTTTTGGAGTTTTTTCTCCATATTTTTGAGAGTTTTACTACACGAAAATCCGGTCTTTAGTGATAAACCATAACAAACTTTCTATTTTTGACAAAAAATCAGAATCTAGTGGTTTGAATTGCATTTCTCCAATTTTTATGAGTTTTAAAACTGCACTGACATAAAATGACCCTCCCTAGGATCAATGCAGGATTAATTCTTCAAAGCTACAGTCCTTAATTGCAGCAATTTCCAGGACTTATGTATGGGTGCATATTCATGAAGAAGGAGCACACCTTTCTACAGCTTCCCATAAAGCTTCTCCTTTATGGCATTCCTTATACTGAGAAGAGTGAAGGCATGGGATTCTCCAATAATTGTTTTCTAGTTTTCCGTAAGAAATGCCATGTACACTATAAGAAGAATGCCTACAAATCCCAAAAAAATGGTGGCCATAAGTTTACCAGCAAATCGTTGAATTCCAAACTTTTACAAAGTTGGCGAACTCTTCTGCTTCTATTGTGTTAATTCTTGTTTCATTTCAGAATCCAAAAAAATGTAGCCGTGTTTCATCTCTTGTGATGATTTGAGCAATACAATTCTCCAAAGCAGACTCAAAAAGCCTCACATTCTCCTCGCACATTTTCACTTGCCATTGCTTGAGGAGAGGCACGAGCATTCTGAGAACCCATCGCAAACAAATTTTTGACATGCCTAAATCTTCAGGAGGAATATTCAAGATTATTGGTTCCGATACTCTATAGCTATCATTGTCACTTTCACACAACTATCTTATGTTACAAAATCTTCGTTTTTTTTCTGCATATTTCCAAACAAGTAACTTCCACAGGTCTCTCCCAGATGGATCATCTTCAATTGGTATTCTGCCCCCATTTAAACTGCTTAGACCACTACTTTACCTGAAAATGGGAAGGTGAACTATCACTGAATATTGCCAACGCATAGGGCCTGATGCCTTTCTTTGCAAGGAATATGATGAGACAGTTGTGCTCCAACTTTGCCTGATCCATGACTACTTGCACAGCACTACTGTTGGCAACCTACTTCTCTGTTATTTGTGAATGAAATGATCTGAATTTTTTAATAAATCGTGTATAGGTACATCTGAACTTGTAACAGCATGTGCACCCTGTTCCACAATCGGTAATTCGGTTAGGTAGAAAACTTATCCAGTGCCCTCCATATTACACATAATGAATTAAAGCTTGAACAAGATTTTATAGAGATACAGTATTGGCAACCGAGCAACTCATGTTAAAACCTGAAAAACAAACTCGAATTCTAAATCGCATAACTTTATATAATATTAAAACCCTTTCAATTGGCTGATAAAAGTGTATGGAATATACTGGAAAAGAAAAAACATTGAAGAGAGAAACGAGACTTAAGTACTTTCAAAAGCACAAAAATAATTAAATTCCCTATTCATTATTCAATTGCTGATCAAAAATATTTCCATACAGCATTTATAATTTTATAGATTTTATTAAAGTTACTTTCAATACCATTCAAATAAATTATATCCTACATATGTCTTCTCTGATCAAAGATTAGAAGATAAAAGAGACATGAACAAAATCATGAAAGTATTAACTTGTAGGCAAATAATAAGTGTGTGATACCATAGGTTTCCTTTCCCAGAGCACTTTGGAGGCAAGAATGTCACTTTTTAGTAAATTACTCCTTGGATCTCAAAAAATCCACAGAATTCAGATAGTTTCATTTTCCTTATACCTGAGTGACTTAATGACTAGCCAATGATACTTGGGAATGTACAGCAACCCACCTTTAGCAACACCTAAAATTGTTTGATGCAGGTTCATCAGGCTTTTTTGCGAGAAGGAAATACAATTTTGTCTCTCAATTTCACCTTTGTTGGTTAGATTTCTATTAATAATTCAAATTTTTTAAATAACAGTAAATTTTAACTATAGTTTGGCCACTGTTTACTGTTTATGAAAACATTTTATTGTGGAAGAAGAAAAAAGAACGAAAGGGAGGGGGGTGGGGAACCCAACACAAAATGAAACATAATTGGAAGAATATATAACTGAAAAATTGACTCAAAAATGTTTTGATTTAGGAAAATTTTTTTTAGGAGAAATCTGTTTTGAGTTTCAGGGGTGGTTGGTAGTATTTAGGGTTAAATTTGCATTCTAAGCAAGAATAAACAATGCTTATTATTAATCTTCTACTACATGATGAACCTCAAACTGTGATAACATTTACTCATTTATTGTGAATCTAAATAGTGCAGATGACTACCAGTAGCTGGGGAAGTCAGAATCCAACATGAGCCCAGGCTATTCACATCACTATCAAATTGTGGTAAGGAAGGGACAAATGTTACTGTTCATTCTTGACCAATCCTTAAAGCCTAGTGTTTGCCAACACTATATATTCACAATACAACAGAACAAAAAGTACATTTCTGTAACAAAGAAAGTGAATGAAACATAGCTTGTAAAGCCTCAAGTGTTACTTACTAAATTAATGTAGACACGAGGATGTCCAGTAGGGCCTCCACCACCATCACACCAGACAACTCTGTCCTTCTTTGCACTTGGAGGAGTCTTTTCAATCAAATCAATAGCAAACTGTTCATTAATTTGCTTTGGCCTGTCTATAAATCGAGCCAGTCTATAATCATCTTTTCCCAAATCTGGAAGGATTTTCAAACCATTAAGCAACAAGGTATTTGATACACATATATAACTATGAAACATATACAATACTGAGAAAACGAAAGAATTCAAACAAAAACTATTTTCTTCATTAAATAAAATCTTTAAGATTGTTGCAGTGAAACCCTTTAAAGTTTGGACACCATTCTATGGATGTTGAACCACGTACGTCCTCACTATGAACAGCAGTTTCCTCGAATTGAACGATATACTAATCACTACCACACCTCTTACAATCCTATCAAAATATGGTACTTTATCAAGAAACCAAAGGCATCCAAATCTGATGGATTTCACCTTAAGTTCATCTCAATATAATTGTGCATATCTAACATGCCTGTCCAGTGTGAGTTTTCTTATCTTCAGGAATCCAGGAATCTTGGGAATAAAGTTTTGAGGAAACCACTGCAGTTGATTTCTTTATGTGCAACAAATTCCGCTGACATGCCCACATCAAACTTCGGCACGCCATGGCCACTCTCGTTCACACGAAACCAGGAACTTGAGCTGGATTCGGAACGGACGGTCTCCTTCGCGAAAGGTATATATTCCTTCGGAGCACAATTTTAGCATTTAAAGAGTGAAGAGTCATAGAATATGTAGATCATGTAGATGGAGAGTGTAAGGATAGAAGACAACGAAGTCTTCTTTCAAGAGAAAATTATGCTTTAATCCGAAGATACAAAATTAAGCAATAATTAAACCATAAACATACGACCTTGATAACTTTTCTTACTTTTCAATAATTAAAGTACTAAACAATGTGATTACGTCTGAATACGACATGCTCTAAATTGTAAGTTAATGGGAATGTATGACAAAATATATTCTTATTTTTGTCTCAAAAGATCAGTCACATAAATATTAACTTGACAATATTTGGAAAATAATTTTACTTCAACTAAAATTAATTTAATTCTAGCGAAATCGAATATTAATTACAAAAATGTAGGATATTTAGGAAACACTAAAGCCTAATAATTTATGTTTTTGAAAATTTCACATGAATTCCTACGTATTCTTTGAATGCTCAAAGTACTAGAATAACTCCCGTCAAACAGGAACGTAGATTCATGTCAAATGGAATGTGTCTTTCCTGACGTGGTTACAGCTACGCATCTTGAAAAATATTTTGTTGTAAAAGGGAAAAATATGTCGAAGTGTTTAATAGTTTTTTAAAAATCATATTCAAATTTATCATCAATAGTACCGATGAAATATAATGTTTTTTGATTAAGGATTTTAATGTGAATACTAGTTGAATTAGGAGTAAGTTCAGTTGCACCAGCAGCATAGTTGGCTCACAGGCTTGGTTCTCTTCGCCATGTTGTTTGGGCAGGGCTGGCAACTTATGATTGACCATTTTTGCGTTTGTAATTAAGGTACTTCATAGATTTTAGTTTGTTTTCACATTATGGTTTCTTGTTCTTTGAAGTATGAACCAACTGCAAAATATATAATTAATAATTAATTTTATCTGTATCATCTTTTCCGAAGACATAAAAATAATGGATCTTCCAGGGTCATGGGGAATAAAAACTAGCATTAGTATTTTGTACGAAAATACATGCACAATTTGGAAATTTTAGGGTTATGGGTTTTAACAAATTTGTTTATGATTCTAAAAGCACTCTAGCTCCCTTTTCAGAGTCTTGGGAATATGAAGCTGAGGATATGAGTGATTGTTGAATTGTGATGCCTGGTTGTATCTTCAATTCACAATGTCATCCCCAAAACATACCATTTATATAGAGGTAAATATATTCAGTAATATTACTTTTTTTGTTACTAATCAGTTCAATCAATGTACTTTGTAGGATTCTTAATTGCTTTTCTTTGTTTTTGTTTTGTAGTTAATTACAGTTTTTGATTATGTATTTTCACTCCTTTTTCTAACTTGATTTTATAACAGAAACTTTATTTTTGTATGAAGAATTTTATAAAAGACATTGATTGTTCAGAATAATAATAAAAATTGGCTTTTCTCTGTAATAATTGGGTGCATGAATTAAGGTATAAATAGTATAAAAGGTAAACGGTATGTAAGAGTGTAAAGTATCTTAATTGCCAATTAAAAGTCCATTTCATGTACAGTATTTTTACATAAACATTAAATTCCTCTTATTTGTTGTAGGTTAAACAAGTTCGAGATGTGACTGCAGACAATGAAAAAGAGCAGTCATCTACCCCAAAGAATACAAATTGTCTAATATGTAATAGTCGTTTAGGAGTGTCATCTCGTAATAGTTGTGAAATTTTTCACAAGACACTGTTAACATCATCAGAAAAGCCGGTTTCAACCTTAATTGGAACATTTTTAGAGCAAGAAGTTACTGAAGATTCTGTGCATAGTCATGTAATATGTAAGAAGTGCTATAAACTCTTGAATGAAGCTGACGAAATAGAATGTAGGCTTTCAGAAATCAAGTTAGATTTAGTCAATAATTACAAAAGAACATTGAAATTCAGACTGAAGGTGAGAAAGAAATATTAGATGAAGACGATGATCGTAAACTCCCGTTAGGTTCGGAGGATGGCAATGTTGTGAAGAGAGGTCGTAAGAAAACTCTTCCGAAAAAAATTAAATCACCTCCCAACAGCGAAGAAGATTATGATCAGAAGGTAATGAGTTTTGTGTTGGATAATTTGAAATTTCTGGTTTATGTTTTAACTAAGCCTGTTATGATTTAAATCAAATGATTTTTTAAAAAAATCAATGAT
Organism: Acheta domesticus; assembly: GCA_031308135.1. Taxonomy (NCBI): domain Eukaryota; kingdom Metazoa; phylum Arthropoda; class Insecta; order Orthoptera; family Gryllidae; genus Acheta; species Acheta domesticus. The sequence goes on from JAHLJT010002630.1 coordinate 87,840,398, forward strand.
TTAAATCAGTATTTATTATTTGTAGTATTTGAAAATATATTTGCATTTTAAATACTTGTAAAATAAAAATTACACAGATAAGAAGACTTAAATCAATTAGAAAGCTTATGTGAAGAATATATTATATTTCTTATAAAATATTTCACATAAGTAATTTAACAGCAATACTGCCCCAATACACAAACTAGTTTCAAAAAAAAAAACACGTGTAAAGCTTCAATGGTGTCTATAATTCTAGATTTGTATTAAGTGTGTGAAAAATGGAATTTTATTCATTAATACTCATTTAAAGAACAAAATTAATATTGTTAAAGTTAATGAAAACAATAGCTACTCTGACTAGTTTTAATAATATTAACCTTTTTTCTTTGTGTGTTTATTGATAAAATTCTATTGCATACTTCACGCTGACTGTTAAGGGTTAAGGGATGGTGTGCATGCAACAACCGTTATACTCCATATTTTTGGATAACTGAAAATTGTTAAGTAGAATTTAATATTTCAAAACCTGCCTGACATTGTTATAAGTTTTTCAATGGATTCAGTTGCTTTCAACAATAAGTGCTTTTTGATTGTGGAGGTATTGCACAAAAAAAATGGTAAAACTTCTTTGAACGAAGAATGCCTTTTTTCTAAATCATGCTAATAGATGTACCACAAGCTTATTTGGTAATGTGGACGCGAGAGAAATGTTTCAAGAGCACCAAACTATAAATCAAATTTAAAGGTTTTGTGGGTTAGAGGGGTTTTCCACTATAATCTTTATTTTTTAAATAAAATTACAACTATTTAATGATAAATTTAAAAAGTGATGTTTTAATTAACTTTTTTTCTGCTTTTAAAGTAATTAAGGATAAATAAAACACTTAACAATTTTGTTTTAAATAAAAATCTAATTCAAATTTAAAAAATTTATTTAAATAAAAAAATCTGATTTTTTTTATTAAAAAAAATTAATAATGATTTTTTCCAGCCCTAGTTTTAACAAAATTGGTGAACTAGGTGAATGCTTGTAAAAAGCTATGGGATCATGATTTACTTAAAAATGTGGCACAATTTTTTTTATTATGTGTCATTGACTTACAGCACCTAGGCTTTTTACTGCATATTTATCTATAAAGTTTGATTTGATAATGTTCATTTTTTAAGACTAATGTAAATTCATCCTCTTTTTCCTTCTTTTTGGATTGTATGTGTCCATTAATCAGTTTGTGATAAATTAATTCACTTTTCTGGCAAAAGGAAAAGTTGTAAGGAACCCTCTTTTTTAAAAACATCTTAATAACTGCATTTATATTTTAATTCAAATTTATGGGAACAGTGAAATGATCCACCTTTTTCATGGGGCTAAAATTTTTCTTTATTATTGTAACAAATTATTTTCTACTGATACTGTCATTTGTATTCCATTATAATCTTATATTCAAATTGCATGATGTATAAGACTAAAAGACAATTATGCAGTAAATGATGTTACAATCTGAGGTAATGGACTTATTACTATGAAATATATTACCAAATCAAATCAAATCAAATGTTGGTCCATTTCATTAATAACTGATTATTGATTTTTTCTTGAAATAACCAAAGTTCAATCTTTTTATTGACAACAGTGTGAAAAATTACTGTATTAAAAATAAAAGGAAATTTACATTAGATTTTAAAATACTAAGAGGGATCCCAGGTTGGTTTCTTAATTCTTTTATATGTTACTAACCAATTGATAATTTTCATTGTGTATTTATATTACTGAGATGGCACAAACAATTGTGAACTTAATATTCTTGTGTCATACCAAGTGACATTAAGCTCTAAAACTTATTTAGTTGCTTTAGTATTCTGCTATTATTTTCCCAAGCTGGGGAATATTGTTCCGCTCTTTTTATCATACATAATTGAACTATGAATAATATATGGCAATTAATGTAGTTGCCAACATTTGGAATATTTTTTTTTCACTTGTATAGGAGAAACTAATGTTGTGTTAAATAAATAAACTTGTTGTAGGAGCCAACAAAATAATCAACCCCCTCTTTTTTCTCATCCAGCAAAATGAGAATAAAACATTCTCAGATAATATGAACATTACATTTTGACTATGATGAATAGTAATTCAAAGTCCAATTTCCGGTAATTCAAAAAATTGCTGAAGTTTCTATTTTCACCAAATGAACCAGTGAATACCTTAGAAGTAAATAATATGAAACATTAAGAGTGATATTAATAGCAAAATAATTACATTATATATTCACAGAACTTTAACAAAAGTCTATTGAGAAATACTTTGTGTATCAGTTTATTGCAGCTTACGGTAATCAGTTTCTAAATGATATTAAATAGTTTATTATTTTATTGTACTACAGGAAGTGCAAAGATTAGAACAATTTACAGGTGTTTCATCTGAAAGATTCACAGATCTCTTCAGCGTAAGAAAGATGTGAAGTACATTGTAAAAGTGAACATGGTTAGAATTCTAGTGATTTTGAAGTGAAGGGAAGATTTTTTTCTGTAATAACATTATAAACATATGAATTGAGAGAGGTTAGGCACAAAAATCATCAATAAAAAAATATAAAATCATGCACTGTTATTTAACTCTTCCCGAAGAACTGTCCTTGCTAGTTGAATCTACTTTGTCTTCTTTAAATGCTGAAGATTTTTGTGAATCTGTGATGGATTATCTGCTGTGATTGCTACTGAGTTGACTTGGTATTTCAAAATAAAATTACAATATTTACTTCCTTAAGTTCTTCCATTATGGAAGTGTAACCATTGTTGTTATAAATTTATTAATTCTATTATTGTCTTTTTAATATATAAATATATTTCACGTTTGAAATTTGTTTTAGGAGAATACCTTGTGTGAAGTTGAGATGTCCGACCATGAAAGTGATTACGCAGAGGGTGCAAATCAAGAGGATGGTGGTGGTGGTGAAGGGGAGGAGGATGGTTCCAGAGCAGTTATGAAAATTAAGGAAGAGCCAGAAGATGATGATGATTCTAGAGACACTACTAAACGTCGAGTCGGGAAGCCGTCAGCCAAGAAAAAAGCAGGAGAAGCTCAGGAAGGCGAGGCCCCAGACAAAATAATATGTCGAGAGGGCACAGACTTCACTTGCTTGTTGTGTGTAACGGAAGCAAAAGTTGTGGGGGACATGAAGGGCATTGTGAATCACATGAAAAGCGTACACAATATACGTGTGTATGTATGCGACATATGTGGAATGGATTTTAGGAAACGTAATGAACTTTCAGCTCATTTAGATGAGCATGTGGCTACAGAGGAAGGCGATTTTCAGTGTGAGGTTTGCAATAGAATTTTCAGTAACTTACGCCTGTTTCGTGTTCACAAAAGGATGCACTATCCTCAGTCTAAATTGTGGACATGTGAGACCTGCGGAAAACGTTACAGTTCACGAAATCTTTTGGATGAGCACATTAACACCCACACAGGGGTCCGCCCCTATGCATGTGAAGTGTGCGGCAAAGATTTTGCTTCAAAGTACACTTATAAAGCTCACACAAAAACACACGAAGTGAGACCAAGACCTTTTTCATGTGGTGAATGTGGTAAAACGTTTTTGAGTGCTCAGAATCTTGCACAGCATGAACGCACTCACACAGGTCTTCGAGATTATGTCTGCGATCAATGTGGCAAAGCCTTTGGAACTGCTCGGAACTTGGAGGTTCATTCAGTGGTTCATTCTGGATACAAGCCTTTCATTTGCCGAACTTGTGGCAAGGCATTTGCTCGGAAAGCTGAGATTCGAGATCATGAACGTACCCATACTGGTGAGAAACCATATCAGTGTGAGTTCTGTGGGGCAACATTTAGTCAGCGCAGCAATTTGCAATCACATAAGAGGGCAACCCACTACCAAGACAAGCGTTATAAGTGCACAGAATGTGGGAAAGGGTTTAAGCGGCGGCGTTTACTAGACTATCATGTCAAAGCTGCCCATACAGGCGAGCGCCCATACAAGTGCACTACCTGTGAAGCAACTTTTGTTTATCCTGAGCACTTTAAGAAGCATCGTCGCATTCACACGGGTGAGAAGCCCTTCCAATGTGAGGTATGTGGGAAAGCATTCAACAGTCGAGATAACCGAAATGCACATCGTTTTGTACACAGTGACAAAAAGCCTTACGAATGTCTGGTCTGTGGCATGGGATTCATGCGCAAACCTTTGTTATACAATCACATGCAGACACAAGGACACATGAATGACACCATTGTAGTTAACCAGCCTCGTTTGACAACTGAAGAAGATATTTTACAAGACCCTGAAGCTCAGGAAATTGTCCCTGAAGCTACAGAGGTGGAGATGACAATTGTGGATGGTCTTGGTCAGCACCAAGATCAAGAAACCAAAGTTTATATTGCAGACTTGAAGGATCACGTTATTATACAACAAGAAGGTGATAGCACTTATGCAGAAAAAACAGTAATGGTGGGTGATGCGGACATAAAAAATGCAGATGGTCAACACATTGTACAGGAAGCTGTGGAACATCTCATAATAGATGGTGCCGTTCATTTTGCCGACCCCAGTGAGTTGGCCAGCCTGCACAACGAGATAGGATCTATTGCTGAGATCACCACCACTTCTAGCTTTGGCCGAGGGGGAGAGGGGCGTCATGCCTTGGTGGTACCTGCAACACCGAGAGTTCTCTCTACACAAGGCTATGAGGATGGTCAAAACGGATTACCAGAAGGAACTGTTACTACATTAGCACCATCGCAAACCATCCAGAGTCCTGGTGGTCCCGTTCATTTGGTGCAGATTCGCATTCCCAGAGAGACTGCATCTAATGCTGCATGGGTAAACATTGTTGAGAACCCACAGTGACAAGAATCTCTTGATAATAAACTATGTCAGTGGTGAGGATGAAGTATCCTGATGAGGATATTTTGGAAGAAAGTGTATTTTGTTCACAAGTGACTGCAATTATTTTTCATTCTTGAAACTATTCATTGATTGAATGGGTTGAAGAGAGAGAGTATTTCATGTAATTAATGTAGTTCTGTAAGATTACTTGAAGTAATTAGCTTAAAGGCCATTTAAAGGCAAAATACTTTATATGTAGTGATGCTTGAAACACTACAGTGAAGTTAAATAATTTTCTTGGAGCCAACATACATTGCCTTATAGAGTTTCAAGGTACTTTTCTGATTAAGTTTTACATCTATAATTTTTGCACATTTTCTTGTCTAGTTTAAATGTGTGTTGTTTAGGTTAAAAAGTAAACCAATAATTAAATACGGAATTAATAGTACTCTAGTAATAAAAATATAATTTCATTTATTTCCTCTTCCTTTTTTTGTAGTAAGTTTCTGATACAAATGTTGCAGGAAAGGCATTAAAATAGGTGTTAAAATATTGATTTGGTGTAATGGTCCCTTCCCAAATTATTTTTTGAGAGAATTGTAACTGTTTAAGTTACCACTGTAAAATATTAGAAATCTTTCTTGCAGTATAAAGTCAGCTCTTAAAATGAGAAAAATATCTTTGTTTATCTAGGGAACCTGGGTTCACATGTGCCAACCAATTATGAAGCAATTTTATGTAATTCATTTACAGTTTACACTTGATCAAAACCAGCTTGCAGTATAAATTACTGCCAATGCATTTAAGGTGTTAGGCACAGTAAATATTTTATTAAACAATATTACATTTCATGATGATGATATCAATTTTCTTGTACAGTGAAGTGGAGATCGGTGCATTTTTGCACCCATTATAATATACTTCATAATTCCTTTTACCTCTTAGGGCAGTGCTGACTGGGAAAGAGGCATGCATGACTTACTCCTGTTGTTCTCGACAAAGCATGGAACTTCTAGTTTTACAGTAGGCTTATTTACAAAACAGATGTTATTTGACATATCACTTAATTTATCATAAGTTAATGCAAAGAAATAATGATTTGATTATTAAATGTGTTTTAAAAGCTACAAATGTATTTGAATGTGTTTACTTATCCTTATTCTCTGACCTATTCCATGTTTCCTGGTTAGTAGCTGGAAAACATGTGTAGTGTTCTTATTCCATTTTACTGTGTTGCCTGATGCTTTTGATCTGACAATGCAATTGTCAGTTTCGTCTGTGATCACATGAGAGATTTGTTTCCTTGGTGTCCAGACGAAGGATCCCGGCAATTGAAATACTATGTTAGAATTACTTCATATGTATTGGTGTATGTGGAATAAATGGATATGTCAACAATATTCATATTCACATGAAGTATTTACTGACATTTTTGCTTTGTTAGATTTTCCTTTTTTATTCCTTGTTTCCTATTGAACCTCTCATTTTTCATCTGCATTTGAATCTGTGTAACATATTGAAAAATAGAGCATGTTAATAATTGCATGAAATGTGCAAAATATTGGGTTATGGATTAAACTTTTAGTGATGTGAGCAATATTAATGCTTCAGTCTTTAATAAATTGTTTTCTGATATGAAGGAAAATTATTTTCTTGTTCAAATCGGTGGTGGATCCCTGGGGCCCATGGCTCCCCCAAAAGGCCTAGAGTTTTCGTTTGTTACGTTTTTTTATTTAGCAAAATTGATTGAAATATTTATTAATTTCAATTATTTATTAGAATTATATAATTATTAAAAAATTATATTGTATAGTACCACGTAAACATTACAAAAATAATATTGTTTAATAACAAATATGTATTATTTAACGATAATCTATGATGAACTTCCTGCATAATGATCATCTGGATCCACCCCTGGTTCAGATAACTGTTGACTTTCTGGATATCTGTTATTGAGGATCTCAGGGGGGAGGTTTGTTGGAGCTTCAAAAAATCATAATGCATAAAAAAAATAATATAAACACTCAGCTATTCGAAAACACTAATAACTATTCGCCAAGATATGAAATGAATTCACTAAGATGTGAAATAAATTAAATGATAATGAAAATATATGTTAGTATACTATTTGTATTTTCAGTCGGGAATACAACTTTAATTGTGTTTTCTTGTGGAATCATAATTTATTATCTCGATAATTTATTGTTTATTAAAGTTTTGAACATGCTATATGCTCCATCTTTTGGTAACATTGAAAATTTAATTATTTATATATTTGTCAGGGTAGCCAACAAAAAAACTGAATTTGAAAAAGCCTGGAAAAATTGTGAATTTGATTTGAAAACTGTGATTTTTCGTTATTTTGAAATTTATCATTAACTTTTATCACCAATTCACATGTCATCATTTTCAGCAAAGTGCTTGAGTCAGCTCAGTACATTGTAATGACGAGTGTTAAAATCGAAATATGTATGAAAAATGCCATATGTATGGGTTGAGTAGGTAGCACCACAGAATACATAAAAGGAACATTATACTGGTGTCTATGGGTATCACATGGACAGTCTAAATATTCCGGAACAAACGTCTTCTCAAAAAATTCAAATTGATGTGAAAACTATTATGACACTACCATTGAACACCTTTTTAAAATTGCTTTGTTGCAAAATCAATTATCTAATGTTCAAGTTTCCAAAATTTAAAACACCTGAGATGCTTCAAGCAAATGTGAAGATTTATTAATTCCAAAAATTCAAAAGATTTATTAAAAATGGAAATTTTACACTGTTATTAAATTATTATAATTACAAAACTACAACCTAGTACTCATTTACAAAAGAAAAGTGCATGAGTTACATAGGAACAAACAGAAAAGGATTAATGAATGATGAATGAACAGAAAAATTGTTGTAAAGTGCGAAACAGAACCTGAAAAATTTATGTTCTCAAACCTGGAAAACTGGGAAAAAATCTTGAATTTCAAAAAGCCAGATCACTGCCCACCTTGATTTGTCCACTTTTCTCTTTTATTTTTGGTGCCAGTAAATCTTTGGCATTTGGTCTTTTTGAGAAATTTGTAATTGTAGGCATCCATTTCGTTCAATACAAAAGTTGTTTTTCAAAGGTTTTTCTATAAATTTTTAAAGATGATTTAATTTTACATTGTTTTCTATGAATAAGATAGAGACAAATAATCCATTTAAAAAATGTCAATCAATGATGACTTAAATATATTGCCATAAACACCTTCCTAAGGGATTTTTAAAAAGCCATTTCATGTTGTCACTTATTGGTAGTTTCAAAGGCGGTAAGGAGAATGGCTTTTCTTTTAGAAAGCCGAAAACCATCATTTTATAATACTGAACATGAATGTTAAAACTCTGATTTTATTAATATGTTTGAACCAATATATTGAGCCTCTTCTAAGATACTGATTTTAATATTTGATACTTTTACAGTTCAGAAGCAATATGTTATTGTCCAGAACAAAGCATATTATAATTATTATTAATTGTTTCAGTGCCCAATCAGAATAAAAAGTTTCAGTATCTAACACAAATCTGTAGTATGATATTCAAAACGATGGTTATTGTGTATGGAGACAATACTTTGTAACATGAACCCTAAACATTTCTGACTCCATACAACTGGCTTTGTTAATTCACAACTTACAAAAATTATATGTATGTATAAATTATTTTAATAAGTATATAAATCTGTTGTATAGCTTATTTTTATTAAACCATTACAAAAAATATATAAATTATTATATAGATTCATTATATGTGTAATTGCTATAGGTTAAGAAAGCATCCTTTTTTATGTTTAAACAGTAAACATTTTCATTTAACTATTTTGTCATCTCAAACTGATTTTGGTTTCCACATCAAGCCTAACTTTTGATTACGTTCATTTTTAAATTGTTATTGCTGTAAATGATATTAATTTACACTTTGGTATAGAGTGACCATACCTTGAAAGTTTAAAAAGAAGACATTAGAGACCTATCTGACGCCTCTCAGAGGGGACGTATGAACAACTTCTAAATTGTTTATGTTGTTTATAGAAGTCATCACGTTACTTTTAAATTACAAAAGGCAATGATTTATAGTATTAGATCATTGGACATCACATTTCAATTGTAATGTAGCCCTTATCATTTATTTACAAATTCATTAATCAGAACCTTCAAAATCACACAATTCATCACCCCAATTACTACATCAATCATTTCTGTGCATACAAGGAGTAGGCCTATTTAACAGATGAAGTTATTTCTTTGGGTACTTTTTTATTTACAATGAAATAATTATATTATGAAATAATATATTATTTACAATGAAATAAAACTCTGAGCATTCCATGTTTTTAAAAATGTATTGGAGTTACTAAGAATGCCTCCTGCTTGAATCCTTTTTATTCACTGGACATTTATTAAAGAAACCAATCATTCTATGTCTACATTATAGCTAATTTTACAAAAGACAAATACTGTAATTTGCAACAATTCTGAATATTACTCAATTGAAGGAGAATTCTTAAAATAGTTTACCTATAAATTGTTTGTTAACTTTTCTCTTTCTTTTCAAATATTCTTGATGACTGAACGAACTGAACTGTTTGAATATTGATGAAAACAATATCATCAATTTTTGTCATGGTCTTTGAATGAATATACAAAATAGATGCTACTACACCCTCTCAGGAGGGACGTTAAGAGCAGGTTAAGAGCTTTGAATTGTGCTCTTCCTCTATTTTTGAGAGTTTCTAGAATTGCATCTAAAATAGAGAGTTTCCGTGATTGATTTTTTTTTCCAAGAGAGGTACTGTGAACACATGCAAGATATAATCTCTGTTTGAAACTTAAACTTAAACTAGTGGTACTATAGAATGGCACTTTTCAAATTTGCCCCAAGCTCTTTAGAGATGCTATTTATTGCCATCTAAAAGATATTTTTTCAATATTTTGGTACCCTATGGTAGATCTGAAATATGACTTTATTAATATTATCGAAGCATTACCCTTGTCCTAAATGCAGATTTTTATTGGAAAATTTGGAGTCATTTTTGAGAATATGTTGATTGAGCATTTCTGAAAATGCATAGTTTTCAGCTCATTTTCGCAGAAAGTTTGAGAGTTTTCAAGAAACTTTGTTGGAAAACATTTGAAATTCTTCTACTCAGAAATGCAATAATGTATAAAAAAGGTCCATAATTTAAATATTAGCTCTGTGACATATTATGTTTAAAAAAATTACATTTGTGAAATTGTTGAAAAAACAAAAGAAAACATCAAAGTGGCATAATAACTCATGTTATTCAGTGCATTTTACACTATCTGTACAAAAAGTTTTTAAAAAAAGAAAATTGGAGTCATTTTTGAGAAAATAACAGTTAAGCATTTCTGAAAACGTGTAATTGTGAGCTCATTTTCATGGAAAACTTTTGAGTTTTTGAAAAACTGTTTAAGTTATTATTTGAAGCTCTTGCACTCATGAATGCAATCAAGTATACAAATTGCTGGTAATATTTAATGTGATTAATATTTTATGTGAATCAATAATGTAAATATTATTGATGTGAGAGATGTCTTAAAGATTATTTGAAAAACAAAAGAACAGAACAAATGGTGTTGGTCATCTTGCATTCCTACAAAACATTTGGAGCCATTTTTGAGAAAATCTTGGTTTTCATATTTTTTAATATTTCTCATATTTCACTCCCTAATACAAAACAACTACTAAAATTTTCAAAAAATGTGAATTAAAGAATAAATTTCATTTGAGAAAAAATGGCCATCTACAATATTGTAGTTGTAGGAAGATGCTGAAAAAATTCAAACTTGTGTAATTTTTCAAAAATTCAGAGTTAACAGTGAAAATCAGACCTAGTCATCTTTATAAGCATGTATCATTCTATTCTTGCAAGAAATAAAAAAAAATTGGAGCCATTTTTGAGAAAATTTTGAAAATGTCCCAGAGAGATCATGTAAATTATCCTCCAACTTTAAAGAAATGTTTTCTAAGTCACAGAGCTTTGAGATGGGCCAGATCAACCAAGGAATATTTATTTTGGCAGAAATCCTATAGTTAGTTTCTCTTGTTGTTCACGAATGTTTTGAATAGAACCACTTTTTCGGTATCAGGGGCCCCTGAAATGTGTATTTCTATTAAATATCACAATTAATTTTCCAGAGCATTACTTAACTTTATCTATGCTACGAAATGTACTCTGTATATACATATGTAATTTATTTGAGAGGGGTAAAAGAAAACATTAGCCAAAATTTTGTCCAGATGTAATTTTTACACTCCACAAGAGCACGTCAGGGAAATAGAGTACATATGGTCACTCTACTTTGGTAAAATTTTAAATATGTCAACAATAGATATTTATATTACACATTTTCTAAAAGTGTCCAAGTGTTTTAGTAATACAAATGATGTGAAATTACAAATGTTTAATATAATAGTTATTCTGAAGATGATAACATTACTTAGACAAATATGCAAAAGCATTCTTTTTTCAATTTTTCAATAAATTGCAAAAATTTGCCAAATTTAGATAAATGATAAAGAATACACGCAATAAGGTAAACACTATTCTAAACTCAATACAACAGAGTTTTTGTAATAACTTTTGGTAGGGGTCACCTGGGATCCTTACTCTAATGGCTATGTTTCAGAATCACGCTTGTCAATGTGAGGGTTAATATGTTGACTCATCTTGGAGCTTTTTTCAATAAAAATTATAAAATCTATTAGCAAATTCTTTATCATCCATTTTGAAAGCATTCTTTGCTGCAATCTTCAGTTTATGAAAGGATAGAACTTTATATTTTTTATAATTTACAAAATTTTCCTGTTCCCTGGTAATCAGTTTATAATGCAACCCTGCTAATCAAGGCTGTGAAAGAATTGCAGCACAGCTTCTGGGACAGCTCCTTTGACTGCATTTCTGCGACAGTCCCTTCACTCACCATTCCCTTTCTTTCACCCGTCCACTTCCTGTGGTCTAAGCCATACTTGCTCAAAGCAAAACAGGCTGCATCTTCATTCAATGTTTTGATGTCAATTTTCAATGCCCCTCACCACAGAGCAATGGAGATTTGTGGTGAAGGAGTATTTCCGAAAGCAATATTTCAAAGAGTGTCAGGCAGTATTCAGAGAAACTTTTTATCTAGAGCCATTGTATCCACTAGGCTGACTTGGTTGCAGCCTAGGGCCCGGAACTTTTGGGGACCCACAAATTTGTAGAATTTTTTTCCAATTATTATAGGATTTTAATCGTAATAAGATTTATAAGCAAATGTTCTAAACTTCACATAAATTTGCTCTAATTTTTAAATACCATTGTCCCATAGACCATTGCCCATGTAATAAAACATTTTTCTTTAACAAATAATATCCCAATAAAGAAGAAATTTTTCACTGCTGCAAAAGGTACTGTTTCAATAAATATCAAAGTGTAGTTTTGTTAAAACCGGCAGTTCTAGAGTGCGTACCGTCTGGTAATGACCAGAGATTGCATTTACAAGGTTTTTTTAATAAGAAACAGTGAAAATGTGATGATTCCGTTGTGTTCCTTCAGTGATGTTCAAGAAAACTGAGAATAAATTATTCTTACATTAAGGTAAATATTTTAGATTTAGAGTAAGATTCATGTCCCCAATTCTCATCTGAGGTCTATGAAGCAAGAGTGAATGACCAATTTATCATTATCGTTTACAGAAAATGAAATGTTTCGAAACATTTCATATGTTGAAATTATAGACAATTTTGCAAAACTTAAAGCACGAAAAAAAGCATTTTTGTAGAGTCATTATAATATATCATCTTAAGAGTACATAAGAAGATACATTACTGAAGTGGTGGTGAACAAAATTAGGTAAAATATATAGTGATTGACCAGAAATCTGTTTTTTCTTTAATTACCATAAATAATTTATTAAGTTGTAATGTTATATAAAAATTTGTAGTTAAGGTTTCATTGCTAAATTATTGACTGATTTTGTCATAAATTCAATCAGATTACAAACAGATCCTTTATCGGGGAGAAAATATTGCTGATCAATCACTACCTTGAATTTGAAACCGATATCCGTTTCCCATTCTTCGATCAGATTTCATGACCTGCCTCATTAGAAAGTCATCTTGAAGACTGACTACATACTTTCCCATTTCAGCTTTTGCATTTTACCACGAGGCTTCAATTTGTCTGAGGCCTCTTCCTCCTTCCTTACGTGACTCAAAGTCTATGTTCATCAGCACGAGGGTGGGCGACATGATGCATTGTTAGCAGTTTTCTGTTTATTCCGTCCATGAAGATGGACTCACATTCTTCAATGCCCAGATACTTGTAAGTTTTAGCTGGCTCAAGATCTTGAATCATAGTGTACATATCAACTTCAATGCTCTCTGATGTTGTCCCTCTGCCTCTCTTTAAATCGATTTTTGCACCTTGTCAAGACCAAACTTCATGCAGATGCCATTGCTAAAGTCATTCACGATAGGCATCATTTGAGAGAGAATCGCTTCATTCTTAGTAAACACTTCATGATCATCGACGTAAAATAAATGTGATACTGATCTTTCATCCCCATGGAGCTTGTAACCAAAGTCAGCTTACAACTGTCTAGATAGTGGGATCAAACTAATGCATACCGCAGAGAGGATAGCGAATCTTCTTGAAAAAATATCCCTGTTAATCTGAATACTTCTTGTTTCCACTGCTTCCTTTCCGCTGTATGTTATTTCCCCAGTACTCCACGACTTCATACTAGCCTTGCAAAAATCTAAGATAAAACCGCTAGATCTCGTGGGTCTTGAAAATCCAATCGTGTGGTAAACTATCAAAGGCCTTTTGGTAGTCAATCCAAGCCATGTTTAAATTACGTTTTCATTTTCTTACATCATTTAAGATGACTTTATGTAGTATCAATTTTTCCGAACAGTCATATAAACCTTCAAGACATCCTTTCTGTTCAACTGGCAACAGGTGTTTCTTCTCTAGGTGTTTGTACATTTTGTTAACTATGGCTGCAGTTATCACTTTGAACAGTATTGGCAGACAAGTGACTGGCATGTAGTTCTTCCCCAAAGAACTGTCTCCCGCTTTGGGTAGCAAATAAGTGATGCCGCGTGTGAGCCATTCCGGGAGTTCCATTGGGTTTTCTAGAATTTTCTTAACAGCCTTTGCAAGAAGATAATGTAATCCTGTAAATTTCTTAATCCAATAATTCTGTATTTAATCAATCCCGCAGGATTTCCAGTTTTCCATATTCTCAATTACTTGAAAGATATCCTCATCCGAGAATTCGTGAACACGTTCCACTGTTTCCACGAGACCATCTGCAGCATCAGCTTTAGATTGGAGCCAAGTTGCGTCTTTGTGTATGATCTGCTTTCTTTCGAGATTCCTGTCCGACATGTTTCGACGTAATCTCTTAAAGGAGGGGCAGAATAGCCATTCGGTTTTGGAGTCAGATTGCAATAGAATAGAGTATTTCAAACCACCTATTCTGTACACGGAAATCTTCTCTACGTTTGTAATGTCTAATTCGTTGAGCCCATGCTTGGATTTTCTCTTTTAGCTTTTCAGCTACCATTAGTCTTGTTAGCCTTGTGTCATTTTCAATATGGTATTTTGGTTCAACATAAAATATTTTTCGTTGGAGGTGTGCGTTGATTTAGAAGATGCCTCGGCTAAGAGTGATATTTCACGCCGAGTGTCGGCTATCCATTTCCTAATTGTTTTCATCCATGAGGGTACGGGGCTGTTTACTCTGTTTGCTCTGTTTACTCTGCTGTCGGCCATCGCTGTTCTTGGCTGGCCCCAAAATTATCTAAGATACCAGAGATCTAGTTGTATACACGATTTGATTGATTTCAGTAATAATAGATCTCTACCTGAGATCTGTATAATCTCATTCAAGTCAGAATTTGCTGTCTCTATCACTCACATAACTTTTACATTTTCGTATATTCTCCTCAACAGAGCACGGGATTCGAATGCAAGTAGAGCTCGTTCTATTTCGCTTCGAAGGACGTTCTGCATCATGTCCTTATCATGTCATTGACAGCCAGATGAATTTTCACCGCTGACGGATGTTTCACTGGGAAGAGATGAACCTTCAAGAGGGCCATCGTTTTCAGGTATATTAGATGGTTCTAAATGTTCGTCTTGTGGATAGTTCGATCGAAGAACATACTCCGCATTTCTCTGTATATCTGCAAGATGTTCTGCTGTGAATTTTCCACCACTGCTGTATCGTCGTTGACTGGCAATCTTCTTTGAATCTAGGGTAGGTCTCATATCTGAGTTCCGCTCTCTCCATATCTTTAAAACTACTACTTCTGAGCCCCCATTTTTCGCTTTTGCGTAGCAAAAGCACCACATCACCTCCTTAAATTTATCCCGTGTTCATCTCTGAAGATGGCTTCGAGCTACTGCCGGCTCTGGGTCCCTGGGACTAACAGGCATTGGATAGCCAGACATCGGCAAGATGACAGTAGCTCAGTTTCTGAGGAGGTATGGGACATCGGTAGAAGAAGGTACATTAAGATTCATTACTAGAGGTCTGCAATCAGGCGAAAACAACCGCTCGAGACTCTCGGGCTCCGCGCCGACGCTCGGCGAAGGGAGGGGGACCTTGCTTGGGGCGGAAGAGATAGCTGTTTAACGGACATTTCGACCGGCCGCCTTGCGGCTCCCGCCGAGACTCAGGAGTCGCCGAGCGCTCGAGCGCTCGGCCGCTCGGCCAAGCGCCGGACTGCACAGTAGCTTCGCCCCTCAATGCATGTACGGGATATAAAGTCGCCGCATGTAGTGATCGCAACACTTTCAATTCATTGTAATCGAAAGAAAATACAATTTCAATTAAACGATTAATTTGTTGAAAAGTAACAATTTATCGATTGACTGGAAATAATTTTATAGAGACAAACAATACATTTTTACTTTCCCGTATATTTACGTATACACGGAGTGTTATACGTAGTATAGGGAAAGTTATGTAATGCTGCGCGAAAAAATGGCCAATTTTCGGCGGAAAAAAATTAATTGCCGGGCCGTGAAAACGAATAAGTGGATAAAACCAGTTGCTAAATTAAGAAAAAAAAAATCCTCTATCTCGTGGTGTGGTCAAAATCCATGATTTGTTGCATCTTTATACTTAAAAATCGATTGACGGCATTCCGTCCGTCTGACCGTCTGTCCGTCTGTGGTCAACGCTAGCGCCTAAACCGTTCGATCGATTTTCTTCAAAATTGATATTCCCTAGTCGATCTGATTCTACTCGAAGCTTTGTGATTTTGAAAAAGATTCTTTAAAATTTGGGGGTACTTTATATGAAGCCCCCGGGGATTTTCAACATTTTCTCAAAAACGGCTCCAAATTTTTTCTTTAAATTTCTTTTATGAATAGAGGAAAATACACTTTTTAACATGGCATAGGTCCGATTTTCACGTACAGCTCTGAATTTTCGAAAATTGTGAAAGTTTGAATTTTTTTCGGCGTCTTTCTCCAACTACAAAATTGAAGATAGAGATTTTTTCTTCAAACAAAATTTGTTCTGCATATTGAGTTCTTTAATAAAGGTCATGTAAATGTTTTTCATAATTTTGGTAGTTTTCGTGCAATATTGCGTGCAATATGTGCAATTTTAAAAAATTACAAAAACAAAATTTTCTCAAAAACGGCTCCAAATTTTTTCTTTAAACTTTTGGTAGGGATAGTGGTAAATGTACTCTATCAATGACATAAAAGCCATTTTGGTCTATCGGTTGGTTTTTTCAAAAATTACAAAAATGTAAATGTTTTTACTTGTCTCTCACGTCGTTAATATTTACATTATCGGCGATTTTTTTACATTATTATATTTACGAGTATATATGCTTTAAATAATGTCAAGTAAAGTTTCTCGAAAACACTACCGTTTTCTGTGAAAAGTAGCTCAAATTTCGGCATTTTCAGAAATGCTCAAACGCCTTTTTCTCGTATATGGCGGCAATTTTTTTCTTGAAACTTTTGTAACGGATAGTGCTAATTACACTCATTAGTATAGCGTGAAGTTTATTTTGAGGTTTTTTTTGTTTTTTTCAAAAATTATATAAATGTAAATTTTTTGAAAGATCTCTCACATCTTTAATATGCACATTATCCGCAATTTGTAAAGATGATTATATTTGTGAGTGTAAGTGCTTCAAATAACTTCAAATAAAGTACTTTGAAAACTCAAAGATTTTCTGTGAAAATGAGCTTCAAATTTCGCATTTTTAGTAGTGCTAAAACGCCATTTTCTCTTAAACGGCACATAATTTTTAAAAGAAAATTGCCATTTACGGCTAGGTTTTTGTGTTCTTTAATATTCTAAAATTAATGTTTCTGTTCTACCAATAGGAAACCGAAAAATTAAGAAAATGACAAAAAAATGTACTTTTGGCGATTTGGCGGTTTTTCTTTAATTTTGTGACAAACGTAATAGGCCGCTGTAAATTTACTGCGCTTCGGACAGCTGGATGCGTCGTAAATTAGAATGTGCAATTTTGTATATTATTTCTTTCTTCGTTTCTTACATTCGAACTTTGTTATAGACTTACACATTAATATTTTAGAAATTGTTTATTTTGAAATATTTGAAATAAGTAAAAAGAATTAATAGCTCTCAGAATAGCGACAATGCAGGGTCTGCAACAATGGAATTCACTTTGCACTCGTGAATATCTGTGAATTAGTGTCATTGTTGTGACCTAATGGAGCTGTATGAAAAGGAGTTATAATTGTCTAATTTATGTTGATATTTGCAGGCAAATATTTAGTTTTGCACCAAATGCTGTACCATTTGTAGTGAGTAGAGAATTTGTTGCATGGTTTTAAAATACTCTTCCCTAATCATGGCCCAATGGAAGGCATTTCTATATTTCCAGGGTATCAGGCTTCTTTTTCCAATACAGGGTTACAAAACTTTTGCATTCTATTTTTGTGAAGTTGTAGAATTCACATAGTTCTGACAACACTGCAATGGAAATAGTGAGTTCCAAGCGAAGATGTTAGAAGCGCATAAAGTGCAATATTACAGTACTACTTAGCTGTTTCCTCTAATACGGAAAAGTAAGTGCTGTTGTAGCACCACTAGTTTTGAAAGAATTAAGGCAAACAAAGACTCTGAAAATAATTTTTTATTTTTTTTCTATATTTATAGTGCTTAAGGGAAGATAATTCGTTGCGTACCAATTGTAATGTCATTGAAGTTTCTTACAAACTCGAATATAAGGCATATTTATTAAATACAATGAATATTTGGTCATAATTTCACGAGTATATAAGAAAAAAGCATATGCTAAACAAAAATGAGGTGGGTACTATTTTCCTTGCGTCAGAACGTCTTGTCATTGGGCGTACTAATTTAAGCCGCCATGGCCTCTGTATTTGTCGACTCAGACGGCGGCCAAAGAACAGCGGTCACGGCACATCAGCCTATTCAACTTAAATAATTCAAAATACATTATTTACTATTATATACACACGTTTAACATTATTTTAAACTCGGCAAAAGTATGTATTCACGAAATGATGCATTTAAATTTTTATATGTACGAGTACAATGTTTTTCAATTACTCCATTATTTTACGTTTCAATGCAAGATAAGCGATTAATTGTAATTAAAAAATCGTAAAAGCTGAAATTATGAATCATTGGCTTCTGTGGAGTGGCATTGAAGCTCCACGAGACCCCCTTCTTTTGGGTGAACTATTGCTCAGCGTGGTAGGAAGAGATAACAAAGGTTGTGCGAGGTGACTCGGTGGCTCCCACGCAGCGCGCCATCGCCTTTGCGACGAAATTTCCAGGAAAGGACAGGAAGCAGTTGAAAGAGAAGGGTCGAGATACGTGCACAAAGCTTTCCTCGAAAGGTATTGAGAAGCTCGCAAGATTATAAATAAAACTAAAAGTACAATGAGCTCAAAACAATGCTGGGGTGACTGAGACACACCGCGCGCCTACTGCCGGGTTAAGAAACTAAGACCTGCGTCTCAGATGCCTGATGCACTTGAGGTTCTCCAGTGCGTCCGAGGAGTCGATTAGTAAAGATTTTTATTCTTTTTTTATATTAAAATTTATTATTTGAAAATTAATATTAAAATTCGTCTATATTTTAAATTTTGAAAAAACGAAATTATTGGTCATTTATTTTAAAAACAATTCAATACTCCTTCCTTTTCCTGAAACTTGGCATTAGATATTTACTGCGACGTGTCGGCCGATTGTTACGTGGCGCAGTTCCCGTGAACGGGGTCCGCCGGTTGTCGAGTCTCGGCCGGTTGCAGAGACTCTGCGAAGGACAGTCGAGCGCGTGGTCTCGAGAGAAGAGAGGCGGGCGAGCGCTGGTCGGTAAAAATCGCGGAGAATGCAGACCTCTATTCATTACATTTCTTGTACTATCCATTTTGCTCATTGGTTTAAAATGAAGATTCGCAGGAAGAAAGTTCCAGTTCACAGATCACATTTAACCCATAGGTTATTTCCTATCATTCGTTACTGCGAACCACAGTGGCCACGGGTCATCCTCCTGCAGGGCCCAGCAAGGTTCCCTCCGATCGCCAGTCGGTATTATTAAACCCTACGGTATTTTCACTGACTGCTGAAGGCATCCTCGTTCTTACGCTAATTCAAGATGCGGGCCTCCATTCTAATCAGTAGCCTGGAGATTCTGCGATCTCATAATCTGATATGTATCCGCCATTACTGTTTCTTTGAAAAACAACGGACCAATTATTCGGCGTCGAGATATGACGCACCATACTCCAATCTTCTTAGAATTCAGTGCTAACTCTATTCTCTCCTGTGGCCTCTCCGTTGCCCATAATGTTTTACTAGTTAATATATTCATCCAGACAAAATGAATCCCCATCTCTACAACAACTCTTTATCAAGTGCCTCAAGACCTTCGCTAATAAATTGTCGTAGTTAATTACAGTAGTAACTCATGTGAGCAGCCCAAACAGGAACCTTAATTTCCTGAGATGTCGGCAATGACATTGCGCATTTTCAATTTTTCTGTGACAGTGCGCACTTCCGTATGGAAGATGACAACGCCGCTGAACCTGCCTTAATGATGTTTTCGAGGAAGTTGAAAGAACATCCCGAACATCCTCCAGGTTCCACAGCGTAGACTCATAAAAACAGGGCCGTTGTAACATGCTTTTGGGCCCTAGGCTGTGAAATGTAATGGGCCCTTGGGCCCTAGGATAATCAACGTACATCCCAACATAATAATGCATGTCTTTGAATATTTATTTTCTTAATAAATATTATTATTGAATAATAATATTGAGGATATTATACATTATATATAATATATTAAATCTGAAATTTTAAGTACAAGAATAAACAACAATAATATATTGTTTTTAAAAACAATATAACAATAATAGTATTGCACTAAGTTACAAATTACACATCGTGCGTCAATGAAAAAAAGTTTAATTAGGATAAAATATACAGTGATTGACCACTTAAGAGCATTTTTTAAATATATTATAGATAATTTAATAATAGAAATGATTATTTATTACTACATTCATACAATAAATAACTAGTGGTGCTACAGAATGGCACAGACTTTCCCATATTAGTTTTCTATTTCCTTGGGTCTGGACT
This sequence comes from Acheta domesticus, assembly GCA_031308135.1. Lineage (NCBI taxonomy): Eukaryota > Metazoa > Arthropoda > Insecta > Orthoptera > Gryllidae > Acheta > Acheta domesticus. The sequence goes on from JAHLJT010002630.1 coordinate 87,860,888, forward strand.
AGCTATTCTGAATTGCCAAGTACTCTTGCCAGCTACCGTTTATTGCCGCCCAATGCACATTTTTTGACTTTTTTTAATTTTTCGGTTTCCTAATGGTAGAACGGAAATATTAATTTTGGAATATTAAAAAACAATAAAGCCTCGTCCTAAATGGCAATTTTCTTCGAAAAATTTGAAGCCGTATCCAAGAAAATGGCGTTTAAGCGCTACTAAAAATGCAAAATTTGAAGTTCTTTTTCACAGCAAATTTTGGAGTTTTTGAAAAACTTCATTTGTAGTAATTTGAAGTACTTACACTCACAAATACAATAGTGTTTACTAATTGCTGAAAATGTGTATATTAACGGTGTGAGAGATCTTTAAAAAAATTACATTTGTGTTATTTTTGCAAATTAAAAAAATCTGAACTTTACGTCATGTTAAAGAGTGCAATTAACAAGTTGCAGTCATCTATGAGAAAATGACGTTTGAGCGTTTCTGAAAAGACGGAATCTTCAACAATATTTCGCAGAAAACGGTTGCGTTCACGAGAAAGTTCTTATGATATTATTTAAAGCACATGTATTCGTAAATATCATTAAAATGATGAAAAAATCGCCGCTAATGTAAATATTCCCGACGTGTGATACCAGTCAAAAAAAATTATTTTTGTAATTTTTGAAAAAAAAACAACAAAAAATAGAGCAATATGGTGTTTATGTCATCTTAGAGAGTACATTTAGTGCTATCCCTACCAAAAGTTTAAAGAAAGAAATTAGACCCGTTTTTGAAATGATCTTGTCTTTGTATTTTTTTAAATAGCACATATTGCACGCAATATTGCCAGAAAACTTATAATTTGAACAAAAAATGTAGGCCTACATGACCTTAATGAAAGAACTCACTTTGGAGAACAAATTTTACTTGGAGGAACAATCTCTATCTTCAGTTTTCGTAGTTATAGGAAGACGCCTTGTCTTGTGTGCATATGTATGAACCGATTTAAGTAAAATTATGTGTATTTCAACATTAAATTGAAATAAAATTGAACCAGAACCCATGTGGTCAACTTACATATCCCTAACGGTTCCGAAATTATTATTATTTTCTCGCCTTACGAATACTTCGTAAGAAGAGAACGTTATATAATTGTGCTCCGGAAAACGATCTTTCCAGCGCACTGCGCTTGTGTGTCATAGTGGTATCAGCGCCAGCACGTTAACTCTGAGGAACTGTGTTCAGGTGTCGGAATGGAAAAAAACTTGCTGGCTAAAAGACTTTTGCGGCTTTCGGCAGGTGTATGTTATTGCGGAGCATTTTAAATAATTCAAAAATGTAGGTGCTTTGGCAGAACTCTGTGCTGAATTTGGCGTTTTGAATATGAACGAGAAAGGAAACAATGTATCTACGGTGGGATTTTTTATACTTCGTCTTGAATTATTTGTTGTTTTTTACACGGACAATCGGACATTCATGTGTTTATGCCTTTGCCCGAGTTCGGTCAATGCGTGCTTATATGACGTAGTGGCATGAATGCCAGCAAGTAAAATCTAAGGATTTGGGATCGTGTCTCGGAGCGGAAAAAATATGCTGGTTTATGTAGTAGTATAATATTGAAGTGCATTTAGGAATGATGCAAGAAAGTATGTGCTTTGGAAGCACCATTAGTTTCATGTAGCATTACGTAACTTTCTCTCTACTTAATAGCGAGAAAATAAAACCATAAATTTGTACTCGATGCTAGAACGTTCACTCTTCTCTACTTACTTTTTGAAAATAAAACTAGAGTTGTTTCTTTGTAAACATATAATATTTAGGAGTATCAGATAAAATATAAATAATTATAATAATAATAAATTACGAGCTATTATAATATCAAGTAGGGGAGCCATTCCGAAGACCACGTATCAAAGTCTCAAGGAATTAGATCTTCCTGAAAACCTATGGAAGCCCATGCAGAAGGTTACAATCATCTCAACGCCTAGAATCGTCAAGAAATTTGTGAGAAATAAACGCACAGAGTTATATTCAAAATTATAAACATAATTTGTACTGTTATTATAGTTATCTGTATATCTCAACCAAATTGAGAATGATGTTTATAGGAGTGCGCCACCGTCTGTGTTTACAGCCGAAACGACAGAGACGGAGATATAAGGATACTCAATTCAAAATTAAAATGGGACCGAGGCAAACTATTGCGAAAAATAGCGCGATTTATTTCGTCGCAAATCTAGTATCTTGCCAATGAATATTTTAATTACATTTGGACATGTCTGCACCTCATATTGGAAGAAATAAAAGTTTATTTTTCTCTGCAAAACGATTCCAAATTTTTAAACAAATTCCTTCTATGAGCAGTAACATTAAGGTAAATTGTTTGATTTATCTTAAGTAGTTTTCACAGAATATATACTAAATAACATTCTTGTTTATGTAAGAAGTAACTGCCACTATAATGAAGAATATTGTAGATTCTTATGACAGTAAAGTTAATGTTTTAATACTTGATGGCATACCTAACAAACTGCCTAAAGTCCAAGTAAAACAAGATTAATGAAGGAGTATACAAAATGTTTAAATTCAACGAATAAGTATTAAAAGTTCAATATAAATAGTTTTTTTATTACATTCTTGTACTAGATTGGTGAAAAGTAAAAAAGAACCTTAAACGGAACAAAAATAAAACAGCAAATTTTTCATAATGTGTTTCTCAAGTTATATTTCATCAGCCTCTATGAAGGAGGCCATGGTTTCACGCTCCTGGCGACTTTTGTTAGCGAAACTGACTGTACAGCCCCATGTTTAGACTGTTAGTTCTGTGATGCACCGCAATCGCATCCTTCATTCTTCGTTTGGTCGAGTTGTACAATTTATGAAGTTACCATGGAGATACGAGGTGTAATTAAATAATAATAATAATAATAATAATAATAATAATAATAATAATAATAATAATAATAATAATAATAATAATAATAATAAACCTTCCTAGTAAATGTAGAAAATTTGTGAATCCCATACAATTTACGTTCCTGGATCATTTCGTTTGCACAAATACTCTTAATTGAAGTGTCAATCTCTATTAGCGTCGGTTCGTTTTAACGACGTTAGTTGCAGCAAGACGTTCGATGTCTCCTTAGAAACGGACATTGCTTAAGGGAGAAAACCTCACGACGATGGGAGAGGAGTTGAGGACATTGGGAGTGGGGATAAGTGTACCGAGGGCGGTGGACGCTGGTTGAGAGCTGTGCTGCACAGCACAGGGATAGGCTGTGGGAGTGCAATTAGGAGTGGGAGAGAGATGGGTTGTGAGAGTGCAATTGGGGGTGGGAGAGATATAGGCTGTAGGAGTGCTGTTAGGAGTGGGAGAGAGATGGGCTGTAGGAATGCAATTAGGAGTGGAAAAGAGATGGTCTGTGGGAGTGCAATTAGGAGTGGGGGAGTGATGGGTTGTGGGAGTATAATTAGTAGTAGGAGAGAGATGAGCTGTAGGAGTGCAGTTAGGAGTGAGAAGGGCTGTGGGAATGCAATTAAGAGTGAGAGAGTAATGGGTTGTGGGAGTGTAATTAGGAGTGGGAGAGAGAGGGGCTGTGGGAGTGCAATAAGGAGTAGGAGAGAGATGGTCTGTGGGAGAGCGAAGGGCAGTGGGAGAGTGGGGCGGGCCCTGGCCCTGTGCCTGGCGTTGGCCTTGTGGACTGAAGGGCCGAGGGTGCAGGGCGTGTGCTGGGAGGGCGCGCCGCCCGCCGCCGGGCTGCGCTGGGCACTGGCGAGTGTGGGCGCGGGCGGAGCGGTGGGCGTGGTGGACCTGGGGGACGGCCCGCGTTGGCTGCCCGCCCTGCACGCCCGCGCCGCGGCGCCGCTGCTCCTGTGGCGCGCGCCGCGACTGTCGTGCGTGGGCTGCGCGCCGCAGTGGCTGGAAGGCGCTCGGGGCTACGTGCTGGCGGCCAGCAACTCTCGCCGCCTGCGCAACTTTCTCTTCCACAACACCATGGAAGCCATTCCTGACTTGACATATGAGGTATAGTATTTTCCTCAGCGAGCGTAGAATGATAGCTATTATTCACGAATTGATGTTTACATTTTAAAAATATTCAATGGGCGCCTTAACTACAACACCAACTCGCATACTGGTTCGTGGCTCACCTGTCTTACGACAGTTGCGACCAGCAGCGGCAGCGCACGCAGCGCCTCTGTAGACGACTGAGAGAACCGTCTATCGTGGTCTAATAAACTAAGACGAATGTAATTGGTCGACAGCCGTGCGAGAATAATATTCTCGCATGGGACCATGCAAAATTTATGTATTTCATTCTTCTTCTCGAAACGTTTCTGAACCTGAAATTTTACGCTGAAATAAATTAAAAACCAGTATTTCATATTTTGAGTTTCACTATATTAGTGCAAACTCCAATCGCAAACTATAGCCAAGTTCAACGCAATTTTAATGTCATACATATTGTTTTAGTATGTTACTGGACAATCCCACCGAAATCTGCAGCTGAATTCTGCGGCGCCTATAGTCATAGCAATACGCAAAGATAAAATACAGAGAAACTGGTGTATAAAGAATATTATTGAGGCGGAAGGTGAGAGGATTAGTCGAATTGCACGTCATGTTATGCAATTTACGACTTTTTCGCTCCACTCTGATCATTTATATCTTAAAAATATTCGTAACATCAGAGAATTTACCTACAAGTCGGAACAGTTAACTGAGAATATGCAACTGATCAATAGTGAGAAAGAAACGGTGAATCCCAAAGAGACGGCTAGGAGCCAGTGGGATAAGGATGCGCTGATGCAGAGGCGGGCTCAGGAGAGCCTTCTTGTGCAGGAGATGGGCGCTGAGAAAATACAAATTATTCAGAGTAAGGAAACGGTGAATCCCAAAGACACGGCTAGGAGCCAGTGGGATAAGCATGCGCTGATGCAGAGGGGGTCTCAGGAAGGCCCTCTTGAGCAGGAGGTGGGCGCTGAGCAACTGCAGCTGCAGCTGGGTCTGGTAAAAAAAGTGCCGGCAGAGGGGAAGGGGAGGGGGCGCAGACAAATCCCACGCGACACAGCGCGGCTGCGTCGCGACGTCCTCAATGACTTCCACGTGCTGAGATTGCTGAGGCAGCGCCATCAGTCCTTCCGGGCAGTGGTGCTGCGGGAGGATGGCCTCGGAGTCACGTGGCGACGACCTGAATTCGACACAGTAACTCGCAGGTGAGGACGGTAATATGCCAATCGTTAATGTAAAACTTTTTGATTTAATATTTTGTGTATATGGTACAGAGAACATAAGGTAGTTCTCCAAAATTGCACAGTCCTCCCGACTGCCTTACTCTCCTTGCGGTCGGCTGTTCTTTCACCTGACTGGCCTACCATCCGACTGTCCTATCGTCCGACCGTCCTTCCATCCGTCAGTCTGCACGTCCGACATTCTGCCCGTATGACTATCCACGAGACTGTCTGCCCAATCTCTCTGTCCATCCGACTGTCTGTCCATCTGACTGTTCATCTCTCTTCGTTTGTCTACCCGTCCGTCTGCCCGCCCGGCCGACTTCCGTCCGTCTTCCGTCTTCCCACTGACTGTCAGTCCGATACTTCATCCGTCCAACATCCTCCGTCCGACTGTCTGCTGGTCCGAATCTTCATTCGTCCGTCCGTGCAAACGACCGTCTGTGTGTCCGAAAATCTGACAGTGTGACAGTCCGTCCGTTCGTGCCAATATCTGTCCGTTGGTCTGACTGACCGTTTGTCCAACATTCCTACATTTCCACTCTGTGTCCGGCTATCCGTCCGTCCGACTGTTCGACTGCCCGACTGCCCGTTCGTACTGCCGTAAGTATGGAGTGCGATATTCCAGAGATTATAATTGAGGAAGCTGAAGCTGCTACTGAGAGTTTACACATCCGTTCTAAAGGCCAGATTAGACAAATGCTCTATTACCGCACGTGCCACATCGGTCCGCACACTCACAGATCGTCACGTGTGTTGCTGATCAGAAACTCTCCTGTGCATCTCGTGACTTTTCGGTGTGGAAGGGCATTATTCCCAACAGCTTCCAGAAATTCCCTGTGGCTTTCTAGGGCATTTCTCCCATGGATTACAGCTAACTTGGTGAATGAGAGCTGCTCGAAACGGGTTATTATATTTATCTCGCACGGCGGAAGTCGGACAACTGATTTCACGTTGCTCTCTGCGTTAGGAGAGACTCTCACACAGCCATCTGTTGTTGTGAACACATTAGTTCAGCATTTCTTTCATACGACAAATAAAATTGTGTGATCCAATAATATATCTTTTAGAAAAAAATAGTTGCTATGACTTTTGCCCCAGCCCTTGTATAATACATTTTGTGACATTCACGGGCGCGCGCACAAACGCCGTCGGTGACGTCAACCCTGACTCGGTTGTGTCAGGAAGTTTCTCCTGCCTTACCTGAGAGAGGTACCGGCCAGCTCAGTGGTAGTTAGCGATGGAGAATCTGAAAATTTTGATTCAGGAGGATGGAAGTGGCTTGATTCTTTACCCCAAAATGAGAACACATGTTTGTTATGAGTTTAAAAAATGGAATTTTAATGATAAGAATTTGAAGGTTGCAGTTTAAATTTCTCAAAAAAAACAGTATGAAATCTTTAGTCTATTCTCCTCGCGTGAGCTCAGCAATCGAACCACGCACACTTTTGCGTCGTCTTAAGACACAATAAAACAACACACAACTTTTACACTCTATCTTAAAACTAATGACACTTATAACTACAATACAGGTTGAATCAAAGTGAAGTAACTTAGGAAGATGGCCAGGCGCGGCCGTTCATTCCCAGCAAAGAAGAATTTACGATGTGCAAAAAAAGGGGCTCAGGTTCAGTAGGTCGCCAGACGGAGGCGAATGGCAATGGGCCGAAGCTTGGCCGCGGTGTTAAATCACCAGAACGGGCGTCGACATCTGGGGGTGAATGTCCGGGACGCTCCTTTCCACTCGCTGCAGACGGGGCGTCGGCAGGGACTCCCTCGTTCAAGCAGAAACAAAACGCTGTACTCGGTGTGTAGGCGGAAGCGACAAACCGGTGTCCAGGCGATGTAAACAGTCGGGCATATTCCCCGAGCTTATCGAGAAGCGACCGGATGGTAGATGGCGTTGCTGAATTAATTGTTCAGCTGAATAGTGCGTAATGAATGGGCACTCACCCTGCAATTAGCGGAATTCAGTTCTAGCACTTTGCTGGATTCTTTTTCCCGAAATTTGCCACTCGCCACATCAGAGAAAACGAGGAAAAATCGCGATCTCGCCCTCGAGTCCCACTCAGAGGCTCTCCCCCACGGCTCGACTGTCCTCCACGGAGGTTCTCACCGGAATCCCTTTCTACATGTTAAAACTGGAGCAAGCTCCTTTCTCCCCTTCCCATTTCCAAAACGTTCTAGAACATTCTATAACAATTTTGAAAGACTGAGCGTTATTGGCCCGGAGCTATTGCGTCTTGTTTCTTGAAGCACCAATCGCTTCGTGCGTTTTACACAATTAAGCAACGGAAATTTCCACAGAGCGCTCTCACTCTAGCAATGTGATAAACACATGCTTCGGTGGTCGCCAGGCCAAGTGGAAATTTCCGCTGGGATGATTCCATGGGTTTGTGCCTGCCCTGAAAACGACGAAGGTTCGTTCTTCCCCGGACTGTCGCAGGGAGCGGCCCGCACGTGCGCCATGACGAATTAGCCCCTCGCGCCGCCGAAAGGGGGGCAGCGGACGCGAATCTTTAGCCCGACTCATTGTGTAACGAGTGAGCGTACACAGAATTATCCGCGTAGGTTAGATTATTCTGTACCGTCACAATATATATATATATATATATATATATATATATATATATATGTACGAGTGGATTACATCTAGCGATGTTTCTCGGTTCCTGTTTTACAGCCTTCTGTATCCATTACATCTTCGTCTGTCAAATTTCTTGTCACCATGGCAGTCAGTATTCCTTGTTTCCATGGGGTTGGTCTGCCCCATCGGTCTTCTGTGAGGTGGTATCCATTTATATACTAGTTTGGGCCACCTCTCTTCTGGCATTCTCAGCAGATGTCCGTACCATTGAAGCTGTTTTCGTTCTACAGTATCTTTTATAACCTTTTGAATTTCCATTTTATCCTTTATTTTACGTATGTGGTATAAACGAAATATTCTGCAACTTCGTCTCAGAAAGTCCATTTGAATCGTCAATAATCTCTTTGTTTTTTAGTTCTCATACTTCTGAGCCATATGTAACAATGCTCTCTATTATAGTAATGCATATATATTTCTTTGTTTATAATAAATTTATTGGTACGCTAATCATCATATCTCGCAGGGAGAGTTTGTACGAGTGGAAGAGTAATGGCGGAGATGGTGATACTGATGAACTGACGGCTGCAGCATTTGTGGCAATGCAATCACCTGATCCAGCAGACATCTCGATTCGAGCAGTGGCGGCTAAGGAGATTGGCTTCAAAAATTCGACAAAAATCATCAATGGCATCAAAGTACCTGTTGTTGGTTACCTGCTGCTATTGTTAGAGGAGATAAGGAAACGGCTTCGCGTTACATTCTCCCTTACTTTTCTGAGAATCAATGAAGACGTAAGTACTTTTCTTTGAGGCTCTCCATCCTCGGGGTTAATTTACGGGGTTAATTATTGATGAGAGCCGGGGTCGACCTTTTTAAAGCTGGCATCTGGTAGTGAAGTGTAAATTTGGCCTTGGAGGGGGCACAATTACTGTATTTGTATGTTCCTGCCTTTCCTTTTGTTTTGAAATGTTCAGATCAAGAGAATCAACACATCAGTACTGGAAATATTAAAAAAACAGTAAAAAAGGAATAACCTAATTATTCAGTGTCGGCTGGTGTAGTCTGGAGGTGGCACCTCCATCAAATGAACGGAAATTTAATTTCCAAAATTCAAAATACGAATATATTATAAAAATGTAAGCATTTCAAATTAATTAAAGCTGTTAAAGTCTTTATTGAAACATTACTTACATAATGTTCTGCATCCTGTCCGTGTCAGGTACATGTACCTCCCGTGCACGCAGTTTTGGCTTTGAGGGGAGACAGTATGCACCGTATTTCCCTATGCTGCCAATGCTAATTTTGGACATTTTAAAGAACATTTTTTGGAAAAACTAGGAAGGATACCACTCTCAAATTTCTACTGCAAGTAAATACTATATTAATCAACAATTACTAGTAAGTTTGACTATTTACAAGGAATGGAATCAAAGAATTTTTTTTTAATTTTCAGTATTAAAAAAAAGTTTTTTTAAGTATTTCACTTATCATAAAATAATTAATTCTGAACTATATTTTCTCAAACATGCTGTGAATACTTGTTGATATACTGAAAATGAAATGCACTGTCCAGGATTCAATTTTCTTTGACTTCTAGTTTCTACAATAAATGTTCCTGAAAGCAAAAAAATGAAGTTTAGAGAAAATCAGGTTTAAAGTTAATAATTATATTTTACTGAAGAAAATCTTTAAAAACACTTACAGTTAACATTTTTTGCACCTTACTGGGCATCATCTGAGTCATACTGGTTTTCTTTCCTTCATTTCCCTTTGTCTTGCTTCTTTTGTGCAACTTGGTGCAGCAATTTCTGCTTTTCGTATTCTGTCTCTGTCTATTTCTAACAAGGATCGTCTTGTATTTGCCCCACAATCTACACCCAGAACTTTTAAATGCTCTTTTTTTTGAAACTCCATCATTGAAACACAAGATGGCATCGTATACCAAATCTTAAAGTACTAATTTGCACAAATACAGTTTTGGGTAATCGTGTCCAAATTACTGAATTCACAGATTCATTCAAATTCTGGGTAACAGTAACAAAACAATAACAAACTTCGTAAATACGCATGAATTCGGCACCTATCGATAGTAAATGCAAGTTAGCAAACAATCACATAAAAAAACTACGATAATGCGCAAACAAATACGAGAGGTTTCCAAATGTGTTTCAATTTTGAGGTAAAGGAGGCGTGGCATTTACATGTATTTTCTACGAAGAGTTTCAGGAAAAAAATTATAGAGTCTGAACCACTGGGCGGATTCAAATGAAACAAAAACCATTTTACACACAAATTAACGGGCTTTTCAAATAAAATAAAAACTAAAAATCGAATTTTTGAAGTCATTTACCTACTGTCTCCCCTTGATTTCCACTGGGCACTAAAGTTCGACTCCAGCACATAGCAACAAACACTATTTCTTCGACACGTTTCACACGAATAAAATTATTTTATTTCGAAAATTTCACTACCCTGGTATATTTTGTAATAAAGATATTCCATGCACATGCTCGGATTCCCACCAGCGCTCTCTCCGACTGCACCTGCAGGCGGAAATATGCGTCCACCGTGAGATGCAGAAAGGGGCCAGGCAGCCACGCAGCGATACTTAGCGCTTCCAGAACGGCCAACTTTACACAAAGAATTCAAGAGTACATTTTGAATCAATAAATATAATATCAAATGAAAACAAATTCTCTAAACATCTTAAATAATGCATTAAATGCCGTCAATAATTGATTGAACTTGTGCACTTTCAATAACAAGAGAAATTTATAAAATTACGTTGCAGCGAGATACACGAAGACAAAATGTTGGTATTCCCCTGAGACTCCCTCACTCACCGCACAGCGCTAGATAGCGCCGCCATTTGGTTGCGCCACAAAAAGGTCGCATATTCCTCTTGTTAAATTGAAGGGCCAAAGAGTAAATGCAGTAAGCCCAGTGATACTGCCAAGAGCGTGGTGCAATACCGGGCAAGGCACCAGTGACCGCAGAGAGCGCCAGTTGCACGCTCTTTGGTTTCAAAATGATTCCATATACATCGATATCGCTGCAATATCTTGAATACTGAATGTCATTAAAAAGAAAAGGAATATTCCTAAGATTTTTTCGATTATCTGGAGGTTGTGCAACCGTACAACTTAAACACGAGCCGCTAATATCATTTTCAGATACAAACGTTACAAAAGTAAAAAAAAAGTCTACTTAACAGATAGAGTTTAAAGCAGTATTATAAAGATAAGAAAATTAAAAAATATTAAAAATAAATTAACAATATAAAATTATAGTCTGAAGGGAATGGGCATCAAGATCATGAAAAGTAATTAGTCCGTAAAAGTTATATATTCAAAACATATTTTTTGTTATTCACGTTGGTAAATACGCACTTAGCCCCTTACTGCCTTGCAGCGAATGCCGGAGCAGTACCCTAAAAATCGGGCCAAGGGTCGCGCGCGATATTTCCTTCCTCTTCCTTGTATCCTCACCCGTTACTTACATATTCACTTATATGCACTACACTACCACTCATGTCGGGAGACCGGTCGGGAGCTTAGAGCTTGTTCCGGCTGGGGAGGTGCCCGTTGGTTGGAGATACCTGGATATGGGAAACCCCCGCAAGCCGTCATGTAGGTCAGCGCCGGATCTCATCATCCGATCACCGCCACCTTCCGAGGAAAAAGTCATGCACTAGACTTACGGGGCTAATGACCGTATCAATGGACGCGTCCGGAATCACTAACCAATAAATCCAGAGGGTTCTTACAAAAATGCTACTTATTCGGCGGTAAATTTTTTTTAATGAATATGACAAAGACAAGAAAGAAAACTATAGATTTGATTAAATTAACTAATGATTAGATAATCACAATTTATTTTAGAGTTATTTTAAATAAATAGTTGTGTAGAGGAGTCGTGGCGAAGGAAAAAGCACTATTAAATCCATTTTGCGCAGATTTGTCGTCGAATATTTTTCTCAAGTTAAAACCATCCACTGATAATTTTGAACTATACTGCGATTTTTCTAAGAGCGACTCACAAGGAAACTCAAATCCCATCTTCGCGATGGAATATGTCACGGCATTTCGCGTCTTTCTCAGTCGTTCCGCTAGATTTCGCACGATCGCGACCGTATGAAGCAGTGCTTGCGATCATGCGACATCTACCGGCAAGACCGAAAAAAGACGCGAAATGCCGTGACATATTCCATCGCGAAGATGGGATTTGAGTTTCCTTGAGAGTCGCTCTTAGAAAAATCGCAGTATAATAAGCAAACGTACTGGTACATACAATGCGTATGTTGTGGGAATAGGAAGGAATAACAGTAGTTTGGACGTATTAGATGAAAGAATAGTGTTTTTGAATACTTGTGTGTATCGTGCGGGAAAGAACATAGGTGCTGCGGATACCAGTAACATAGACGAATAAGTTCGTAACCTTAGGGACATAATCAAATTAGTTGAGTTACTTTGTAATACCATATGGAATTGGAAGGTGTCGAGACTTCGCCAAGACGTGATAAGTCCCGCCGATCTAAAAGGAATTAACTGAAAATATAATGTAGGAAGAACAAGTTTTGTGAGAAATATATGTTTACATGTTTAAAAGCTGGTCATGCTCAAACTTCCAAGGATAAGTCACCATGACCTGAGATAATGAGATTATTAGATGTACACGTGTATTAAGTACTCAAGTAAACACTAGATAACTTTATATTATTATTATGTGTGTAGATTTCAATTTGTGTAGTATGAAACTCTTGTGAAGACGAGATGCACAGATAACCGTTAGCTGAAAATTTGAGAGGAATTAAAAATTTAATGAATCATTTGTTTCATATTCTGAATCAACACTGCTGTATTTTTATTATAAAAAATACAAACGGCCTTTGTTTTCAATCATCCACTTTCAATTTCCAAACTCAAATTCTTCTACTTGACGATATCAATTCACTTGATTATAAATTTCTAGGCACCGCATGAAAGATAACACCCTGTTTATAATTACTTAAATACATACCCGAAAGGTCTAAAGAATATTTATTAACTTACAAAAGAAAGCGGTAAGTCAAACAAAATAGGTTAGATCGCAATGTATGTTCATAATTTCTATAGTCGATTTCATAATACCTGTAAATGTTATTTAATTATGCTCATTACCATTTTATATACTAGAGAACAAGTGATGAACAAATGGAGATCTTGGAATCAATGATGGTAATGGGCGCAATTGATTTGGTGCCACAATACGGGTCATACAAGACCGACATATTAGGTTACACAACCCTGTTGGACATCGTGTCTACCGGAGAGCCCGACCGTCATATTACGACTGCGCCGTTCGCGGCGCCGCTGCCGGCGTGGTCGCTGCCGCTGCGCGTGTTCTCCCCACGCATCTGGCTCGTGCTGCTGGGGACGGCGGTGGCGTACGCGCTGGCGTGGTGCGTGGTGGCGGGCGAGTCGCTGGCCGCCAGCGCCGCCGCCGCGCTGCGCGCCTTCTCCTCGTGCGGGGGCGCCCCGCAGGACAGGGTGCGCGCCACGCCGCAGCGCCTGCAGCTGGCCGCCGCGCTGCTCGCCTCCGCAGTCGTCGTCGTCACCGCCTACCAGGTTAGCCATAATCATTTTCATCAAATCACTTCCCCACTTACGTGTTATAGGAAAGGAGTCAAAATCGTTCTAAAATATCTATGTCGTAATTTTGTAATACAAGTTTTGAGAGTTCGGAATACCAAAATAGTTACTATTTAATCTCCAATTTTGTAATTTTGAAGTGTTAACTTTTTGCAATTTTCGAAAATATGGGGAGATAGCCTAAAATAGGACTAGCATAATATTTGTAGGGTCTTTTGGTACATACGAGGAGAAATTTTAAAAAAGAAAATTGAAGCGGTTTTTGAGAAAAAAATATTTAAAAAAATAAAATATTGTCTATATTCACGCAAAATTACGCGAAAACTACTCATATTTTCTGAAAATTGTACATGACTTTATTTGAAGATGTCTTGATAGAACATACTTCATGAAAGGAAAAACACTATCTTCAACTTTGTCGTTGTATGAAAATTGCACTTTTGCAATTTTCGAAAAATCAGGGATTTCAACGAAAATAAGATCTCTTAAGCGTCCATGAGACTATCAGGGGGCAAAGTTGGGGGGCAGCGACTTATTCGATTATCACCTTTGGCCGACGATTCGTATTCTAGGATACCTGGTGTTGGAATTTGTGGCACTGAAGCGATTTATTATTTTCCATGAGGAAATTAATTTCCAGGACGTTGTATTTCTTAAGTTCCAAAAATGGTTGGAATCAATTCTTTTAAATCTAAACTATTTACATTATATACAAATTTAAACAACAGATACTAAACTTTGCTTTGCTTGCTTTAAATTTGTATATAATGTAAATAGTTTAAATTAAAAAAATTGATTCCAACCAATTTTGAAAAGGTAAGCTTCTGTCAACTTACATAATACAAGTATATAATATGTTTTGTTTAAAATCTATGTAATGTAAATAATTTGGATTTAACAACCAATTCTGACAATTTTTTACAATAGATGTCTGAAGATGGCTATTAAATGTATATCCGAAACGTTATGTTTACAACAATTATAAGAACAAAAAAAAGTGGAATGTTTAAAATTTAAATGGAACTATTATCTCTCTAATTATAAAGTAAGACATTCGTTAAATGAAGATAATAAATGTTGTGATTGTTAGCTTTAAAATCCTGTTAACTGGTACCTGAGCCGAACCTCCATTTGCCGGATACTAATTTTCTTCATCTGATTTATTGGATGTGAATTTTGTGTTTCAGGGTCGCCTCTTTGACCTCGTTACAAATCCAGAACATGAAGCAGAAACAGACACCTCTGATCAGCTGGCTAAAGAAAACATGACATTGGTGGTTCCCCAAACCGGAATCTCGTCTTATTTGGGAACGTATTTAAAGATTCCAATTCGAACTTTCAGAAATAAAATAGAGTTTTCTGCTTTGTACAAATCTGCAACAAACGAACGTTATGCAGTGCTAGCTACCTCTCAATTGTGGGATCATTTCTGTTTATTTATTCGGAATTCAAGTTCTACAGAGAAATGAGAGAATATCTTTCATCTTTTCATCCACGTCTCTACAGCCGGCGGTGAGAAAAGAAACAACTGATTTACATTATACCTGGAATATGATATTAATTTTTTTTACTTTCTCAATGGGAGACTTTTGGATTCTAAATACTGGAACTTACGTTAAAAGGACTTATACAGGGTGTCAATTTGTTAGTGTACTTCCTTGAAAAGGCTAGAAAATAACGTTATTTGAGGCAAACATTCATCTTCCACTTTTTCGAAAGCTCGATTAAAACGTCGGCGTATGAAATGGGACACGAATTACGACCATTTCTACACAGTAGTGCTTAAACAAACCGCATCACCTCGCTCACACCATGCACCTCATTATAATCTGCAATATAATCCTGAAAATACACCACTAGGTTTGCAAAAATCAAGTGAGTTATGAAGGTAATGGTGCCAGAAACATCATATACTCTACATAAAATTTGTGATTACCAATTTTTGAGAGCATATTGCGTTAGACCCGGCCCTTACACCAATAGTCCACACTAGCACCGTATGGGCGAACAGAGCCATAAAATGAATCGAATTGAGCAATAAAATGGTAAATGCATGATAAAGAAACAATTGATGTAATGGTACATACACTTTACAAATCCAAGAAAATATGTGGAAAATTGTTAAAAGTTAAAAATTTGAAAATTATATACAGACACTTCCAGCTCATTTATCGTAATTATCAATATTTGTGATTCAAATGGCTTCACAAGGTTTTCAATAAAGTTCCTAAAATTCTCAATGATTTCCTGTGACAACAGAGAAATTTTGACAAATAATATTCCCCGACCAGGACTCGGAACCAGCGAAGCTTCCCTCGGAAGTGCTGGGCCAAAGCCCGTCATTGAACGACCACATCTACCTTTGCTATGCATGACATGTACACTTATATAATAGTAATAATAATAATAATAATAGTGTATAGTGGTTTCATTTCTAGCATTGGGTAACAGAAATATCCAGAGAATATGAAACAAAATGTCCTTTGGGCGCCCAAAGAAGGTATTTTGGAAGATCATTTATAACAGAAAAACTAGTTCAAACTATAGAAATTAGAAAACTAATTTCTGCGAGAACGTCTGTGCCATTCTATAGCACTACTAGTTTAGTTTCGTTGATGAAAAATGGCGTAATTTATATTTGTTACAGCCGGATGAAAAGGACCAAAGGTACCTCTCCAAAATCTTGTCAAACATTACATTGAGACCAGATAATATTATTGAAATGAAAATATTGAAGACTGTGCTCTGGGCATTAGTTTTATTAAATTTCAAGTCTGACATTAAAGCTGATGGTCATATATTTTGTAAGAATTTACAATAACTGGACATACATAAGTGAGGTTCAAAGAAAGCAACTACGAGCGAATCATTGCAACAATATTCTCCGAAAGGGGAAAGATAAATTTATTTAAAGTGCTATTGGGTGTAACCCAGTGACTGTTTATTACATAAATAAGGTAGTATAATTCCATGCAAATAATATAACAATAATAATAATGATAATATGAGTAATAATAATATAAAAACGGATGATTCATAAAACATTAGATTACACGAAGAAAAAATAAAGAATCGTCTATCTAAAATCGCACTGAATGTTTGTACAATTAAGATCGCACTGCTCTGTCCTTCACTTTACTGCACTTCACTATAACACAGTGGTGTCAAGGTCTTCTACAGGTGGCTGTAGCACATCGTGGCACCGTATCATGTCACGAGCTTCTCTGCGCCACTAGCGTCGGGAAAGGGAACTATTACGAGGCGTAGTAACCACGCCGTTTTACAGTAGGGATGGCGTTGTCTCTGGTGGCGGGGGGATGAACTGCGTGGAGGGGCGATTTCGTCGTGGCACTTGTGCCACGGGCTCCCGCTCGTGGCATTGGCCTTGACAACACTGCTATAACATTTCATTATTTCATATCCGCATAATTCCCTATTTTCTTGTGCATGTTGGTGAAAATATTCTCGTGTACGTGGATGCAAGGTACGCACCAGCCTTGCAACGCCAACGCTGTTTGCGCAGCGGTGCCTTTCTCCGCCTGCGCATGCGCTGCTGCGCAAAGTGCTGTGCGCCCGAGCGGGCGCGCCACCGCTCCGCGCAGAAAGCGACGGCAGCTGCGCACAGACCCGAGGCCAGCAGCTGCAGATGCGGCAGCACATCTGCCGCGCCCAGCGCCCTCGGCTCGTCACCGCTGCGAAAGACAGAAATGAAAACGGAGGAGCCCTCTAGGACATCCGACTTGAACGCCGCGTGCTGTTGCTTTAATGCTTTGGGACAGTGGTGTCAAGGCCTTCTACTGGTGGCAACGGCACGGGTCGTGGCAGCGTAGCATGCCACGAGCTTCTCTGCGCAACTAGCGTCGGGAAAGAGAACTATTAGTAACCCCGCCGTTTTACAATAGGGATGGCGTGGTTTCTGGTGGCCGGGTAATGAACTGCGTGGAGAGACGATTTCGTCGTGGCACTCGTGCCACAGACTCCCGCTCGTGGCATCGACCTTGACAATACTGCTTTAGGATCACGTGTGAGTTATAATTCTCTTTCTAATTATACATGTGCGCAGGCCTCAATGCCGTACCTTGTGGTAATAAGTCGGGTGTAACGTAATGGTTTGTTCCTTCTAGCAACAGGGAAGTTGTTAGGGAATAAAAAATAAATAGCTAGAAAAGCCTTGAGAGGTCGAAGTATCTAGTCCTGCTTAGCCAATCCACGATATGTGGTATAATAGATGAGTTGTGGATGGTTTGAATTATACCACATTCTATATTGTAATAGGATTTACAACATTCTCAAACAAAACTCTACACGAAATAATCAAGCCTTGGGTCCAAATTCTCCCACGTGTACTCTCTCGGGTATTTATTTGTTAATATTAATTATCGTTTCGATACGAACTAAATTTGTTATATTATATAACATTGTATAAAATATTATTGTACTAAAATGTTGAAACTGTCTTCTCCAAAAATGTTATGTGTTAGAAGAATGGAAGTGGAATTACAATACTCGTTATGATAAAGAGACCGATATTGTTATAAGGTATGTAAGAATGTATGTTCTATTATTTAATTTTTCATATTGTTATTGAATCATAAACATTCTAAATATCAATTACCATTTAAAAACCATAATTATTGATTTTCCACGCGAACCTCCCCCCCCCCCCCGCTTCCGTACCAGCATTGTGACACTGTGCGCCCGCCGCCGTGTCGGGCACTTCCTTTGCTCCGCGCCTCGGTTCGGAGCCGAATAACAGGTTTTTGTGACGTCACAATGCATTGAGTAGGCAAGTACTGCTCTAGAAAATCAGCCGTGAATCCGATGTTCATGACAAACTCCGCATGGGCCGTCTGGGATATGAATCCCGGTTACAGCGATGGAATAAGAACAATCTGGTCGCCCTCTCCTGGCAAGTGTCTCTTGCACATTGTTGTTACTTACCTCCGTATGTTGATTCTGACATAATGACTGACTTCGTTGTTTTAGTTATCGAATATGAGTCGTTTAATATTTTTCGTAATATCTTCTTATAAGAAACTAGTGGTGCTAACTCTAGCAGCACATTCTTTCTCGCATTATTTGTAACTTTCGCAATTTTCAAAAATTCAGAAAGTTCAACGAAATTCGGATCTGAGCCATTTTTATAAGTGTACTTCGCACTATCTGAGATCTAAAATTGAAGAAAAAAATTGGAGCCGTTGTGAGAAAATATTATTCTGTATTTCACGGAAATTTTGAAAAAGTTATTGAGGCTACAAAAAGAAACCTAAATATCTTTAATAATCATTAACCAATATATTTTAAATTCATGGGGCTGCGACATCAGATGGATTGGGGAATATCAATTTCGGTAAAAATCCTACTTATCGCTAGCGGTGTTCACGACGCGTCGGACGGACGCACAGACGAACAGACATAAGAACAGACAGAGGTTTGCCATAAGTTAATTTTTCGGTATCAAGGACACACAAACATGGATTCATACTACTCAGTGTGATACAGGAAGGAATTTACTACTTCTGGAAACAAGGATCATCAACATTTACGTTATCTGGGACCCACAAAACTGTTTGTTTGTTGTTTTTTTTGTCAAAAAATCGCCGCTGATTCCTGCAGCATTTCAATACTTTCTCTATACTCCATCAAATGTATGCGTGAAAGGAAAATCATACAATAAACAAGCAATACTACTTCTAGAAATTAGAATACTCATACGCCATCTTTAACTACAATTAATTTTGTTCGATTTTTTTAACGGACAGTTGAATCCTTAACGGCCGCCGGCCGCTGAGAGTGGCTTTTCGTTCCTCTCATTGCGTTGCGTTAAGCCGAGATAATACGACAGTATTAAGAAAAGGAATTAAGGGCAGAATTTGAGGCGCAACGAAAGTGTGTGCTAGCCCTTAGACTTCCATGTGTATAAAATTGATAGTTTTTTCTGGCCAGGGAAGGTCGTATAATGCTGATACACACACTGTTGTCTTGTTGGAGGTTCTTGTATACTGTATAGTCTCAATATACGTTTCCGGTTGTTCTAGCATGAAGAGAGAGTACCTTGGTTGGCCTTTGAATATAACGTATTTTGTTAGCATACTTAATTTGTTTCATTAGATCGCATTAATGATGCATTTCGAATATTTTCCGCTGTAGTGAAGTTATGCTACTTAGAGAATATACAAAACGGTGTAATATTAAGTAAAATTTACCCAGATGAAAGAAAAACTACTGAGGATGTAGAATGTAGAATCCTTTGTTGCACTTCAGAATGTCCTGGAAAATGACCGGTCATGTAGTAAGTGTGTAAAAGATAATAATGACACAATTGCATCTCTTTTAAGTTTTCAAGCTAAGGTTGCTAATCACGAGAATATTCAGTACGGTGATTGCTTTTCTCCAGGCAAAATGCTCTCAAATTTTTACGTGATAGGTGAGGCCAACTTTGCAGCAATGCAAATAATCAGAAAACATTGGTTGTGGCATGAGATGAAATTTGGTATTTCAGAAATCAGCTGAAGAGAAAGATTCCTCTTATAATAATTAGAAAATCAAAAATGTATTCTGTAGACATAATATCTCAATTCTGAAATTAAGTTAATAAATGAGGATAGAAAGTGATTGATTTGTATTTTCATACATTCCCTTAACTGCATAAAAAACTTTAAAATGTGGGACATTTTCACCTCCAACGGTATATTTTTATACTTTTGTATATTTTCTTACCCAGTTGTAAACTTTTCGTAAGTAAATATCCATCTACAGTTCAGTTGTGTAAATTACTTCTTGATTAAAGAACAACAGCGTTTATAAATACGTGGTGTCCTGGTGTAAGTTTAAAAAAAAACTCACATCGCCACACCACGTGTATCCATGTGATACATACTCAAATTTCGAATTTAGCAGGATACAAATAAAGGAATCTTCCAATTAACCTTTATTTAGGGACAAACCTATGTAATAAACCGAAAAACGTGGATGGTCTGGCAACGTAATTTTGGGATTAACAGACGTGGCAGTCAAAGGGCTAGAAATATGCGCCATGCCACAATCTCGATGCCTTACGTGGGCTTGAATTCATACAACGGATTTAACGCGCCCTTGAAGCACAAATACTCCAATTTGGCAAGCCCGGCTTGGTTTTTACGTTACGTTTCAACGGACATTAAAATTAATGTGGCTTTGCAAACCTCCATTCCTCCAGGTCGTCTTCGTAAATCAGATAAGGCAACTGACTCCGAAAAGCAAGGCTGAAGGTGTGGTTGACGTCATTTCGCCACTTGTTCAGCAAGCCTCACTGCATCAGGTGTTACGTGGGTTTGAAATCACAATTTGGCAAGCCCGGCTTGGTTTTTACGTTACGTTTCAACGCACATTAAAATAATGTGGCTTTGCAAACCTCCAGTTCTCTGGGTTGTTTTCGTAAATCAGAACGGTCAACCGACTCCGAAAAGCGAGGCCGAAGGTGTGGTTGAAGTCATTCCGCCACTTGTTCAGCAAGCCTCATTACATCGGGTCTTACGTGGGTTTGAATTCACAATTTGGCAAACCCGACTTGGTTTTTACGTTACATTTCAACGGACATTAAAATTAATGTGGCTTCGAAAACCTCCATTCCTCCAGGTCGTCTTCGTATATCAGATAAGGCAACAGACTCCGAAAGGCGAGGCTGAAGGTGTGATTGAAGTAATTCCGCCACTTGTTCAGCAAGCCTCATTGCATCGGGTATTACGTGGGTTTGAATTCACAATTTGGCAAACCCGACTTGGTTTTTACGTTACGTTTCAACGGACATTAATATTAATGTGACTTTGCAAACCTCCAGTCCTCTGGGTTGTTTTCGTAAATCAGAACGGGCAACCGACTCCGAAAAGCGATGCCAAAGGTGCGGTTGAAGTCGTCCCGCCACTTGTTGATGAAGCCTCCCTGCACCAGGCGGAGATCCAGGGCGTACGCCGCCTCCGTCCACGGCCAGTTCCTGCGCAAAGCACCACAAGCACGTCCACGGCTCGCAGGGGTTCACAAAAAGGACACTCTACACTGCAAGATTAGGAATTATTCCCCGCGATTTATATTAGTTTGGTTTTGTAAACTCTGGTTGTATTATTTTACGAGATACATGGTTTTCAATAGAGAATAATTATTAGGGCCTGAAGTTTATGATATGTCATATTTGGGGGGGTATTTCTGTGGAAAATGTAGTTAAGCATGATTTTAACCAGAGTGATTAAAATTATGCAGTTTTCACATGTCATAAATATAAAATTTCTTCTACACTTTTGGCATTTTCCATTAATTTTTCATATCATGGTCTGGTCATATTTCTTCATGAATTTTCGGATTTTTTGTCATATTTTTAATTTTTGATTACATTTTCGCATATTTGCTTGCACTCGTTTCAAAGAGATTTTTCAGTATTCTAATTGTTATGTAATTTCTTACAATTGTATCTAATTGTTGTGTGTCTTTCCTATAAAGTATAAATGAATGTGAATTAGGAGGAAAGACGTAGAGAGATAAAGAAAGTGTAGAAAGCACCAATTCCGAAGGAACAGTAGGTTTAGTTTTGTCAGGTTTTGTGCAGAGGTCAATCGCTTCTATAAATAACTATAGCAGGTAGAATTGTCTTCTTGGGTCGCCAAAGGAGAAAGGGTGAATTGTGAATGTACTAGATTTTAAATGTATGCTTTCTATATAACGGGTATTTAAACAGCGGCAAGATTTTGAAAGTTTCGAAAATGCAATCAAAAAGTTTGAAAGTCATATTTATAGTCATATTTTCGTATTTTTCTACGTCAGAAATGCTTGGATATTTTAAACATTTTTAGGTCATAAACATCCGAGACCTGATTATTATGAAACGATGTAGTTAGGCCGAACTTGATTACCAATCAGGAATTCCAATAAGAAAGGAATCCCGTACAACGTTTTATCCACTTCGTAAACAATCCAACTAGGATGCTACAGAATGCCACAGATTTGTTTTGCCTCACAGTAATCTTATCTTGTTAGTCTGGGCTCCCTTTTCGGATTTACCGCGTCCTCTTCCTACCTGCCATCTATTGGCGTTTATTATGATTTTTTTCTTTCATTTTGCAATTTTTCAGTCCCCTAAACATTGAAATACGGCTTCATAAATACTGTAGAAGAGTCTTTACATGGACATATATGCAAAACGGTATTGAAAAAGAGTAGCCAAATAAAATGGTAAATACTACCCCGGCTTGCAATTGAAAACAAAAATTTTTCCTAAGGATTGTGACCACGAAAAACATTTTTTCATGAACTTTTAGATTCCTCCTTTTAGAAGTCTCGGCAGCAAACACATCCTTCGTAATAACAAAAAACGTCTTTTTTAATTGTATATTTGCATTGAATTATCTGCATGAATTTCGATAGAAAATATGGCTTCTTGATATGAAATTTGCTAAATTTTTCAAAAATAGTTTTTAAAATTTTATTCGCAAAATTCAAACTTTTAAATGGATTTGGAACTTTTGGCATTTTTAAAGAACGTTTTTATTCCGCTGGGAGCCCAAGAAAAGTCTCAAATGTTGGCCTAAATATCAGACATCTTCTGGTCTTCTAAATTGTTTTCAGATTTTTCTGATTGGTGCGCCAAGTTTCAATAAATTAAAATACAAATTTTTGTCCCATTTTGCGTATTTTCATGTGTATACAACTCTATAGAGGTATGTAATTACATACATCTATATATTTTATATTAGATTGAAACCATACTATTTATTTTTAGTTACATTGTTTGCAATTTTAAAAGGCTAATATCAATACATAATTTTGTCTATAGTATTTCGACCGTTAGACATAACCGCATCACATGGTGAACAATTTTTTTTAGTTATTTTTAATTTGTGGCCAGGAAAATGATGAAATATCCTATTTGTTTCTGGCTGAAATTATAAATGATGCCTGAATTATTATTAACAATTTAATTTTAATGAGTGGAGGCATGTGCAGAATGTGTTACTGAAGGAAGTCTCGGCAGCAAAAAGTTTGAAAATTACTGCTCTATATAATATTATTCGACGTACGTATACGAGAAAATAGAAAATTAGAACGAGACAATACGTACGAGGAAACGATCACAATATAAAAATCGTTTAAACTTTACTTTTTTTATTAATAGTGTACCCAAAGTAACTTACCACCTGGCACAGGAATGGTGTCGAAGAGATGACAACTTTTCTTTCATAGGTCGCAAACGGCTCAATACCTTGTTGTGTATTGTAAACGTTGTCCAGAAAGAATTGCCAAAAGTATAAGCTGCGCGCTTTTTCTTCATTTCTAGCCACCATTCCACTGAGGTATTTGTATTTCTAATATCTAAATTTTGTAATATTTTATGTTTTTTCACAACAGTAAGCAGAAAATACTCCCTAAACCCATTCGGTAAAAATAGTGGTACTCCAGAACTGGCCAGATGTTCGAAGGTGTCGATTTCAGGATAGTGGTCAGGCTGCACAATCATATTGTAAAGACGACCCTGAAATACAAATATAATTTAATTCCACTGAAAATAAAACTCGTAGTATCATAATATCGTAGATCATTTTTGAGCTTGAATGTCTTACCAATAAGCTAAATTCTGTTTTAAGTATGAATTGGTCCAAACTAAGGACATCAATAGTTTATTAGGTTAAAGTTCTCTTAGGGGGGCGGGCGACTAATTTTGACACTCAATCACACCACAAATACGCATAATTCAACATTATCTTCTTTGAAGATCTGCTTTTGATGAACATATTTCATTAAGAAAAACAAATGTATCTTCACAATTGCTGTTGTAGGAAGAGGCCGAAACTTTTTTATTTTTTTAAATTTTGGCAAAATCAGGAATTTTAGCAAATATGAAACCTGCGCCATTCTCTTAGGCTTTCTTTATGCAATCAAAGAACCCAATTTATTTTAAAAAATGTGCGACTTTTAAGAAAAAATGGTTCAAAGAAAATAAAAATTGCCTTTGTTTGGCCCAAAATTTCGCAAAAAATACTCATGTTTTTGAAAAATTGAACATGACCTTTTTTGAAGATCTGTTTTTATAAACACATTTCATTTAAAAAATGGATTTTTAAAAATTATTCTAATTGTAGGAAGACGCCTAAAAAATTGTGAATATTTTCAATTTTCGAAAAATCAGAGTTTTAACCAAAATGAGACATACGAAAATCTCTTCAACGACCATGAGATTATCTGACAACAAAATTTTGTCAAAATTGTTGGTGCTATTTTTTTTTAATTTTGAAAATGTCCCAGGGGCATCATGTAAAGTATCTCCAAAATTAAAATATCAGTTCAAATATCAATCAAATCAATATCAATATCAATTCAATTCAATCAAAGTTCAATATCAATCAAAATTCAGGAGGCCACGAGATCAGTCAGATCGACTGGGGAATATCAATTTTGGAGGAAATCGGCTGAACGGTTTAGTCGCTAGCGTTGTTCACAGATGGACAGACGGACAGACAGACGTTTTGCCATCAATTTTTCAGTATCAAGGAGCCATAAAACGTGGATTCTGGATGCACCACGTGTTAGAGAATTGTTTGCTAAATTTAGCAACTGGATTTATCCACTTTTCCGTTACCAGAATAATAAGAGTTGTTCTGCCAAAAATCCGCCGTTTTTTCGCGCAACATTACACTCCCCCCCAAGAAATCACCCGGTCACGGCACACCGCATTATATCCAGTCCATCATACGAAGTTACATCAGTAATAGAACGTTTTCAGAAAAAGTAAACAACCACCACTCCAACCCAAGAATTTTTATGTTGCAGACAGACATTCCCAAACTAAATGACATCCACATTGCACAGTTTGCCGATGATGCAGTCTTTTATAAGTTTGGTCCTTCACTAACTGACTGAGGCAACAAAGTTCAATTATATTTTAACCTAATTGACAGTTTGGCTTCAAAATACAAAATTCAACTCAATCCAACCAAAACGACCGCCAAGATCTTCACACTCCGTCCACACTCCCCACCGCGACCGCTAATACTAAACAATACAATCATCAACTGCTGGTTCCCTTCCAATAAACCAATCAGCTATTTGGGATAGAACGTGAACACAAAACTCAATTGGAAACAGCATTTAGATGCCAAAATTAATCAAGCGAGAAGCAATACAATCAACACAATTTAAAAAAATCAATACAATTAAAGTTATTAATACACAGATCCAACCCATTTTCATACAATTCACCATTTAAATATAAAAAAATAATAAGACCCTGCTACTATACAGCTGCCCAATCTGATTAAATGCAGCAAAAACCGACCAAAGGAAATTGCAAATCGTACAAAATGAATTTCTCAGAATTATTTTAAACGCTCCCTGCTATGCCACCAATAAACAGATACACAAAGAATTCGACCTAGAAACTATAGACCATCATATCATCTATCTAGCTAGCAATTTCTTCTCAAACATAATCCCAAATCCCTGCACTATCAGTTAAGACTCCGCAATAACCCATCACAAAACCAGAATACAAAGTAAGTTACCCTTTCACATTTTCCTCAAAAAAGTCTCCGAACTAGATCCCAACTAAAGGAGCCCGACGGGTAAGATCTGTATTAGTTTTACGTAATAAAAATTTAACTATTAACCCAACCATCATGTGTATAGTTAATTTAAACAGAGCTATGTATTCACCATCTGTGTAAATAAATAAATAAAAATAAATAAAAAAAACACGAAATACGGAAGTCGTGACCCTGCAGGTTGATATTTAATAATCATCGGGGAGAAGTTGACCAAACCTGGTAGGTGGCGGCGACAACGACTGCGGAGGCGAGCAGCGCGGCGGCCAGCTGCAGGCGCTGCGGCGTGGCGCGCACCCTGTCCTGCGGGGCGCCCCCGCACGAGGAGAAGGCGCGCAGCGCGGCGGCGGCGCTGGCGGCCAGCGACTCGCCCGCCACCACGCGCCACGCCAGCGCGTACGCCACCGCCGTCCCCAGCAGCACGAGCCAGATGCGTGCGGAGAACACGCGCAGCGGCAGCGACCACGCCGGCAGCGGCGCCGCAAAAGGCACGAGAATATAGACAAACGAGTCTCCTTCGGTGGACGGTATTACATCCAATGTAGATAATTGTGAAATAAATCCATACACGACGTCTGGTAGGAAATCTAAACTTCCAACGGCCAGTTGGTGTAGTAGTTGTTTAGCCAAGTCTTGATTCTTAGAAATAGAAGGGGAAAAAAATGAAGGTTATGAACGTACGATTGATAAAGTTATAGTCAAGAGTCTCAAGAGTAATTTCAGGTCAAATTGCACAAATCTAGGGAAAATTTGACCTTGATGTCCCTGATTTTTGAGTTTTTTCTGCAACGAATATACGCAAAATTATAAATGATCGATGTATTGAATTAATTATATTTTAAAATGCAGTTTTTTAATATTTTATTTTAATTTATTTTATTTTATTTTAATTATTAAAATTTTTTTCCGTAACCCGGCAGTGTAAAAAATCACTGAATTGTTCTACATAAGTGTGACAAGTTTCAAAGTGGAAAACTAAGAGGATTATGAGAAATTAAATGCAATAGAAATGTCTATTTGCTGTTTTGCTGCAGCGTCTGCTAGAGCATGCACCTGACAATCAGCAGTATATGTTTACTATCGTTAAACAATGGTTAATAAATAGAAATATCACTTTACAAAGTACAATTTGCCGAAAATACACTGATAACCTTCATTGCTTACAAGGTGTATTGCCTTCAGAAAAAAATTAAAATGAAATACGCTGCGCGATTCACTTGTTTTCCTAAGTTCATTTCTTTACTTATAGATGTCAACATCAGCGTTGAAAGAAAATTATGGCATATTGAGCGGAAATTCCTTTGGAGAGATACTGGAGTTTAATCAACGCCACCTACATAGATCTATTTAATTTCCACTCACGGAGATGGCAGCGCCAAAGGAAGCAAAAACACATTTTTGGAAGTTTCTTTGAATCCTCCAGCCGGATCTGAAAACAAATTATCAGTTCCCCTTCAGCAGGCCGACACGCTTTGAATGCAGTATTGCCATGTCGGCGGAATTCCCTCTGTTTTTAGCGGCTTTTGAACTCGTACGGCAGGAAAAAATATTACTTTCGCGGATCGCGGAACAAACAGCGGAAATTAATAAAGACAGTGGAACATAAGCTGAATTTCAAATCTTAATGTTAAGGCCTGGACACATAACCAGACTATGACTAATAACAAGCAATTGACCTTATCTATTTCATGCGTTCAAAGCGACTCGGCATGGCAAGAAGACTAAGGTCCGATTAAATTAAGGTGATTGACATTTGTGAGTGGAGGGGAGCGACGTTGCCAGGTCGCAAACCACTGAGCACGTGTTACCGGGACACGAAAACAAACACTTCAAAAAATACGTGTAAAAGTGTAAAAAAGCCTAACCTCAACGCAACTCATCACAACACAGTACACATTGCGCGCGCAGCACAGGCAGAAACGCGGGCGGCGTGGCGGCAGGGAAGTCGCTTGCGATGCTCAAATTGTCCCCGTGTTCGGCAGAGGCAACTGAGCGACCTGACACGTCACGTTTTGTCTCTCTGGTTGGCAGCTGCCATGGAAACGGGAAAGGCGTCCTGACGTCACACAGAACTGTCAATCACCTTCTTAATTTAATCGGACCTTATACTGCGATTTTTGTAGGAAGAGCTCTCAAGGCCACTCAAATCCCATCTTCGCGATGGAATATGTCACGGCATTTCGTGTCATTCACAGTCGTTCCGCTAGATTTCGCACGATCGCGACCGTATGAAGCAGTGCTTGCGATCATGCGACTTCTACCGGCAAGACCGAGAAAAGACGTCAAATGCCGTGACATATTCCATCGCGAAGATTGGATTTGAGTGGCCTCGAGAGCTCTTCCTACAAAAATCGCAGTATAATAGTGATAATGGGAACAATGATGAGTTATCAGTTTTCGTTAACCTTTATTAATTAGTTGTTTTACACTGATGTATATTTTAGAAATGTTTAAATCCATGTTACTAGCAAGAATAGATAATATAATACTTATATAATAAATTAGATAATACATGGAATCAATTGTTATTATTTTGCAAATTCTCACCCAAGTAATGTATTCTATATTATTTAAAAATTGACTTGCAAGTTTAATGAAGGCACTATGTTTCCCAATCATATTTTTATTTTAATAGAATAAATTAATAGAACATTTAAATATGGAAAAAGAATTTAATTTACATTTAGCGGATTTATGCGGGAAATTTAAAGCCAGTTCATCGGATTTTCGGCGGAAACTGAAAGGAACATGGCGGAACCCCTCTAAACACATCTGGCAACACTGGTCGAATAACACCTCGTTTGTCTCGATTGGTGCAAGGAAAGTGGTTTACCCGTAAGTAACGGAACCGCACACACTTGCACATGCACATATTATTCACACTCGCAGTTACTCAAATACTGTATAGGGATTGGTTGCCTATCTTAATGAGGCCAATTAGAATAATTATTTTAGTAGATATGGTTGCTAAGGGCAATTTTGAAAATCGCGTGTGTTAGCTACTTTGGCGCTGCGCTGGCTGTTACGTGAACTTCCGGCTAATGCCGTCACGAATTACATCTTTCTGACCCAATGAGCTCCTCTCCTTCTGCTATTCTTCTTGGGACTCTTAGTCTTAAACAAACTGAAAGCATGACAAAAATTCCATTAATCAATCATAGAACAACGCTTACCATTTTCTTGTCGAGTGCAATGGGTTGAAATTGTAGCGCGAAGCCGAGTTTTCTTGTTATCTCCGCCAGATGCTGCTGCAAGACACCAATCAGGTGGACCTTCATCCCATTCACGATAGTTGTCTGGTTAAGGTTTGCCAAGTGCGGCAAAATAGGCACGCGAACCACTTTCTGCGCAAACGCACGCGCGGGGCACAGTGCCGGAGGTAGTTCGCACTACCTGTCTTGCGCTGGCACTACAACTTTCGGTTACCGCAAACACACATACGCCACATGCAAATAAATAGTTCTAAATGGTGGCATATGTGTTTTCGTGGTAACCGAATGTGGTGAGCCAGCTGAATATTCAGCCAGCTCACCATTAATTACTCGGAAGTCTGAAGAGAATTTTTTTAGCGTATTAGCAATTAAATAGTTCTAAATTGTAGCATAAGTGTTTCTGTGGTTACCGAATGTGATATGCCAGCCGAATGTTCCGTCAGCTCACACTTAATTACTCAGAAGTTTGAAGAGTAAAAAATTATTTTTGGTGTAATTAATTAGTAATTAAATAGTATAAACGGCATATTGTTTTTTGTGGTATCCGAATGTGATGTGCCAGATGAACTCTTAAGGGCTAGTTCATCATGAATTACTCAGAAGTTTGAAGAGAGAGAAAATGGGCAATTAATTAGCAATTAAATCGTTCTACAGTAGGGTATATTTGTTTTTGTGGTAACCGATCGTGGTGTACAACCTGAATATTCCGCCAGCTTACACTTAATTACTCGGAAGTTTGAAAAGCAAAAAAAATTTTTGCGTAATTAATTATCAATTAAATAGTTCCAAATGGTGATATAAGTGTTTTTGTGCACTAACCGAAAGTTGTAGTGCTAGTGGAAGAGGTGTTGGCGCTGCCGATGGAGCTAGGATTACAGGAACCTGGCATTACTTCAAGTTTGTGTCTTGAAGCATCGATACGCCTTATCGCTGTGCCCAAAACGCTTATAGACGCCCTCGTGTTGAGGTGTTATTTGTCATATACTTCGGTTTTTATAACTTGTCTCGTCATGGCCTGTCTTCATGACGGAATATATCACGGCATTTCGCATCTTTCTCGGTCGTGCCGCTAGATGTCCCATGATCGCGATTGTATCAAGCAGTGCGATGTGACTAGCGGCACGACCGAGAAAGACTCGAAATTCTTTGAGATATTCCATCGTGAAGACAGGCTCTGACGCGCCACGTTATAAAAACCCAAGTACAGTTTTTAATATTTAAAAGCATATACTCTCTGTTTAAAAGGCTGAATCATATTAACAAGATTTTGTAACAGTTCGTCATGGAAACTTGTTTCCCTTACTGCTATATTAATCTTTCGGGGAAGGCGTGAATTACATTTCTCATGTAACTAGTTACTTTAAATGGTTTGAAGAACGTAGTAAAATTTGAAGATACTGATTTATTTTCGTAATTTTTTTCTTCATACCAAAGAGGAGGGCACTGTGGTTTAGAGTTGTGCGAAAAGACGACTGGCAGCCTAGTATATACATCTAGCTATATATTGTATATCGCTGTCAAAACAATAGTGTATGCAACTCGTTTATGATGTTGCTTTTGTGAACGATTTCTTGCAACAGAAAAGGTCTTTTATAATGCTGGTACAAAAATACTTTACGCACTCGATTTATTCTTTTTTTGTGTGTGTGTTTCCGGACGCAGCATCTACTATGGTCATTTTCTCCGTGAGTGTCGGGCATGTTTATTCCCGGGAGGTAGCGGTGTTCTTCCCCATAGAGGAGAGATACAACTCTCCTCTATCCCCATAGAGGAGAGATACAACTCTCCTCTATGTTCTATCTACTATGTACTACTATGTACTATCTCTAGAGGAGAGATATATCTCTCCTCTATGTTCTTCCCTCCGCCGGAACGAGAGTTGCGGCGCTGAACTCTCCAGGTGCTGTCGAGTTTTTCCACCTCCAGGTATCTCCCACCAGAGGGTCACCGTCCTATACTTGGGGTTTTATTTCTTAGCGCGTGGGGGCGTGCCATCAAGATGCAATATCTCGCGGTATTTCGCGTTTTTCTCGGTTTTGCCGCTAGGAGTCGCATGATCGCCAGCACTTCTCGATACAGTCGTAATCATGCGACACCTAGCGGCACAATCGAGAACGACGCGAAATACCGTGAGATATTCCATCCTGATGACATGCCCCCACGAGCCAAGAAATAAAAACCCACACAGGTGGTTCAAGCTCTAAGCTTCCGCCATGTGTGGTGAAGTATAGCAAGTAAATGTATGTTTCAGTATGTGTGTGTGTTTTGAAAGAGGATGCCTCCACCTCCCGGGATAAAACATTACTAGAGAAGCGCAACTAAAGATCTTAGCAGTTGACGTGCCAGGAAATATCAATCAGGTGAGCAGTCGGGAGCTTAGAACTTGGCCTAGCTGGGGCGGCTTTCTGATGGAGGAGATATTTGGAGTGTGAAGGTCCCGCAAGCCAGGGTACCGGGAGAGGTAGCTCAGTGCATCAACTGGTGTCACTGCAGTATCTCTGACCGGGAGGTCCTACGTTCGAGTCCTGACGCATTCTACTAATTCTTTATTAATATCTAAGAAGTTGAATTCTTACCTGAATATATTACGAATTATTTTGGTCCGAAATGTATAAATTTACTAGTGCTCTCATTGCCAATCGCACATGAAAATTAAAGCTGATCATTGCATAGTTTGCTTTTAAGAAATGTGACATAAACTGTTTCAAGAAGTCTGACATATCTGTTGAAGTATTGTAACATTTGTTCGATAACATAGATACTAGAGAACATTAAAGATCATGATGTATTCAGTTCGCGATATTGTTGAGCATCCCCAAACGCGCGAGTCACGTTACACCACTGGAAAACAGACCCATGCTGTTACAAGCTGCACTAAAATCATAGCACCAATGAAATAAAGTAGTAACTCCCAGAGAGATTAAAAACTCACTCAATCAAGGAAAAAGTAAATTTTGATTTCTGTAAATTATGTTCAGTGTCGTAAGTCGCGAGATTCATATTTTTTTAAAATAACCTGTGCCTTATTCGTTTCGTATGCTTCGAATTTATATTCATGAAGCTGCAATGGACACTACACAAATGATCCTGTGTATTTTTTATTTTACTCGCTATTCTGGGTTTTTGTTCTAGGAAAGTTCCAGATTCACAGACTTTACCCAGGACCTATACAAAAGACGTTCGGAAAGTAAATCAAAATACATTGAAAGGGCCTGTGGCCTGTGCCTATGCCTTTTATGGTACGTCCAGCTAAAATAAAATACACATTAAATGGAGTGTAGTGTATTCAAAGTACATCAGTATATTATTTCTTGTAATTCAATAATTTGTATCAGAATCTGTTATAAAGTAATAATTATTATATATATGTAAGTGCTTCCTGACAGTGTTTTCCCACCATCTACGGTGAATTTTCCGTTTAGTACCTGATAATGGCAGAGGTCGATGATAGGATGCACCGAGACAGGTACAGAAAAGGTTGTATGGCTCTATAACCCACCCGGCTATCTTAAGACAGGTAGAAAAATAGAAATAAATTAAACAACCTTTATAATAAACTAGGAAAAGGCAGACGGCAGACGTTGTTCTGCCCTTTCATCTCCCTCTTTACCCTACCATCATCCTCTCACTGTCTCTCCCTCCTTCCCTCACCCTGCTCCTGTCTGACTGTCTCTGTCTCTGCCGCTCTCTGTCCCTCTCATTCACATTTACTTGCAGATTCTGTACGTCTCTGAGCAGGTGAGGTAATATCGGGAAGCGCCGGACCACCAAAAATGTAATAGAATGTTCGAGAAGAGCTTATTCTGTGGATTACGGTGTGACAAACGTTTCTTCTGAGGACTTTTAGTTTATAAGGCCTTAAAAAGCCTCGTTTAGGAGATACTTAACAATATAGATTCAACATGCTGAAGAGTGTCTTGTAGGTTGCATTTGACGTGAATGTGTAGTGAATATGTAGCGCCATGTAGTGGAGTTACAACAGAATTAACAACACATAAACCTTCCGGGTGAAAAAACACGTGAATGTGCCAACTTTCATGGAGATCGGTCCAACGGTGTCGGAGTTTTGCTCTTATATACATATCAACACAGGATGTTGATACATGATATATAACACAGTAACATATATACAGGGTGAGTCACGTAACTTTAGCACCTCCTGTAACTTTTGAACGGTTGAAGATATTGCAATGCAGTTTTCACGGAAGTGAATGAGGGAATGGGGCTAATTGATATGTGTATTGATTTCTCTTTTATCACTTTTATTTTACGAGATATTTGAGGTAACTTTATTTTTTCAAATGGGACCATACATATTTTTTCAGTCTATCATAACAAGCGTAAAAAGACGAATTCAAAGATATAAATATTGTCATATGTTAGATAAGCATTTTTTTGAGTAATTGTGATTTTTTGCGACTAGTGTTTAACGGATATTTTCATAGTAACTGTCAGCCCCACAAGGTCACGCAGCGCTCCCCCAGCAAACGCGGGGTCTGGGAAGGGAAGGGATTTAAGTACTTGAGGATACGAAAAATATTCACAAAACTGTTGCACTTTTTCCTGAACTCTCCTTTTCATCTTAATCCATTTTCAGTAATTTGGGTTTCTTAGGGATTGAAAATACGGATTTGTCTTAAGTAGTATTTATTGAAATAAGATTATTTCTATCCCTAAGTTATTATTATATTCGTATTAACATTGAAATTGTTTGCTCAAAATATACAATATATTTTTGTACAGTTTTAATTATTTATTCTTATTGTGCTTTGTTTCAAGATCCCATTACTACGTATCTTATGAAATCCCATTAAATGGAGTTGAAGTTATAAAAAATTTTATTACAATATAAACTTATGACAAATTCTTATTTTCCATCCTTTAATTCCTTCAATCAAAGAAAGACGAAAATGTGAAAATGCAGAAGGATGGAAAGCACAGTTCAGGAAAAAACTGCAATGGTTTTGTGAATACTTGGAATACTATTTTTCGTATTTTCAAATAAGATCCCTCCCCTTCCCTTCCCTTCGCCGGGCACACGTGTGCTGGTGGAGCGCTGCATGACCTTGTGTGGTGGACTATTCAAAACGTCCGTTAAACCCCGGTCGCAAAAATCAAAATTAATCAAAAAAATCCTTATCTAACATATGACAATATGTACATCATTGAATTTGTCTTTTTACGCTCGTCATGGTGGACTGAAAAAATATGTATAGTTCCATTTGAAAAAACAAAGTTACCTAAAAAATCTCGTAAAATACAAGTGATAAAATAGAAATTAATGCACGTATCAATTAGCCCCTTTCCCTCATGCACTTTCGTGAAAACTGCATTGCAATAACTTCAACCGTTCAAAAGTTACAGGAGGTGCTAAAGTTACGTGACTCACCCTGTATATATATATATATATATATATATATATATATATATATATATATATATATATATATATATAAAATAATGAATGAATTAGCGTGAGTTTGTTTTGTTTTTACCTACCTGTCGCAGCTTGCTGGGAAATTTGAAGTGTTTCCAGCGATGCAGGTTCTGAAAGAGCACCAGTCCGCTCCGTGACTGGTGGTGCTTCAACAGGAAGAGGAAGATCCCGGTGGCCTTCATAGATCGCCTACGGCGGGCTGCTCCATCCCACGCGCCTGCGGGAAGACTCGAGGACAGCAGTCGCATCCACGGTGTAAGATACATAGGTGTGTCAACTAGCCGCCTTTGGGGCAAATTTTCTCAAGCCAGTTTGAGGCTAGTTCCTCGCTTGTCCGTACGGTGCGCACGATCGGTTTGGGTCACGGTGTAAGATACATAGGTGTGTCAACTAGCCGCCTTTGGGGCAAATTTTCTGAAGCCACTTTGAGGCTAGTTACTCGCTCATCCGTACGGTCGATTTAGGTCACAGTGTAAGATATACATCTTAAGATGACATCTTAAACTGTGTCTATTACACAGTTTTGCAAATCATTTCCTACCCATATTCGTAACTGTTCGCTCTAGACTTTACCAATTCCCCCGCTTAACGACAAATCACTGATTTGAAATTTGAAATCAGCTAGCCACAGAGCTGTAGAATGGATCATGACCAATCACGACCTGAGGCCCAAAGATCGCAGCGCTTATATGCGAGAACTGTGAGAATTAACCTCACATGAGCTTCAGTTTTAGACTGGGAGTGAACACACCTATATATCTTACACCCGGGTGGCATCAGGCCCTTTCAACTCCCATATAACGTGGTGGGGACCATTAGTGTGGCTCTCTTCTGTATCACCTTCTTACATTAACTAAGATACGAACTGCTGCCAACGACACTTAAAACGTACGTGGCTGCTGCGTGCGTTAGCGAGACGCAAGCAGGTCCGAAATGTTACAAAAGATAGCGTCGATGTCCGTGCTTTCTTCAGCGGTTTCTTATATGTATGTATTATGAATAATTGATCTTTTAAAAGACATTTTCGTATTTCTCACGAATTAGTCAACTTTTAGGTGCGGATGTTGGCGAGCCTAACCAGCAGCTGTACCCGGCTACACTAGTGCCTCCTATAGTAGCACCCTCAAGCTTTGTCTCTGGTTTTTGATGGAGAGTTGCAAGGCCCTAAGGCGCACAGGCACGGTGGAAGGATATGGATGGGTTATGCCGGCGCTCAGATTTTTACTGGTTGTGCGCAGCACCAGTTCGCGTTACGAACCACGTGACCACAACATGGGCACTTCGTTGGAAAAGCCAGACCAATCGCAGGTCGCCATGTTGCTTGGAGAGCAAGTAGTGTTGACAATCATTTTGAAAGTGGCATAGTGACAATTTTTAACAAAACGTAACATGACCACGGTGTAATTAAAATAAAAGTTGCAATGTTTAAAAAAAAATGCTTGATGTATCTGCTTCAATAACTTGTAACAAGATGATAATTTCGGTATCTGGCTGTATTTAAAATTACCGCTAATATTGTGACGCAAACTGATGCCTGCAGCTCATTGGCTGAAGTCGGATATGATGCGCAAGAGCCCCTCCCTCCCCTGCCCACAGCCAGGGCCCTTGAACTTTCCTTCCAAATCCGTGGCAAAGCTGGAGGGTGCTAGGATAGAAGGCGCTGGTGTCGCCGCGTACAGCTGCAGGGTAGGCTCGCCAATTTCCGCACGTAAAAATTGGCTAA
This sequence comes from Acheta domesticus, assembly GCA_031308135.1. NCBI lineage: Eukaryota > Metazoa > Arthropoda > Insecta > Orthoptera > Gryllidae > Acheta > Acheta domesticus. Next base: position 87,897,245 of record JAHLJT010002630.1, read on the forward strand.
TTTGTGAAAAATGCGAAAAGTGAGTTCTAAATGTTCAATTATTGATATATGTACCATACGCTACTTATAAGAAACCGCTGAACAAAGCACGAACATGGACGCTATTTTTCTAACATTCGCGTCTGCTTGCGTCCCGCGAACCCACGCAGCAGCGACGCACGTTTGAAGTGTTGTTGGAAGCTGTCCGTATTTTAGTTCCTGTAAGAGGTTGCTATAGAAGAGCGCGCCACTGTTATGATCTCAACCACAATAGGCCCTGCGCACAGTTGCCTTTGCTTGCACCGGAGAGGACAAACGAGTCCCGGTTCGTTCTTCCATGTGCAAAGTGTTCTTCTGTCTTTCGTCTGTGATTGTACCAACTGGTTCATATTCAGTGTTTTTTGTAATAAGTGTCTGTGTGCCGCAAACTGTCATAAAACTTGGAGTTTAAAATAATTACAGACCCGGCTTCATGAGCTGGTCGACTCATCTACTGCAAACAACATCACTTTGTCTTCAACAAATTTATGGAAACATGGAGTTACAAATCACGCATCCCCACCTAAATGGACAACACCACATCTCAACAGGTGCGGAACTCTATCTACTCATACGAAGTGGAACGTCCTCCAAAGAAAATATTCATTCTGATTCAACAGTAAGTAATGGTACATCAACTCCTCAGGCAAGTGCATTCATCACCTGTAGCATGTGTCAACTGTGTTCATTCGTCCAAGAGACAGCGTAGTAACAATGGCTCAAATTCGCCGGCGATACAATCACATTCATAGAGTAGTATATTCAGTTTCCACTTACAATATTTTCAGTGCCTTAGAAAATCTCCAAGACTCAGAGGAAAATAAAACGATCCCCTAGTTTTTGTGTATAACATTGATAATCTCACCGAAATTCTCGATCTCTTAAAAAGGACCCTAAAAAGTGCATTTTCTATCAAGTTAAAATTTGGCAAGTTTAAAATTCAAACGAAAAACAGTGAATCCTGCAGACTGTTTGTGAGTACCCTAAATACTAACAACAAACCTTTCCATACATATGCAGACCTATTATCCAAAAAGTTACCTATTTTAATAGAAAATGTTCATCCACCCTTTACTGAGGAACAAATTCTCACAGAACTTAAATCGAAAATCTTTCAAGTTGTGAGAGTGAATAGACTTCATAATGAAGAAGGTCAGCCAATTCCCGTCGCGAGTGTGATAATCGTCAAAGAAAATAAGTGACAAGATTTATTGAAATAAGACAGGGTGTGCCATGCAGTTCGTATCGAACAGCTTTCGTATCGAGTAAGTGTGACAATTCATGAAGAAGGTCCGGAAGATCATAAAAGCGCATTGCATTGCTTTGTATGAAAGATGGTTCCAGTAACTTAGTGTATTGCGAACTCACATCTGAAATGTTCAGTTCCGAAGCAAAAATGTATTAAAATGCAACGAAATATGTAGCCATAGGTAAAATGTATACAAATATGTAATTATAAAAAAATATTTTAAAATATGTAATATAAAAATAGTTCTATTTCGTTCAAAATATCTTATAAGTTCTACAAAATGTTTTTGAATGCAGCTATCTTGTTCCTGCAAAAATATGTATTTACATGAAAATACGTTTCTGAGTCACCGTCATCCTAAATGCAGAAAGGCTCTTGTCGCTGCCGCGATGACATTCTATTCACCGTTGTTCATTTCTGTATTGCTCAATTTTGGCATTTATTCAACACCTGTACGGGTTTACAGATAAGTCGTCTGAAGCTTAACCCCGATCTCTGACCCGGAAGAAATCAGAGCCGACGGGTTTCGTTTCTCGCAGAGGGATTGATTGATTAGTCGTGATTCCGGGCGCGTCAACTACAGAGGTCATTAGTCCCGTAAGTGTAGTGCGTGTTTTCCTTCGTGAGGTGACGGTGATCTTTTTCCCCGCTGGATGGCGAGATCCGGCGCCGACCTACCGTCGACTAGCGGGATTTTCCCCTCAACCAGGTATTTCCCACCAGCCTGGACAGACTCTAAGCTCCCAACTGGTCTCCCGGCATGTGTGGTAATGTAGTGCACGTTAGATTAGGTGTGTGTGTAAGGGGTGAGGATAGGACAAGGAAGAGGAAGGAAAGATCGCGCGCGGTCCGTGGCCCGTTTGTTAGGGTACTGCTCCGGCATTCTCCTGGTGTTGATCGGAAAAACACGGAAAACTACCGATCCGAGCAACCGGCCACTGGAATTGTCCTCCAGACAGCGATTGAATTCTACCTAGCTGACAAGTTAGTGTCGAAAATTCTGCCGGCGAACTCGAACCTAGGGCCTCCCGGTCAGAAACTCTACAGTGACATCAGTTGATGCACTGAGCCATCTCTCCCGGCCGCAGAGGGTTAAGACAAAAGACCGGCTTAGGGGATCAAGGCATCAACTACATAAGATCGCTGTGGATCAAAATTTGTACTAAGTAAAGCGTAATAAAACTCAATAGGAACGCAATTATTAAATTAATTTTGTGAATAACTAGTAGATAACCCGAGTTGCCTTGTATTAATTCATCGCAATCGTCAATGAAACACCTCTCTTCGCTCACACCCATGGGCATTCATTAGGCGCATTGCGTGTTGCATACTCGTTGAAAAATTCTCACCCCTTTCCACCCCAACTAGGGGTTCTACACACGTTGGACCCTTAGATTGTTCTTCAAAATGCGAAGTCATTCGTAAATCCAATTACACTTGAAAGTTCTCTAGGTGTTCTAGAGTAATGCTGAAAAACAGACTTGCACATATATATTTCAAATATCTTACTTTGGCGCAGACCATACGATGCCTGAAAGGTAAAAAATTACAACAGTTCCTACGTTCAATATTTAAGTATATTTTGTATAAAGTTCCATTTAAGTGTACTTTGTATGTAGTTGTATTTAAGTATATTTTGTATTAAGTTATTCATTGTATGCGGTCACTGGGTTTACCTTGTTCATTCTTCGAAGTGGCCAGATTAAGGACATCGTTCCTGGCGGAGGCTGAGTTGCTTAGTTGTGTTCGATATTCAGCACTGTTCAGTATAACGCCTTCAAGAAAACGTTTACTTCCCTGGTATTGATCGCTCTTGCCTTGGTAGTCTCGTTGTCCTTGAATACATTCACTTGGTAGGTATTGCTCACCACCTGATAGGCGTTGACTAGACATCGTTTCTTCTAGATGACTTTCATTATATCGCGCGACATACGTTGGGAATTGTTTACATTGACGTTTCGTTGCCCTCGTTTGGTAACGTTCATGTTTAATTCGTCTTTTTTTCATGCTGTGGGTTCGTTGCGGATTCTTTGGACCTTCGAAAATACTCAACACGATCGGTGCAGTAGAGTTGAATTGCATGTTTCTGTTCGATCCGTCTGTCATCATCTGCAAATAACAAACACATTACAACAAATAATATAACATATAAACAACCTATGTAATCTGCTTCACATTGCATAAGGAACACTAAGGTAACTCTACTAAAGAAAATGAAAGAAGTTGCTCAGGGTTTCGATGTACTTGTTTCTATGGTTCTACAACGTTTTGTGAATTTTGACATCAGCGAACTAATCTGCATTGCCGTAGTTTATTGTGCATCAGCGGATTATACGAGAATAAGCGGAGTATTCCACATCCAGCTCTGAGAATGGGAGGAGAAGGCTGGCGCTTGCTCCGCGAGTTTTTCGAGTTTTGCTTAGCGTTCGTGGAATGTATTGGAAAAATCCCCGGCAAAAAGAAATTGGGACGAGCCCAAACATCAAATTTTGTGCCAATACCACTGTACCTGGACTCTAAGTGCCCCTGAATCTAAAATCTATGGCCTTCACGTGCTTGATAACTGTAATATTTCGCTGAATTTTAAAATTTAATATGAGAAAATAATTATTTGAAGTTTAAAAAAATGTTTATTTTTAATGCAAAATTAAGAAAAAATATTCATATTTTTGAAAAATTGAACATGATCTTTGTTGAAGATCTGTTTTTGTTGAACGCATTTCATTAAGAAAAAGATAGACATGTTCATAATTGTAGTTGTGCGAAGACGTAGAAAAAAATTTGAATTTTTGCAATTTTCGAAAAATCAGGTTTTTTACAATCATGGAACCTGCACCATTCTCTTAAGCGTCCTTTAAGTTCTCCAAGTCAAAATATAATCGCATCATTTTGTGAATTTATCCTCTTTTTCGTTATCAGGAAAAGGGAATAAGAATTTTTCTGTCGAAAATTCGCCGTTTTTCCGTGCACTAATATGATATCTCTCGCACTTCTTCGGAAGCAAGTGCGACAAAATAAACTAGTGGTGCTACAACAGTACGTACTTCCTCGCATTATTTCTAACTGTTCTGCTCTATTATTCTACCCTATAACAATTCAAAAGTGTTTCCAACCAGCAAAAAATGTTTTCCGCACTGAGACTCGAACTCAGGTCCTCCGAGTTAACACGCCATTACCCATACCGAGGAAAGGACGTCTTTTGAACTGTGGCCTACGCTTATAAATGTAATTGCCTCAGCCCAATATTTCCAACCTACAATTTTTGCAATTTTCGAAAGTAAAGAGAGTTTACCGGAAATGGGACTAGCACTATATTTTTTACCGTCCTTTGATACACACGGGAAGGAAATTTAAAGAAAAAATTTGGAGCGGTTTTTGAGAAAAAAATTAGGAATTGCGTACATTTCAAGCACGAACTAAACAAAATCAACTCGCTTTTTTCAAAAAATTGTACGTGACCTCCTTTATAGAGCTACATTTTTACAACAGGCATTGTCTTAAGCAAAAAACTCTAGCTTTAATTTTGTTGTTTTGAAATGTACTTCGTACAATTTTTGAAGAGGAAGAGTTGGCCGAAAATGGAACTTGAACTAAATTTTGTACTCGTCCCTTGAACGAAAGCGACGCACTCAATAATTTATTTATTTATTTATTTACGTCAAAAACAGTTAAAAAACTGCGTATGACGAGCTATGGGGAGAAGTGAATTTTGTGCACGTTTTCATAATTCTGTGGTCTCTATCCTAAACCATATTCTAGTCGAATTTTGAATACAGAAAAGAGAGGTTTTTTCGAGTTTTGTTGACAAAATATTCGCTCCTATATAATAAAATATATTTTCAAAGGTAAATTAGCTATAAATTCCTGCCCTGAACCCTCATGTTCTTCATGAAAGAATAATACTTTTTGCCGCGATAATATGAAAAACGATAATTCGAATAACTATATTTCCCACTGAATTTCAGAAGACGTGCACAAATAATGAAGTTACATTTATGTCCAGAAGCAAAACAAGGGACCATCTCAGCATTTGCTCAAGGATCAGGGAAACTGGGCGAAAAACCTGATCGAGATGGGGGCCATCAACCCAGAAACTGTGGTACAATACTTGTTACAGGTTCTTTAGAATTATACAGTCCAAATGATAAATAATTACATTAACTATCATTGTTAAAATTAATTCTACTTTCCTTTTTGATGCTCGGTATAGTCTCGAATTGTATAGAAACAGTTATGCAGCAGAAAAGATTTTACTTGGGACTTAAACTTTTCTATTGAATTTAATCGTTTAATGTCTTCTGGCAAAGTGTTGTAGAGTGATGTACATGAATTGTATGTGAATTTTTTGTAGTGAGCTGTTGATACTGCCACCTGGTGAATATGATTACTACGTCGTGTGTTATAGACATCGGCGTTTGCTGAAAATATATTCCCGTCCTTAAGTAAGTCATTTTTGACAAAAACTACTAATTCGTAAATCAGGAGACAAGGTAATGGTAAAATTCCTAGATTAATAAAGAGTGACTTACAAGAATCACGTGGGTTGGATTTGCTTATTATTCGTACAATTCTTTTTTGTAATCTGAAAGTCTGTGAACTATAAGATGTGTTTCCCCAAAATATTATGCCATATCTCAGGCGGGAGTGAACATTGGCAAAATATACACAACGAGCTGTATGAAGGCTGACGGAATTTGAAAGAATTCTGAACGCGTAGCATAATGAGCTTAATTTTGTGTTCAATTCATTTAAGTGGGCATTCCATTTGAGGTTTGACTGAATTGATAGACCTAAAAATTTTGTTACATTAACATCAGTCAATGGCACACCGTTCATTTTCAATGGAGTACAGAATTTTTTATTTGATATGGAAAACTGCATTGAAACTGTTTTATTTTCATTTACTTTTAATTTGTTTTTACGGAACCAATTTGAAACGTCTGATATTGTACTATTTACGGTTTCTTTGTTGCAAAGAATATTTGTATCATCCACAAAGAGAACTGTTCTTCCGTTTCGAATCGCTAAGGGCATGTCATTTACGTATAATAGGAAGAGAATAGGGCCTAAAATCGATCCTTGCGGGACTCCACGTACAATTGGCAAAGAACCGGAAAGGTGTGTACATAAAGTTCCATCATTCCAGTAAGGTATTTCTACTCTCTGAGATCGTTGTTTAAGGTACGAACATAGCCAATCTAGAGCAATACCACGGATTCCATACGAAGGTAATTTTGAAAGTAAAATGTTATGATCAATGACGTCAAAAGCTTTTGAAAGATCTAAAAATATTCCAATAGTTGCTTCGTTTTGATCCAATGATGAGGCAACATCCTTAAGAAAAGAAAAAATGGCTGTTTCCGTAGATTTTGATTTCCGGAATCCATGTTGGCAATTTGAAAACGCGTCGTGTTTATTGAGAAAGGTTTCCATTCGCACATAAAAAAGTCTCTCTAATATTTTTGAAAAAACTGACAAAAGAGAAATTGGCTGATAATTTTGAACTTCATTTTTGTTGCCTTTTTTGAAGAGCGGCTTAATCTTAGCTGTTCTAAAAATATCTGGAAAAATTCCGGTGCATAAGGATGCATTAAATATGTGAGTTAACGGGTGTATAATGGCTGGCGCGCACGTCTTTAACAAACAATCCGGAAATTCATCTAAACCGGCCGAATATTTATTTTTTAATTTACCGATTATTTTGAGAATTTCATAGGAAGAGGTTTCGGAAACGAACATAGTGTCTAAGACTTTTAGGGAAACGTCAGATGTTGAATTTTGTGGCTGAAAACCCTTAGTGAGATGAATGAAATAAACCCTAAATATGAAGGCGGAGACAATAAACACAAAGTCGAACACGTAATGGAACACGCGTCTAAAGAAGAAGTCGTGGACGAACACGAGACAGATGAAGGCAAAGACAATGAGCACGATGACAAACATGAACATTATGAAGATTGATTGGCACTCAACATGCTTGTCACTAGCAGGGAGAGGATTTTAATGAAATGTCATTATTTTCTTTTCACTTTACAACAATGCCATTTATTATAGACGTTAATTTGATGTTTGGAAAAAAGAAATGACCCATTTTTATACGACATTGTTATTAATCGATTTTAACATCATTTTAATGGCACTTGCTACAAATAATAATGATGAGATGCAACAAATTCTCTGCTCAAGAATTGTAATGTCAGATATTGCAAGCCAAATTGTAACCAGAGTGCCGGAAGAGACTCGTGGTTAAAATTGCGTACTTAGTGAAGTTCAAGGATTTCCTTCACGCACTTTCATGTCCATAAAATTAAAAATGTCTATAACAAAGAGCACTTTTGGAGATATGTTAATAGAAGGCGCTCGCTCTTCGTTAAAGACCCAACCTAATCCAAAGTAGCATCAATTTCAAGATAAATGAATTGTCGTTTCATGATACCCGTTAAAGGAATTGTCGTTTCATAGTACATGCAATTCCCAATCCAACCGGGATCCGAGCTTCTTTGTTCCTGGGCGTCGCCGTGTGAAGTGGGGCGAGGCTGAGGAAGCCAAGATGAGCGAGCAGCGCGGGACGAAAAGAGGAGAGAGGGAAACAGACAGGGAAAGTGAGGAAGGGAAAGACAGAGATGGAAAAGGGGAGAAGGGAAAAGAGAGAAAAAAGAGAAAGAGGAAAAGAGAGAGTGAAAATGAGAGGAAAAAGAGAAAGAGAGAGAAAAAAGGAAGGGGGAAAAAGAGAAGAAAAAATGAGAGGGAAGAATGAGAAACAAAAAGAGACAAAAAAGGAAAGGGAAAGAAGAGAGAAGGAAAAGAGAGTGAAAAAGAGGGAAAAGGGAGAGTGAAAAATAGAGAGGTGAAGAGAGAGTACAGGAGAAAAGAGAGTGTACAGGAAAAGAGGGAACAGAGAGATAAATACGAAAAAAATAAGTGAACAAGGTAAAGAGGGTGAAAAAAGAGGGAGGAAAGTGGAAGAAAGAGAAAGATAAAGGGAAAAGAGAGAAGGAAAAAAGAGTGAGGAAAAAAGATAGAATAAGAAAGAGATAGAATGAGAGTGGGTTAATTGATTGATTGTTCGAGATTCCGGGAGCGTCAATTACTGAGGTCATGAACCCCATAAGTGCAGTGCGTGTTTTTTCATCGACAGGTGGCTGGGATCTTTCCCCGGTTGATGGCGAGATCCGGCGCCGACCTGCGGTCGACTAGCAGCGTTTTCCCCCAACCAGGTACCTCTCACCATCGGGGCTCTGCCCCAGCCGGGACAAACTCTAAGCTCCCACATGGTCTCCTGGCATGTGTGGTGGTGTAGTGTATGTGTGTGTGTATACGGGGTGAGGATAGGACAAAGAAGAAGAAGGAAAGATCGCGCGCCGTCAGTGGCCCTTTTGTTAAGGTACATCTCCGACTTTCGCCTGATGTTGATCGGAAAACCACGGAAAACTACTGATCAGCGCAGCCGGCCGCTCGAATTCTCCTCCAGACAGCTACTGAAGAAAATGAGTGGGAAAAGAGAGAGAGAAAAGATAGTGGAAAATGAGAGGGGGAAGGGAGAGAGTGGGAAAAGAAGCCAGGAAAAAAACGGGGGAAAAGAGAGAAACGAATGGGGAAAGAGAAACGGGGAAAAGAGAGAGAAGGGAGAAGAGAATGGGAAAAGAAAGAGTGAACTGAGACCGACATCAGGCGGAGAAAGTGAGAGTCAAACCCCAGGGTTACAGTGAAATTATTTTAGTGTGGCTGCTCACGGTCAGGTCTCGGAGCAGCGGGAAGAGTCCATTCCTTAAATCTATCGCTTTAGGGGGGAGCGCGTCCCTTCCCAGGACGTGTTGACAGCCCTACTCCAGTTGAGTAAACATCGAACTTGACTGTTCGTCTCCGCAAGGTGCCAGTTTTCAAAGTATATCAATTTATGAAGAGAAGTAAAAGAAGGCATTGAAAATATCAAAGCAGTTCTTAAGGCAGTAATTGCTGCTTCAGGTGTTTCGAAAATACCTTTTTGCAGAATTAATAAGGAAATTAATTCTATTCAATCAGGAGAATCGTGTTTCTTTTCTACTCCTAATAAACAGAAGAGAAAGGACGCGGAATTTGCTCTCGACAGTTTCAATGAGAGTGTATTCGTCAATTCGCTGCACTATGATTTAATGCACCATATCAAGAAATCGTTATTGTTACAGGAAACGACGCGAACGATAGTAAAGACAGTGATAGTGATACTACTTATGATAGTGAGGAAACCGATATCAGTGACAGTGGAAAACTTGTGGATGATGACAGCGTCAGGCCAACCCGTGAATTTGATGTTTCTCCATTACCGAGCGAAGACACTATGGCAAATTGATTTCCAAAGGCCGTTCGCTAGCATGTGCGGTGCGGCAGGCTAATGTTTTTAGCATGGGCAGACGAGTCAGGCGCGAGCGACCACCGCCTCCTGCCTGTCTCCCCACCACTTTCAGCTTCCCCCCTCTACTCGCGAATCCCAGCGGCCACCCTAGAAAAATTTAGCTGTACCAGGGGCCGCCCGCGAAGCGCACCATCTCGACAAGGTCCCCAAACTAGCGTCGGAGGTAAGTCTCCAAAGCAGCTTGGGTCGAAAACTACCAGGGTCCGGAACACTACCTAAGGGCAGCCTCCCCGCTAGAAATCCCGTATGCCAAATAAATATAGATGCCATCGAAAAAAATACGTCGTCTCAGAACTGCGTTACGCGTTGATCTAGCCCTATGGCAAAACATTTACCGAGTACGCTCTGTCCATGACAGCTCCGTGCGTGTCGTTCGCCAGGAAGTGCAGCATCCGCTGAGCGCTCGTTCCGGCCACGACGTAGCCGCTCAGCCTCTCCAGCCACGGGGGCGCGGAGCCACGGCGCATGCGCGGGGCGGCGCGCCACAGGAGCAGCGGCGCCGCGGCGCGGGCGTGGAGGGCGGGCAGCCAGCGCGCGGCGTCGCCCAGGTCCACCACGCCCACCGCCCCGCCCGCGCCCACGCGCCCGCCCCGCCCGGACAGCGCCCACCCCAGCGCCTGGGGCGGCGGGGCGGGAGCGGCAGACGCCGCCCCCGCCGCCCGCAGCTGCGAGCCTCGCACACTCCCCGCCAGGAGCAGCACCAGCGCGGACAGTGAGCCAATCCTTGGGGTGGACATGGTAACCCCTGCTTTGCACCTGGAGCGCTCTGGAGACTGCAGGCTTTCTCCGCTGTCTCGCGCCTGCAGTTTTCTCAAAGAACACTTCAATGAAAGGATTTTTTCTCTTTTCCACAGACGTTTCACTGTTCAATACATTCAGAATTATCCTTCACAATAATCGGTGGAAATCAGGAATCGCATTGTTTTTCCAACACTAGTGAAGCTAAATGAGCCTAGGCTTTCATTTTTGTGGCACGAGTATCGATTCACGACACTGTAGTCTAGCCAATATTGCGTAGCCTTTGAGGATTCAATTCGTTCCATGTACATCAAAGTCTGTTCTGCCTTTCTGGAATCCTCGCATATGGTGTTCCGCTTGCGTAAAATGAATTTCACGCAAATGGCCGTGAAATATTCGCTGAGGAAACGAAGTATTGCTTAAGACGTACTTCTTTATATTAAGTAAAAATATAATTAAAAGTTAATGAATTACTTTTCAGTTGAATTGCTAATGGGAAATTATTTCTAACGAAATAATTCTGATAATTGGGAATAAATTATTCTCAACCACATTCAGTAACAAATACTTAAATAATATAATGACAAGTGTTTGACTTTCGACAATTCAGAATATAACATTTCATACCAGCCCTCTATCTAAGTTTGTAAACTAACACCCATTTCAGTTGATTAATAGAGGGTTTAAACGAAATTGGTGGTGCTACCGAATAATACAGACTTTCCGTATTACTTTTCTATTTTCTTCGGTCTCTGCTAGCTACTCGTACTTGCCACATTCTCTTGCCAGCTGCCATCTATCGCCGCCCAAAGTACATTGTTTGTTCATTTTATTAACTTTTACTTTCCCGTATACATACGTATATACGGAGTAATATACGTAGTATGTGGAAAGTTATGTAATGCTCCGCGAAAAAACTGTGAATTTTCGGCAGAAAAAAAATTCTGGGCCCTGATAACGAAACTAGAGGTGCTACAGAATGGCACAGACTTCCCCGTATTAGTTTTCTATTTCCTTGGGTCTGGGCTATCTATTCAGAATCACAACATGCTAGTGCCAGCTGCCATCTATCGCCGCAGAAAGTACATTTTTTGACATTTTCTTAATTTATCGGTTTCCTAATGCTAGAACGGAAGAATAAATTTTAGAATAGTAAAGAACAGTAAAACCTCTTCCTAAATGGCAATAAAAAAATTGAAGCCGTTTTTAAGTCCACTTTTTAGCAACACTTTTTCGTTATCAGGGCCCGGCAATGTTTTTTTCTATCGAAAATTCGCCGTTTTTTCGCACATTACATAACTTCCCCATACTACGTATATTACTCCGTGTATACTGTTGTATATCAAATAAAACAGTACTCGGAAGTCTGCAAACAACAATTTATTAATTACCGAAATCCAACAGAATAATCCAAATAACGTTGCCGGGAATCACAATATCAAATAAATGTTTTAATAGCAGAGTCGTTATACAAAGAGAAGCAGCCGTTATCAAAAGAATTACAAAGAGTCGTGCCAGGTATTATCACAAGATCAGGTAAAGTTCTAGTAGAGCTGTCAATAACGAAATGCCGGGGCCCCGGCTCCGCGGCTCCCGCGCGGTCTTGCCACCCCTTCGAAAGGAAGGGTGTCGGCTGCGTGCCCCCTCTTCTACAGGAGGAGGGAGGAGGGCGCCTTTCACGCCTTGGCCGCTCTCCTGGTGCGGCGAGGCGTATCGCTTCTGGAGTGCCCGCACGGCGGACACTACATATACGTACGTATACGGAAAAGTAAAAATCAAAAACACTGGAGCCAGTTTTTTTTTAAATTTGCAAACTATCCCAGGGTGTTTTTGTTAAGTACCCCCCAAAATTAAAATATCGATTACAAATTCAAAAAGTCGCGACATCAGTTAGATTGATTGAGGAATTTCAATTTTGGAGAAAATATGCTGAACTGTTAAGTTGCTTGTGTTGTTCACGTAGAGACGGACAGACGTTTGCCGTCAATCGATTTTGCGGTATCAAGGATCCACAAAACATGGATTCTGGCTACACGCGTTAAAGGATTTTTTTTTCAAATTTAGCAACTATATTTATCCACTTACCAGCGCCCTTAAACAAAAGATTTTCTGTCGAAAATTAATCTTTTTTCACGAAGCATTGCATAACTTTCTCTGTTCTGCGTAAGCGGTAGCAAGGAAGTAGAAATGTACGCAACTCGTATGAAAGTGTCTGTGGCATACTCAATTCAAAATTCAGGACTCGGTTTCTCTCGATGCCTCATCCTTCACATTTCATTGGGTCGCCAAAGACTGAGTTTCTGTACTAATTACGAAAATAACTGTTTTCGTAATTCTGCTCTGTTTGTACAGAGCTGCCTCGCACTTATGATAATTAGTGAACTGATTGATTTTGCTAGACAGTCTGTAACCCGTTTGATAACTCAGGTTGGGCAGCAATGTGGATGTGAGGTTCCAGGTGAAATAATAATACGAATTTCAGTAGAACCTATTTTAATGTTTAATGTCATTTTATTCATTTCGTAAAGTCCTACCTTGTAAGTAATGGTTATAATTAAATATTTAAGGAAAAAAATTAGCTGATCATTTTATGAAACATCAGACTACTGTAAAAAAACATCAGACTACTACTAAGAAAAAAGGTAAAGGTATCCCCTGTGCAAAAATCACAGGCCGATGTGGCCCTAAGGGGAGGCGAAGGTTAGGCTCCACCTTTTCGTCGCCGTCGGCACAAGGAGGAGGTTGTGTGGCGAGCACAACGGTCCGGCCGCCTTTACCCCCAGGAAAGATCCTGGTACTCACTTGGAAAGGAGGCTGAATCAGACTACTGTACCCCGACTTAAATATTACGATAACGATTTTCTCGAGTTCGGATTTCTTTTTCAATTTTTTACTATTTTTTTTCATTAGTCTCATCATCGGGCTCCTTGGCTTGCGGGGCCCCGGGCGTGCCCATGACTAGCGCCGGCACTAAAATGTAATAGAAATGATTTACATGTGTGTTATTGCTAAGGACTTAGCAGGAAATTCTGCTTTCCACCAAAACTTAAAAATGTAATGCATAACATAATTCAAACAATGATTTTTTTAATGGACAGATGTGCCAAATGATTGAATTGACATTTCATTTTTATACATACACAAAAAGTCGTATGAAACTTCGTAAAGTCCTACCTTGTAAGTAATGGTTATAATTAAATATTTAAGGAAAAAAATTAGCTGATCATTTTATGAAACATCAGACTACTGTAAAAAAACATCAGACTACTACTAAGAAAAAAAGGTAAAGGTATCCCCTGTGCAAAAATCACAGTTCATCAACATAATTCAAACAATGATTTTTTTAATGGACAGATGTGCCAAATGATTGAATTGACATTTCATTTTTATACATACACAAAAAGTCGTATGAAACTTCGCCTTCAAACATACTCATCCTTCCACCTCACAAAGTTCTCTGACTCCGTTCGTCGAACATCAATATAAACCTCACAGAACGTCGACTGCTTTTGATGCATCAATTCCATGATGGGCGGTAAAAGAGACTGAAGAGAAGTAGCATTGTTGCCGATGTAATAAAAAATACTCAAGTAGATCAATAAAATAAAAACGGCCAATTTTGACTTACGTCCTGTAATTGCCTTCATATAATTGCAACTCGCACAACAAAACGACCAAGAACAATTGTTTTCCAACTACACTGTGTGGTTGATCTTTAATGCGTCTTAATGACAAATTAATTTAAAATAATTTAAAAAAATTAATTAAAAAAATAATATTAATTTCATTTCATTATATACATTTTAAGATATTATTAGAATTTATGCTATAAAATCTGTGCACAAGAGCAAATAATAACACATCTTGGGGCCGCTACCTTTCATTTAAAGCAAAAATCATGAAATTTTGTTGAGGAGAAAGGTAAAATTCCTTTCTACATAAAAACGAAAACCTTATATCTTTTATCTTTAGATCATGCAAAAAAATAACTTTCACATACTAACGTCACATAATGTGTTTGCATTATTAAGATGATTTTATTTCAACACTAATTTACATTATTTTACTGCTCGTAAACAATTAAATCGAGAAATGGAGCAATTTGTGTCGAGCATTTAAGACTGAGTACCTTCATTCAACAAAGTACGCACGTTTTGCTGGATTGTTCTTGCAATATCACTGTCGTGAAATCGCTACATCCGTTTAAGCAGGGCCTCCTGCTGAATGGGACAGTGGTGGATCAGACTAATAGATTAAGTGATGTGGCCATTTGGCACGTAAGCTGTCAAATCTTTTTCTGTGCCTTCTAGAGCTCATTCAGACAGCCATACAGCCTAGGGTAAGTAGCACAGCATGCACAGAACTAAGCGGATTATTCTAATATTGTTATTAAACTTTATTAAACTAGTGGTTCTTCAACAGCACATTCTTTCTCGTATTATTTATAACTTTTGAAATTTTCGAAAGTTGCAAAAGGCATTTTAGCGTCATTTGCACGAGGAAAAATTAAAGAAAAAATTCGCACAGTATTTGAGGATTTAAAAAAATAAAAAAAATGCATTAATATCAAGCAGAAATTATGAGAACATTAGTCTTTTTTTAAATTGTATATGATCTTGTAATGATTTAGATCTTATTTCGTTTAAGAAAAATCTGTGTCACCAATATTATAGTTTGCAATGTTACGTTTTGCAAATTACGAAAAAAAGAGTTCGCCGAAAATGGGACCATCAAGCATTTTTGCCGTTCTTTGCTACATGTGAGGAAAAAATTTAAATAAAAATTTGGAGCAAATTTTTTTGACAATCGTTGTTTAAAATTGGCCAATTTTTTTACGTAAAATTGCGTGAAAACTATTCATATTTTCGAAACGTATTTTGTACGTGGCCTTATTGAAAGACCTGTCCTTGAAGAACAGATTTTATTCAAGAACGAAATCTTTCTTCAATATTGTATCGTATTTCCTAATATCTCGTAGTAGTCGTAGTATTGTCACCAAAAATTTTAAATCTTTTTAATTTTCGAAATTTCAGAAAAAAAAACTGTGACATTTTTTAAGCATCCTTTCCGCTAGGCAAGGAAAACATTTTTCAACAAATTTGGAGCTACTTTAAAGAAAAGTTTTAAAATGTTTCTTGAGAAGTACCGGCAAATAACCAAATACCCTTTCAAATTCGCAAGTTCGTTTTGATCAATCGACGAATGCCAATTTAGAAAAACATCGAGTTAGGGTTTAGATGCAAGCGTTGTTCAGACACCGTTTTGTTAAACTAATTTTTCGGCATCAAGGACCCACAAAACGTGGATTCTGACGACACAACGTGCAAGATAAAATAATTTACAATATGTAGGAACAATATTCATCTTCTTTTTCGATACCTGACGCCCTCAATATGAGTTTTTTCTGTCGAAAAACCATCCGATATTTTCAAGCATTATAACAATTCGTTTTCACTACGTACGTAATAAGGCAAGAAAGTAAAAATGTAATTCTTTTGAGATTATCTAGACGTATACTTCGGATTTTCTTTCTTGGCGCACGGGGGTGTGTCAATAAAATGGAATCTCTCACGGTATTTCACGTCTCTCACGGTTTCGTTGCGTCCGTTGTGCCGCCAGGAATCGCATGATCGCCAGCACTGCTCGATACAGTCGTTATCATGCGACTCCTAGAGGCACAACCGAGAACGAAGCGAAATACCGTGAGATATTCCATTTCATTGGCACACCCCCGTTCGTCAAGAAAGAAAAACCGAAGTATAGTACATAAGGAGTGAAATAATGAAAATATTGAAAACTAAATGGACAACGAAGAGATTTTCGTGTTTCAATTGAATCGTGAAATCTTCAAGAAAGAAAAGCGAGGCGACAAAATTAAACACGCTTTCGCGTATTTTTGAAACGGTTACGTAAAAGTTTAAATGTTTCAGAACGTATTTCCTAATATTTTTAGTCAGCTGTTAAAAATCTCTTATCTTCAAACTTTTGATTGACAGCACATTTCCTAATATCTCGTAGGAGAGAGAGGAAACATCACAAGAGAGAGGAAATTTATGACTTAAAAATCTTGAAATATGCTTTTAAAAATATGCATTTATTTATTATTATACATATTATATATTTTTTTGCCACCAGAATGCAATCTACTTTACTTCACGGGAGAAATAATAAAATTAAGCACAGGAATACTTTCAAATATTTTCAAAACAGCAAAACTTAAGCCACTTTTGAAAAAAGGAAACAAAAATGAAATTCAAATGACTGGCCAGTTTCTCTTTTGTCAGTTTTCTCCAAAATATTAAAGAGGATTTCCTACACGCGAATGGAAACTTTTCTCAAAAAAAAAAACAACAACAATAAAAAACTAAGTGTTTTCAGATTCACAATACGAATTTAGAAAATCAAAATATACGAAAACAGCCATTTTTTTCTTTTCTGATAGATGTGACTTCATCAATGAACCAAAATTAAGCACCTATTGGAATATTTTTAGATCTTTTGAAAGCTTTTGACGTCATTGATCATGTCATCTTACTCTCAAAATTACCTTCATATGGAATTCGTAGTATTGCTCTATATTGGATACCCTCGTACCTTAAAAATCGATCTCAAAGAGTATAAATACCGTACTGTCACGAAAGGACTTGAGTTACTTGTTTTTCCAATTCTTTGACAATTGAGCATAGGGTCCAACAAGGTTCAATCTTAGCTCCTATCCTTTTTCTGTTATACGTAAACGATATGCCCTCGTCTACTAAAAATGAAAGAACAGTTCTGTTTGCCTGTTATTTGCAAAAAAGAAACAATAAATAGTACGATTTCAGAAGTTTCGAATTGGTTTTGTAATAAATTAATAGTTAAGGAAGGAAAACCGGTTTCAATGCATTTTTGCATTTCAAATCGGCAATCGCATGCTCCATTGAAAATGAACATTAGCTTACGTTAAGGTAACAAAATTTGTAGGTCTCTCGATTCAGTCAAACCTCAAATGAAATGTACATATAACAGAATTAAACACTAAATTAAGTTCATTATATTACAAATTAATAATTCTTTCAAATTCTGTTAACCTTGTTGCAGCTCGTTGTGTTTATTTTGCAAATGTACATTCCCACCTGTGATATGGCATAATATTCTGGAGAAGCTCATTCTTTCGTACCCAGACATTTACATTGGAAAAGAAAATTATCCGAATAAGAAAAATATGCCATCTACGTGATCCCTGCAAGCCTCTTTTCAATGAGCTTGGAATCATACTATTGCCTTGCCTATTTAATTACGAATCTGTAATGTTTGTCAAAACGGACTTACTTAATGGTGTGAACCTTTTATTCATGTAATACTAATATTTATTACAACACGTCGTAGAAATCATGTTCATCAAGTGTCAGTATCAACATCTCACAGCAAGAAATATACATACAAAACATGTACGTTACTTTACAACGTATTGTCAGATGTCATTAAACAATTAAAATCGATACACAAATTTAAATTAAAAGTAAAATATTTTCTGCTGCATAACTGTTTCTATACAATTAGAGGCTACACTGATCATCAAAAAGAAAAATAATGTTTATTTTGACAAAACAATGATATATAATGAATTGGTTTACATTTATATTGTATAATTTTCGAAAAATACTTAATATGCCTGTGACAAATAATGTACTTCAGCTTCCGGGTCAATGACCCCCATCTCGATCAGGTTTTTGTCCAGTTTCCCTGATCCACTGAGCAAATGCTGAGATGGCCCCTTGATTTGCTTCTGGACATAACTGTAGCTTCACTATGCGCACGTTTTGTTGTGCTCTCCTTTTGCTTGTAGTGGTAGTAGAGCTCAGACAGTTTTACTATTTTGTTAACAATGCAGAAAAATCAAATCTGCATTTCGTCTACCATTGCAAATACATTTTACACAACTCGGGAACGAAAATGTCTAGTTTTTCAGATGATTCTATTCTCGCGCTTTTTTTACATTTTATTAGTATTACGGGAAAGTAAAAATCGGCCAAATATGCACTAGCATCTACATAGCATCCAATTCTAACCAAATGTCAAAAAATTTCACTGAGCTATGTCCCAAACCAACAAACAAACATATGCAAAATCATATGTTCTCCCTACTTATCACAGAGGAACTTGAACTTATTTTTAAATATGTAAGCAACATTTCGTTTATCAGTGTTGAACCCTTGCATCTGGATGGGATTTAATATAGTAAATTGCTGTCACAAACTCCTAAGACCTCAGCTTTAAAATCATTAGCTTGCTCAACCGTAAATGAACATTTTTCCAAGAAACAACCTTCTTGACACAAAGGTCGTAAAAACGTTTAGTTAGATAACATTAGCTAAAGTTTCCGTCGTTTATGAGAGTCGATTTGTTTTTGTTCGAAATTGCCGAAAAATATGCCAATAGCATAACTTACACCTACATCAACTCATATTAGTCATTACGCTTAATGGCTAGTCAATGGGATTGTCTTTAAAGAGAATTATTACTTCAGCCAAATGGCACTAGCTATGATAAATAATAACCGGACAAACTAATCACGTTGAATAGCTAATACGGTAATTACGAATAAATAATTATTAACATATAATAGTTATACACAGTGATTATCGTATTTGTGGTTTCAATACTGACCATAACATACATATGTTTCTTAAATTCTTTTATTACATTTTCAGAAAACGTGCATTTCTAAAACATTCTCAGACGCATGTTTAATTGGAAACTTCCATATTTTAGGAAGAAGTGACTGTTTACTCATATATTTGATATCTTCGATATCATATAGATTGATAACAGCATCGGTGCAAATGCTTAATTGTACTGTATAGCCCAATACCCTAGTGGTGAATTCAAGTGACAGTTTCAGGATGGGGTCCTCTGTGATTGGCTATCTACTATTGACGTTGATAATTGCAGTGAATGCACGATATAGTACATTCCATCCTGACAATTCGAACGATCAAGAAACATCACAGGTAAGTTACGTGTATGAAACGCTGTCAAATCATTGTATCATTCTATTAATGACTTCTAAAAGTTATTTTAATAGTTTTTTATTGAAGGCAGAATAAATTGAATGTTTTTAACAGTTGCATACTTGTGCCATATGGATACCTGCAGAAAATCAATAGGATGGGGGTGGAGGGTATGGCAGATCTCGGAGTCAATTGCAATATAATGAAATGCAAAATGAGTTCATTAAAGTACAAATAGTACATGTATCTAACAACATTATAATCATTTTCTGGAAATTTGCATTAAAATAATTTGAGCTGTGGCAACGGGCATAAATATTTGCAACATATTCTATTGTTACGGTTCTCATCTAGGAGGTCACAACCTTGTTTTAAAGAACTAATTCAATATTAAATACGTGGTTCCAATTGCACAGCACAGTGAAGGTAGACCTCGACAGATATAATAAGACAGCAATGTGATTACTGGCAGGCCTCGATCTCGCTGTAAGAGAATGCCCCAGTTTCCATCACGCAGATGAACCGTGCGACGGTTTCAAAGGTTTTGTAAACATCTAATACGGGGTTTAATCTCGTAGTTTCAAGTCGAAATATAACTGAGGGTTAAGAAGGTTTCAGATATTAAAAGTACAAGTAAACAATGAAACAGTAATTTCTTGCCTAAAACCACTGGTTCTACAACAGCACATACTTTCTCGCAACCTTACAATGTTATCGTTATGTACGACGGCAACCCCATACATGTTTCATTAAATTAAAACAGAAATTACGCGAAAATTACTCACTTTTACAAAAAATTGTACATTACCTTTTTTTAAAGAGCTAATTTTTTTGCAACAGACTTCACGGCAAAAATCTCTATCTTCAATTTTGTAGTTTTGAAATCTTTTTGAAATTTTCGAAAAAAAAGAGCAATACC
This sequence comes from Acheta domesticus, assembly GCA_031308135.1. Taxonomy (NCBI): domain Eukaryota; kingdom Metazoa; phylum Arthropoda; class Insecta; order Orthoptera; family Gryllidae; genus Acheta; species Acheta domesticus. Next base: position 87,917,554 of record JAHLJT010002630.1, read on the forward strand.
AGAAAATGGGATTAGCACCATATTTTTTTACCGCCCTTTATTACATATGTGGAGAAAATTTAAATAAAAAAATTGCAGCAGTTATTGAGCAAAAATGTCAGTAAATTTCAAGCGCAAATTACGTAAAACCACTCGTTTTTTTAAAAAAGTCGTAAAGTTATTTAACGAGTTAATTTTATACAACAGACCTTGTTTGAGTCAAAAATATCTATCTTCAATTTTGTGGTTTTGAATTGCTTTTTACAATTTTCGAAAAAAACGAACGATACCCAAAAATTGGACTAGCGTCATATTTTGTAACATGCCTTATTACAAATGTGAAGAAAATTTAAAGAAAAAATTTAGACAGGTTAATTGAGAAAAAAGTCCACAAATTTCACGCTCAAATTACGCAAAAACTACTCGTTTTTTCAAAAAGTCGTACATGATCTTTCTTAAAGAGATAATTTTATACAACGGACCTTGTCTGAGTAAAAAATATCTATCTTCAATTTTGTGGCTTAGAATTGTTTTTTGCAAGTTTCAAAAAACCGTGCGATACCCGAAAATGTGACTAAAGTCATATTTTTCCCTTGAAATCTTTGGAACGATTTATAAGAAAATGTCGTTTAAGCTTTAGTGTAATTGCGAAATTTGAAGCTTTTTTTTACAGAAAATTTTGAGGTTTCAAAACATATCATTGAAAGTAATTTAAAGCACTTCAATTAACAAATGTAATAATGTATACAATTTACAGGAAATTAATAGGGTGAGAGGTATTTAAAAAAACAAACTTTTGCGCAATTTTTTAAAAAGCAAAAGAATACAGTAAAATTACTTTTTTGTCGACTTAAACATGTGTATTTAGCACTATCCGTACAGAAAATTTGAAGAAAATATTTGAAGCAGTTTTCGAAGAAACAGGCATTAGAGTGTTTCTCAAAATGCGGATATATGAGCTCTTCTTCACACAAAAATTGGGTTTTCAAGAAACTTTAGTAGCTATCAATTGAAGTACATTTACTCATAAATGCAAGAATGCAAGTAAATCGCCGGTAGTGTATTAACGACGTAAGAGACAAGTAAAAAAATAAGTTTTTGTAATTTTTGCAAAAACAAAAAATTGAGCAAAATTGCAATTATCCCATCTTATTTAGTACATTCAACACTATCCCTTCCAAAGCTTTTAATAAAAAATTAAGAGACCGTTTTTGAGGGAACCTTGTTTTCTTAGTTTTTAATATTGCACTCAATATTGCGCTCAATATAGTATAGTTTTAGCGCAAAATTTTACTCAATATTGCGCTAAAACTATTAAAATTTTCAAAAAGTATACAGGTATTTAATGAAAGAACTAATTAAGGACAATAAAAATCTCTACCTTCAATTTTGTAATTGAATCGGTGATTGTTGAAAGGCACTAACTCCTAATTTTCAAATTGTTGGGAAAGTAAAAAAAACGATTTTAGGCCTATTATTTAAGAAATTTCGATTTATTTTTCTTTGTAATACTTCTCTTACGGAACCCAATTTTCTCTATTTATAAAGATAATCAATTGCATCTGTTGAAACAATTTTATGCTGCTTTTAAAATTTGGAATTAGTGCTTTTCAACATTAATCAGGGTTTACACAAAAACGTTTTCATAAAATTCTTGAAACTTTTATTAAAAAGCGAAACAAAATACAAAAGAATGTTCAAAAAATGGTACAATATATAAACAAGAAAGTATTAAGTAATAATAGGCCATTGTAACACGTTATCATAAAATTCTTTACTGTCTTCTGAGCCAGTAACATAACAATACACTTTTCTCAAATCTTCCATTTTCGTTTTTTTTATGGGAACTTTTCCTTCAGGGTATGCTGGCATTATTCCTGCAAAAATATCTGTTACTTCTCTTCGTCCGGGTTGTAATAGGTTGAAGGTGTTCTTCAGAAAGCTATTAATGAATGGACGAGTTACCACCTCGCCAGGATGGGATGCCGAGTACTCGAATTGCAGGTACGAAGCTGGGGAAAAAGATATCTTTTGTTTACTTGGAATGCTTCTTCCAGAAGATTCATCACTGTGGGCATTTTTCTTATAGAGCTCTGGCCACCATTTGTTTACATCAAGTATGTCACTTGAATTGACCATTTTTACCAGAAGGTTCTTTTTTGCATTTGCAATAATTTGACAGTATTCCATTGGTGTATAAATCCTATCATATTTCTTGATGTTCCTTTTGAAGAGCCCAAAATCTCTGTCACAAGCAAGAAAAGAATGGCCCCGCATTGGGAAGCGATGGATTATCTCATAAAATCTCTTATTTTCTGCAAGTCCTAAACACATTCTTATGAACGAATGATTTCTGTTTTGAGCTGGACAACTGTCTGAATAAAGGTGCAGCCTTTTAATGTCCTCTGAAACATAATCGTGGATATAATCTAAAATAAATGAACAAACTTCGTTCGCACCTTTTTTTGCAATCCCTTCATGATACATATACATTTGGCAACTGTCATTGTGAAGATTATGTATACAAAATACATTAACCCACAGTTGTCTCAAATAAAACATTTCCTGTACAGGAATATGAGGAAGCGGCAAATTCTGCATATAGTCAAACACTAAACAGACAGTGTTACCATTCTGTTTACACTGTTCACTGCATTTTGCCATTGATGAATAAAATTTTTTACCTCTTGCTTTATGTAATGTTAACTCGGATTTAGCAGCCAACTTCACATTTTCTGATAAATGAGGCGACTTAATTTTTACTTGTAGTTCTTCACACGAACTGCAGACATCAATTTGAGGCCTTCCAAAACGATAAGTAAAATTATCATTGAAAATTTTTAAATAAAATTCATATTTCACATCATCATCAGGGTGATTCTTATTAAAAAGTTGGTGCATTATTTTTACATTCAACCGTGAATCTAAATATGATATCTCTTTTCCCCCATAATGAGTTTTTTTAACTGGAAATTGTTCTATGTGTTCCCTGATGGATCTGCATATTCTTCCAGAAATAGCATGTGTTTTGGGATTGAGGCCTCTCTTATCTACAGGTGTATCTCCCTTAATTAGTAAATTTGTGATTCTATGCACACGTTTTTGTGTTACAGCATGCATATTAAGAAAAGCCTTTCTACATACGTTGGTTCGAGTACTTTTATTAAGCACAAAATACTTAAAAGATGCTCTTCTGAGACTCCCTTTTGGTTGTTCTTGGGCAGGATTCTGTGAACGTCGTCGCGCCACCGGATGATGTTCAATGAGTCGTTGTAAGTGAAGGTCTTGTTCGTTTTTGCATGACAAATCATGGAACTTCTTGAAAATCGCAAGCCTTTCATCCTCCCCAACTCGATGATAACATTTCAGTTTGCAGCTGAAATAAAAAAATTAATAAAACCATCTTATCTTTAAACTAAATGTTTTCAATATAAATACAAAATGCATATACAATGAAATACAAAATAAAATATGACATTATTTCCTTACCCACAATTTTCTCCAACAGATTTAGCCTTTACAAAGTTACCCCGGTAATTTTTGTACTCGGTTCCTTTTACAATGGCATATTTAATAATATTCCTCTTATAACTTATCTCGTTTCTTTTACGTTTTCTGCCATTTTGCTCAGCCACTTCTTCCTGATCGGAAATTGCAATTTCTTTTCCTGATTCATCAGACATGATGAATTACTAGAAGACAAACCACTTATGTGTCAATCTTAATGCTCGTCGATGTCATTCAGGGCGCGTTTCTGAGTCTTGGCGGGAAGGTTACTGAATTAGCGGGAATATACTTACTGTTTACGTAGTGTTTTCAAGCTCATTTATTATTTTCTTTTACATTTGCCGTGAATCTCTTTCTAACAGGCTGCATAATAGACAGTATCGTTTAATATTGATATTTGTCACGACATGATTTTAGAAAATTAGACATTGCGCGTCTTCATTATGCTCACGACTGAGAAAAAAGGCGCGAACCGTCCCAAAAGACCGCGTATGCTCATTCCATTGAGTGTTGAAGGGAACTAAGTGAAGGACTTGGTACCTTTCAACTCTCAATCTTGTGAGTCTTCTTGATAAAAAAAAAGCATAAGTAGTGTCCGGAGTAAGTTCGATTCTTCACTAAATGGTGGAGAAGAATGAAATGATACAAAAATCACCATAAAGTCCAAAATGAAAAAATATGGACTTAGTTCCTTTCAACAATCATCGATTCAATTGTAGAAAGTCGCCAAAATAATTTCAAACTATAGCAATTTTCGAAAACTCAAGAGTTAACAGTGAAAATGGAACATATGTATACGTGCTTTTTCACAACAGCTCTTTACGAGCTAAGGCATACCAGCGGCGTCGCAGTCTTGCGACCATAGGTTGAAGGATACATGTGGTTAGCACATGTATCCTTGCTATAGACATCCCATGCCTATGCGGTATTTCTGGTCTTCTCAACCTGAGAAGTGAGCTTTCTCATCATCACACAACAACAAACACTGGGACATTGCAAGGAAAGCGCACAGTTAAAGTTTGCCCCGACTGCGAATACAACCCGGGTTTGCGCCGTGAAAAGCGAGCATGATATCCAACGAGCCACCGAGGACAAAAACAACATATGCCACTTTCATTTATGTATCACACTCTATTCTTACAAGAAACTTAACCTTCCAGCGGGCGTAAATTTTACGTTACTCAATAACTCCTGAATAAAACAAATAAATTATAGAATATTCTGAATTTCATTCACATGAATTCTTTCTCTGGACATTTTACACAAAGTTTCGATGAGGCCAAATTATAATACAGTATTTTAGAACAACAGCAGCGTAACGTTTACGTCACTATACACTTATCCCGAATAGAACATTACAAAAACCTAATATCGTTTGCAAACTAAACAGTGGCTGCAGGAATGCATCACTAAAGATACCTGCAAGGATTACCAAGAACGCAGAAGTCTTTGTCAACAATGAGTTAACAGCAAATGCGAAAAATCTGCTACTGTCGTAAAATTTACGTCCACGCGCCCGCTGGAAGGTTAAAGAAAAATTTGGAGCAATTTTTGAGAAAATATTGAGAGAGTTCCAGGGGTTTCATGTAAATAATCCCCCAAAATTAGAGAATGTTATTCAAAATCGCAGAGCATCGACCGGAGTATGGGACAAGGGGTCAAAATGGGACAATTGGTCAAAAAAGGACAAGGGGACTAGTGGGACAAAAGGGACGTATTTATCCAAAATATTTATGAGCACTGGTAAAAATCTAAACCCGAGAGTTCACTGCAATATTTTAATGGACTCTCGAGCATTTTAACGGCCATTGCGAAGGATGCGCTCTTAAAGCGTTGTTTAGTTGGTAAAATGCTAAGGAGCTAAGGAGCGTGTTTACCGACGTACATGACAAAAAAATATTAAAATCCCCAACACACCAAAAGTTCAGATGCTTACTTTGACCACAGTTTAGTATAACAGTCGCGAAGCTCTAATGGGAGGAGAATTCATCCGTTTGATACTAGCGCTCCTGGTGGCCAGCAAGAGGCGTCTGTCTTTAAGGCTATACGAGATTTATTTTTATTTATTTATTTACGTCAAAAACAGTTAAAAACTGTGTGTGGCGAGCTATGGGGAGAAGTGAATTTTGTGCACGTTTTCATAATTCTGTGATCTCTATCCTAAACCATATTCTAGTCGAATTTTGAATACAGAGAAGAGAGTTTTTTTCGAGTTTTGTTGACAAAAATTCGCTCCTATATAATAAAATAATTTTTTTTTGTATTTTCAAAGGTAACAGAGGACTGCCTAGTAATTCATAATTTTAATGCTTAAGATTTAAGAATACTTTTAAAACAGCTCGTAGCCATGTGCATAAGATCTAAAAACATTTGGTGCATACATAATAAAACGCTCATTCCAAGTTTATTATAAAATACACTCAAAGAGAGATGATAAAATCCATACTGTAACAGTACATCGATTCCCATCGTATAAAACGTGTATACGTGTTGAGCCCGTGGAAGAGCCGCACTTTGCCGCTACCGCCACCAGTGCCCGCGACCGCGCCCGCGCCCACTAGAGATTCCTTTGTCACCGTCTTAAGACCTTTCACTACGTTCCACAGGGTAGCGCCCATCGACGGATTAGGCCTCTTAGCGCAGCCGGGGCCGGACGTTGCAGATTTGCGCTTCCCAGAAATACTTCAAGGGAAACTTATTCCGGGAATGCTCACACCCCCAAATGTTATTTCCAACAGGGCATGCGCCGATAATTCTATTGGCCAAAGCAAGGCCTCACTCCCACACCTTTCGTTTGAAACAACGAATCATAGAATAACCTCACAGGGGGATGGTGGGAGACAGAAGTTTGGTGGTGAGCGTATCTGTAGGCAAAAAACAGATTCCGAGATTTTACTGACGAGTTAACTTCAAAAACGGCCTCTCCAGCTCTTGAAGGAGAGCGCGGCATCTGCCGCATATCGCGAAGTGCTAGACTTGCGCTCGATTTTAACATCTTATGAATTGGAGCAAGCAATAATGTTACGCTCTCCACACTTCAAGTCTGGCGGAGTTATATGGTAACGGATGGTTGCGTGGATGCCACTCGCCAGCAGTGCCCGAGCGTAGCAGATTCACAAGACAAACTATCGGCGGTCACATCCGCCCGCGTCAACGTGGCTGAGGTATCACTGCCGCCGGCGTACCCCGCGCTGCCGTAGCCGCCGCCGCCGCCACAGCCGCCGCCGCCGCCGCGCCGCCCTCTTTGTGCGGCCACCAACCTTGCAGCCAGGCCGAAGGATCGTCCTCTTACCTGAGGACGAGCTCACAGAGGGTGTGATGAACTCTTGCGTTAGCAACACGCACTTTTTGTAATTGTTTTTTTTTATTGCGAGGCGGGCCGCGCGTTGGCCGTGTAACGTAAATTGTCATTATAATGTTACCAGAATGAATAATGTGTTTCTTGGCAATCCATGATTGCAAGACCTGCTCCTTCCCGCATCCCTCGAAGTTAAAAGAACAGGACTAAATTAGTAAATAATCTTCCTCCCTACCATGCGTGGGTGGGCGATTATTACAATACTTACTAAGCAGAAAATAAACATCTCAGCATTTTCTCTATTAATCAAAGAAAACTGCCAGAAAAGCCTTATTGAGATGGGGGTCCTACACCTAAATGTTACAATAATATTTTAAAATAATAATAACATTAACACGATATAAGCCATTGAATCTCTAAAAGGACAGGGGCCTCCTGTCAGAACACACGGGTACTTCTGTTTATCTCTGTAGGTGAACCAGTCCTTAAGTGATTTTTTAATATGATAATGAATTAAAAATGATAAAATAGCATAAATCAAGATTTACATTGTATTTATTAGCTGACATAGAATTTTTCTAAACATCCAAAATTATTGAACCGCCTAAAGTACAAAAAAACATTCACTAATCAATATAGAAGGTAAAGAAGAAAACGGAATCCGTTTATTGCAAATGCGCTTTGAAATAACATTTACAAACAATTTTGTTAACGCTTTGCTTTTTGTATCTTTAGAAAACCTAAAGAAGGATACATTTGGCGAATTCTTTTGATAGTTGGTACAATTTATAGCACTACAGACATATCCGTATGTTGTTGGCATTTTTAATCATTCGTAAATGTATGCAGGACGCAAATGTGATCAATCACAATTTAACGTTGGCAAGTGAGCAAAGAGTGGAAAATAAATAATTTTCATTCGATTCAACTCATTGCTTCATAATTGCATTGCTATCACATACCATCAAGTGAACCCCGTGTTAACAGCATGCAAATATATACGCCACGCCTCAAAGAACTGGTGCTCCCTCTTGCTCGCCACTATGAGCGCTGAGGTCGCACCGAACGTAAAATTTATAGGGAGCTTCGTAACTGTTATATTAAACTGTGCTTTGACTCCCCTTGAAAATAATTTGTTTACTTTCAGTTTCACTCGTAAACTTCGGTTTTTCTTTCTTGGCGCCTGGGGTGCTGTCATCAAAATGGAATATCTCACGGTATTTCGCGTCGTTCTCGGTTGTGCCGCTAGGAGTCGCATGATCGCGACTGTATCGAGCAGTGCAGGCGATCATGCGACTCCTAGCGGCACAACCGAGAACGAAGCGAAATACCGTGAGATATTCCATTTTGATGACACACCCCCACGCGCCAAGAAAGAAAAACCGAAGTATAAGAGCCCTGTTTCCCACTGTCTGCAGGCAGATCCTGCGACGTGCAGGTCTTGTGGTTCAGAGAGCGCCATTGGGGGGACAGGTGCCACCACCGTCCACCGAATGGTGCGGTCGACCACTCGCCTTCAGCTGCGGGAACTGGACGATGTCTCTCGTCCTCTGCGACTCTCACTGGATAGACGCACGCAGCGGCTAGAGGAGAAGTTGGCAGTACCGGCGGTCCAACCGACCACGACGGAAGACGGAGCTGCAACGTTCAAAGAACAGATGTCGATGCAAGGGGGGGCAAATGTAATGCTTAAACTGTTGGCTATTCTGCAAAGATTTGTTGATAAGTATCAATCGGAAACCCCAGACGTACAGCCGTCAGCGACAGAACCATCTTCCGAAACCCGCGTGACCTTCTCCATTTCCGATTCCCCCACCACCACATCCACTACTCCTCCACCGCCCGGTGACCGCGGACGAACAACGGAGGACGTGGCAACGGAGGAAGTAGCAACGGAGGACGTGGCAACGGAGGACGTGGTAACTGAGAACGTGGCAACGGAGGGGTTGGTAACGGAGGACGTGGCGACGGAAGAGACAGAGCGCGAGAGGCAACGGGTGGAGCTTCGGATTGAGGAGGCCAAAGCGAGGATGGAGAAATCGCGCAGAGACCCTTCCCTTATGGGGGAATATTTGTGTATAGCGTCTTTCTACGGGCACAAACTAGTCCGCCCGCTTTTGGATAATGGAACCGACGTCAACTACATGTGCACATCTGGATATTCCCCTTTGACATTAGCAGTTTCCTTCCCACGTCGCAGAGGAGGTTGTAAATCAGACGTCGTGTCACTGCTCTTGGAAAGAGGAGCGGATGTGAACGCCATTGATGTTGTCGGATTGTCCGCCTTACACAACGCAGCGTTTGTGGACTCGAGCGGTTTCTGCGCATATCTACTCCTGGGAAAAGGGGCGGACGTCGACGCCAGAAACAAAGATGGAGTGACTCCTCTGCACATAGCTGCGAGCAGGGACGCCATCTTGGTCGTGCGGGCGCTGTTAGCGGCAGGCGCGAGGAGGAATCTCAGAGGCTGGAGCGGTCGCTGGAAGGGAATTACACCGTTCGACGTCGCAAAATCTGACGGCGTCCTAGACCTCCTTCGCCCGTGATTCTCTATTCGAAGCCTCACTTGAAGTTTCGTACATGCAAAGTCAATCTTTTTACTTTGTCTCTTATATTCATGGGGGATCAACTAATGTATTGGTGAATTCAGTGACTCTATCAGGACAGTTTCTTGTGAATGACCTGGTACATACCGATTCCCAGCTCTAGGGCTTACTTTTTTTTCAATATTATTTCCTCGTTCATTTTCCACATCATGAAATTCCTATCTACTTTGTTCTACTGAAGTAAAATAATTTAGGTATTTCATTTTTAAATCTAATTTCCTGAAGGAATATTAAATATTCTAACCGTAACACTTCTTATGTAGCGGTTTATCTAAGGGGATGGGGTTATGATAGGTATTATTCTCCCTTCTACAATTATACAAGTTCACATCCTTCTTTGTAGACCGCTGCGTGATTCGCACCTGGACAATATATGCCATAGACGTTCATGATCACTATGCCACAACTATGCTATTTAACAATATGAAATGATCTTTCTGTTTGCATGGTTCTTGCTATCTAAGTTTACTTGTGTACTGTTTTAACTTCGCTTTAGCTAGTGAGTTTTATAATAATGACCATTTAATAAATTGTTCATAGCGATGAAAACGGCAAGAAGATCAATCGGTAGTATAAATCATGTTACAAAATACGATCAATTGCACAATTTCGGTTCTTCGAAATTCTTTTGTAGTTTTCACTCACTATCTTTTTATGCAATGGCGGCTCATTAGGTGAAATAAGTGAAATGTTACGTCATGTACAAATTACCATGTAAATAAAGCAAATTATAATCAAGGAGCTTACGAATTGCTACTTTTATTCCAACGTCCTTTTTTCTTCGATGATTCTCTTACGCTCGCTTTCAGGCGGCCCGGCAGCGAGTACACCGCGTACCAGCCCTTATATCTCCTCTCTCCACAAGGAAAGCGTTTCAGGATCTACAACGGAAGTCTTAATTTGCTTACATCATAGTCTAGAGCTTTTTTTTTTAATTTACTTTTTTCCTGAAGGTAGATACAAAGGCAGTTATTTAAACTTTACATACGTAATTTTGATACTTACTAACTTATTCTAAGCTTACATACTATACAAAAGGGAAGTGTCCCTCTATGGGTCCTCTAATCTGGTCCTATGTTTTTTTGAATTGGTTCTATGAATTTGATTTGGAAAACATGGAATGGATATTTATTTTGGATTCTCGTTCTATGGATTAGATTTTTTGAGAGTCTGAATCCGGAGAGTGCTGGAATTCGATGGACGTTATAATAAAAATGTGAGGTAAGGCATATGATGTGATGATCTAATGATTCTATATTGAATTCCTTGTGAAGCTAATTATTAGAAATGAATCATGAGGCGTTAGTAATGGATCTCAGAAATTGATTTTGAATGATTTAGAGTTTGCGAATATTGGTCTTGGAGGCTTTAATCCATATGGGACATGCGTAAGTAATTGTGGGTCATTATGGTTTTATATAATGCTATGGCAGGATTGTATTGTAGTGAGCTGTGTCTGTTTATTATCGGTTTTAGCTGATGGAGTTTTGCCTTGGTTTGTGATATCTTTGATTCAATGTAATCGCGCCAGTTTAATTTAGCATCGAGATATAATACTTAGTATTTAACTAGTTTGTTGGGAGGGTTGAGGGTTCTCATAGCAAGTAAAGACACGTTAATCTCTCCGGATAAATATGATTCGGACTCGGAGAATAACATGATGCATGGTCCAAGATGGCCGATATTTGCAATAAATAAAAAATAAAAAATAGTAAGATTAGCAACATTTGAAACTAGAGGTGCTACAGAGTGGTCTACAACTGGTTTGTTGGGTTCTATAGAGATTGTTAATTGCTGGAGGAGTGGGGGGAGTTTACGGTCTAAGTGAGAATATTTTTGCTGCTGTTTTGGTCGGGTTTAACTGTATTTTGTACTTCGCGGCCCAACTATCAAATGTGTGCAAGTGTAATTGTGTTCTTGCTCTTAGGTCTGCCAGTGAATTGCCAGAGATGTACAGTGCTGTGTCATCTGCTAACTGAGCTAAATGTTTTTCGATTTAGGTTCTGCGTGCTGCTTCTGCAAGTGATCACGTGGAGGTTGCTATGGTATCATGATGCATTTTGCCGCCAAGTGCAAGAGCATACCTCTACTCACTTTCGTTAGAGGCGAGAATGTTTTGTTTCAAAGCTATGTTTTTTTATTTCTTGGCCCGTGAGGGCCTGTCTTCACGGTGGAATATCTCACGGCATTTTGCGCCTTTCTCGGGCTTGTCGCTAAATGTCGCATGATCGCGACCGTATCAAGCACTGCTTTAGCATGCGACATCTCGTGGCACGCCCGAGAAAGACGGGAAATGCCGTGAAACATTCCATCGTGGAGACGGGCCATGAAGAGGCAGCTTTATAAAAATTGCACTGTAGAAAACTAATTAGTACGTGAAAGTATCTGCCACTCTGCAGCACCTCTAGTTTCAAATGTTGCTAATCTTACTATTTTTAATTTTTTATTTATTGCAAATATCGGCCATCTTGGTCCATGCATCATGTTATTCTCCGAATCATATTTATCCGGAGAGATTAACGAGTCTTACTTGCTACGAGAAACAGCCTTTCGGCTGTATCCACTGTTCCAATGAGGTTGAGTTATACTGCGATTTTTGTAGGAAGAGCTCTCAAGATAACTCAAATCCCATCTTCGCAATGGAATATGTCACGGCATTTCGCGTCTTTTCTCGGTCTTGCCGGTAGAAGTCGCATGATCGCAAGCACTGCTTCATATGGTCGCGATCGTGCGAAATCTAGCGGAACGACTGTGAATGATACGAAATGCCGTGACATATTCCATCGCGAAGATGGGATTTGAGTTATCTTGAGAGCTCTTCCTACAAAAATCGCAGTATATGATCTATGAAGTGACAGGATGATGAGGAGTGAAGGGACAATCACAAATACGCCCATGCCCAAATATACTCTCTGTTCATGCCTAGGCAGAATTCGAACCTTCAGAAAAAAAAAATCTCTGCGCAGATGCCCGCTGCCGTAACCGCATGCGCCACGAGGACTAGCTTTTTAATTAATTTATATTTGTTTATTTTATTATTTATTTTTCTTTAACTTTTATTTATCTTTTAACCATCTTCAGTAAAAATGTTGGGGGATTCTGGAGCTTTCCCATACGTCACATGCAGTTTGTACTGTCATTTGACTAAATAAATTAAATGCACAAGAAATACTCGTACAATTTATTATTAAGATGCTGTATCTTTTAAACCTCTCCGTTTCGAATATATTATTTTCGAAAACAGCTTTCTGTAGTGTAAATAAATCAGAAGCGCGGATTTTAAGTAAGCATTTCGTATTTTTAAGCGAAGAGCAATGTTTGAATTCCAGCGCTTCCTCGCTACTCTACGCAATCTTTGGTGCATGGAGCAAGGAAGATACACATTTCTTTTTGTCTGGACCAAGAGGTTGTATATTCCTCCATGTCAAGAGCATGCGAGCATGGCGCCGCATGGTGCGAAGGCCGTGAACGACAGAGTATACCTTTCTTTGTCTGGCGCTGGTTTGGCGCAGGGTTTGGCGCGAACCATTGACAAGCGCAAACTGATGGTTGAAGCAGCGAGCAAGTTTGAAAACGGCCGTTGGGGACATGTTCGTGCGAAATGCGCTCCAATGCTCTACCTGGCCCGAGATGACTCCATGGCGCAATTATTTAACCATGATATTGGTTATTCATGTCAGATGGTGTGATAATTTATATCTCGCACCGTGGTCATGAGTCGTGTTTCTGTCGCCATGTGGTTGGTTTGGATTACTTGTTCGAGAATGATCGGGAGTACAACCCATGTATTGTAGCGAGCATTACAATTTTTACTTTCTCTCTACCTCTTACGCTTTCTTGGTGATATACCGGCGAATATGCCAGTAAACGACCGACGTGAAGATGGACAACATTGGGTTGTTTATCTACGAGCAAGTAATTTGCCCAAATGTCGAATGTATGATTTTCTAAAGTGAGGCCACAAGTACAAATACAAGGTAAGAAAAATTTTACATTATGTTATATTGATTGAATGTTATTGAACAGCTAAAATCTATTTTATTCCATGTGGACTAAAACACAGTAAACCCTCTTTAACACACATTACAAGGGAGCGAAATAATCGGAGTTCGTGTTATAAAAATTCGTATTAAAGTATTATAAATGTCCGTATTCCCTTGACGAGACTGGTGTTGTTCGTGTTAAGCGAGTTCGTGCTAACGAATGTTTATTGTATTATTATCCCGCATGTGATGGTCGTTGTTTTTATAATGGTTTTCAAATGAATTATAGCAAATATTTTGGACTAAGCGAGAAAGATTACATTTGATAATTATATTTTTGTGTGAAATTACGTGATTGAAAACGTTCCTAAATTCATGTCCTATTTAGGTGTAGGATATGCAAAAAGTAAAACTTGAGAGAGATAGGTAAATATTTAAGGGTTTCTTTTTTCACTTAAATCTACTTATTAATTTGAGATTTTTTACTTCATTCAAAAAAATATTTAATTTTTACCGATTGTAACCAGCAAATACTACAATACCCATGCTCTTGAGAAAGCTTTTGTAGTTGCAAGCGATTGTTACAAAATACATGATTTTATTTTGTAAGAATTCCTGGATCTTTTGGTGTCTAATGGTTTTGTGGTTGCTTTAAAACGTATTTTCAAAATCTTAGGAACATCTAAGAGGTTAAAAATTCTCGTTCTCTTAATGAGACTGAAAAACTGGAATGATGTAGTAAAATGATAATGACTGAAGAAATTGGTTTACAAATAATGTACAGTAATCAACAGACTTTTTAATGGATTGTTCAAGTTCTCATTTTATTGTTATATTAAACTATTATTTAAATTTTTAGACAGCATCTCAAATTTATTTTAATTTTTCCATGTAAATAATTTTTAATAATGTGCAAGGTGGATTTGAAACTGAATGCTTTCATGTGTATATGAAATATCGTCATGTTTAGTTTTCTACATTTACATATCGTTTTCTATATTTTATAGAAAGTAATGGAGGTGACCAAGATGGCTGGGAATGTTTGACATACCAATTTCCATTCAGAGGAAGAAGACTTTAGTAATTAAGTCTTTGGGCACAAATTGAGTAGGATATATCATTTTCCCGACATACCATTACTGCTTTTGCACAAATCAGCAAGAGTTCTGCAATGCAGGGTAAAGTCCTTATACAGAAGAGTCAGTGGTTGATTTAATTCACTAGGAACTTTTTAGACAACACCTTAGGATTTCTGACGTTGTGAGACCGAAGAAAATCCAATGATGTCTTGGACAAAAACTGAACCAATGTCATGATAACGAACTTTCTCAATGAGGAATCTTGTGAGGAGCCTTCAGTGGAAAATGAAATGGTAAGTTTGTTTGTCTGAACCGTGTGCAACACGGAATGTCTTCCCAGTTACATTAACAAATCCATGGTCACGGGGAAAAGTTCTTATGTAAAAAATCGCAGTTTTGAGAAAACAAGGGTTAGATTATTAAGCCAAAGCTTTTTTCTACACTCAATGCTATTTCCCAACGCTTTTTTCTTGTTAAGGAGTCAACATTGGAATTCAGTAGTTTATGAAAATAAAATGTAGATACTTAACTTATAGTTTCAATATTTTACTCAATTTCACCAAAAATTGTCTGAAGAACTTTTACCTTGTGATCACAGAAATGTTTATTAGGATAGACTTAACCATTATTATTATTATTATTATTTGTACTACTTAATAGGCATCGGATGTTAAGGCACTAAAATCTTTCATTTTAGGTGCCTAAAACACTAAAATGTTTTTAAATACACACCAAAAAGGCAATAAAAACATAAAATTGGAGGAAAAAGCTCTAATATATTTCACTGCAGTTGCACCTGTATTTAGCCAAAATAAAAAAAACAATGTAACAAGCTGGCAGAATAAAGTCGCACCTCATGCCTAATAGAGATATAGAGCTCACCATTTTGTAACCACTTTGTTACCAGTAGACTTAATGTGAGTAGTAGAATTGAACATGATTAAAATGATTGAAACCAAGACTAGAATGAAAAAAAGCATTTAAAAAAAGAAAAATGTCTAAAGAGGTATTTAGGTCATAAAAGACCAAATAAAAGGCAAATTAATATTCGTCAGAATGCTTCATTCTTCATAATTTATATACATATATGGATTGCCTTTAAATATATTCATTAGAATAAAATAGGCATTTTCCTAAACATCCAATGTCTACTTATTAATATTAATAACTTTATTTTTATTATTGCCAGATTAATCTTTATAACTCTTTTTACATGTTGCAAATGGATGACAACAGCAGGCCAACAGCGTGTTCCTTACTGCACAAATAAATGGACGTATTCATCACTTCTGTTTGTGCATCCTTTACAATGTCAATTTCTTGAGTGCTGTACCAAGTGTTCCAGTGGTAAGCAAAGGATTCAGTTGTGTTGTGAATCTGTTCAAAATCAAGGAAAAATGTGATTGAATGGAAATTGAGAAGGTGAAAACTTTCTGTGATCCTCTTGTGGTATTGTTTTATCTTGCACCAACTTGTAGAGTAAGGAGGAAGCATTTTGTACCAAATTGATTTGTGCTTGACACACACTGGGATTGCTAGCATTGCCACATATTTCTGGGTTTTCTTGTTTTTGTTAAATTTAATGAAGGGTAATGCATGACTATAACATGGAAATTTTTTGATCTCTTGAAACATATCGTTTACAAAAGCATTGAATTGCCACCTTTAGTGATTTCTAGGATACCAGATCAGAAATTTCAAGCACAAAGAAATTAGATACAGGATGTGAAGACTGTTTTCTGCTTTTACAGGTTTCAGTGCACATTTGTAGTACTGTTATAGTATTATATTTTGAGGTTGTGAGTAACTTAGTGTTTAATATTTATGGTGTTTTGTAATGTATTCTGGAACTTGTCCATCATCATGATTTGTTTCTTTCTGAATTGTTTTTATGGAAAGGGAAAATCTCATTTTCTTGGCATTTTACCAAATGAAACTACTCCAGTAATATTTACTGACCGTGAAGGTGTCCCCACTGGAAGTCAAGGTGCCAACTTCCACACCAATTGTCACTTCTGTAGTTTAAGGAGAATTATTTGCCCCCCATCTTTCTCAAATTACGGTATACAAATATTGTTTAAATAGATTCATCACAAGCAACACATCACCGTATCATACTATAGTGTCGCAGCAACAGAATTGTTTATATAGTATCACAGTGATGTCATAAATTTCTGCATGAATTGTGCGATTTTATGGTGATTGAGAAAATGCTGAACCAGGGCCTCCTTTACAACAGGCCAGAAGGTGCAACATGGCAATGCTGTATTGCATGGAATAGGGGACACTTGTAAATGGATGGTGAGAAACGGAAATTTTTGAAAAACTACATGTTTTAATACTATGATCAAAAGGCAAACTTCCTTTTCGATTTTTCTCATTACTTTTTTCAATATTTATCATAAGATTCATATTGTACATAATGAATCAGCACTCATAGGGAAATATGATTTCAAAAAGTAAGCTAATTCTCAGTTTGTTTTTTAATGTGCCATTACAAGAAGAAAACTTCCAGAATAAATAAAATTGTATCATTTGATAGGAAAAGGAAAAATATTAGATAGATTAGTTATACAATAGAATGTTACATGTTATTGTCACAATAGATGAGCACAAATTACTGCTGGGATTGCCACAAATGCATACTTAAACACAAAAATGTTTTAAAGATTCATCCTGTAAAATAATAAATTTTAATAATCAATTTACTGAGCACTGAGAGTGGGCCCTCTCCAACTGCTAGAAAACTTGTTTCATATTTCTGATATTAGCATTGACATCATTGCCTAAGATTGCAAACCTATTCTTATAACATTTGTGGGCACTGCCAAACCTCCTTCATTATCTGTATCATCTCAATCAGGTATGTCTTCAAATGGATCACAGTCAGGGATACTTTGAATGCAGCATACCGAGAAATATACAGTAAAACTGAATTTTCTTCACAAATTCTACAAATTTCAGTAATAGAACTATACTCGGATAAAATGCATTGAATGTTTCCAGACTTAAACAACCTGTTGTTGGTTTCAAGCTTTTCCATTTTTCCAACCAATTTAAGAGAGTTCTTAAATACAACAATCTATCATAATCTTCACTGAAGAAATCATTAATAGGATTTCTGATGTTGGAAAATTTCCACCAGTTTGACACTATATTTAAGAATTCTACAGTCCCTTTAGAATTAGGTAAGGCTGATGTGCAAAACAATTATTGTTGTCTGATGAAAAACATTAACTAAACTGACCCTTGGCCTCTCAAAACTTGAAGGAAAAACAGTTTTGAAATTTTGTTTTAGATGCAGTTTTCATGAGAGTTTTTTTCACAATCATACATTTCCATTATTTGTAAAAATAATAATAATAATAAATAAAAAAAAAAAAGAGCAGTCTGAAGTTGATCAGTTGTGAAATCAAGGGTGGGAAAAACTAAACACTTGGCCTTGCTATTGATCAAATTGTTCCCTAAGTTCTTGGAGTTTTTAAAATGTAGTCTCCTTCATTTTGAGTACACACATGAACTCGCCTGTTCTAGATGTAGGGAGGTAACTTCCCTGGCTTCTGCAGGACCATCTGATGACTCTTGCAATTGTGTTGATCTTAGATTTTGCATATTATTCCTCTGCCAGCCTAAAGATGGTGTTTCTGTAGGAATGGACTATATTAACAGGAAAAAACAACAATTCTTCTGAGATCTCTTTAATGTTGATTATAATTTCCCTTCTACAATATTTAACTAATTTTTCTAGGTGACGTTTTCGTACTTGTTCTAAAAAGTGCTTTAAGTTGCATACTTTCTTTCCATTTTGGCAACATAATATTCAATTTTTTATATGTTATTTAAACATTTTTTCAATGTTAAATTGAACTGATTTATTTCCTAAATGAGCACATGCTGCCCCATCATGTATGGGAGAAGCCAAAGCTTCCTCCATACATGAAGAGGCCCTGATTGTCTCGAGTGTAAGTAGAACCAAATCAAAATTTGGTTCATTATAGCTGTAAACACATTTTATTGTGGTCACGTCCTCTGGAAATGCTTTATGTATTTTTTAAAACAGACTTGAACTTTTATATTAACACTCGATTAATTTTTATTGTGAGTTCTCAAAAGTATTGTTATATTTCAGATACGCTGAGAGATTTTCAAGGCTTGAATTCTGATGGAACACAAGGGAATGTCATTCTGGTTCCTATGAAATTATTAAATTACCGTATTTGCTCGTGTGTAAGCCACACTTTTTCCCCCGAAAAGTAACTTGTGAAATAGGGGAGGGTGGCTTATTCATGAGATTTTTCTTTAAAAAATCATTTAAAGAAAGAAAATTGTATGCCCAAAACTAACATTTATTTGTCATAAATGCACACAGTATACAAGTTGATGTTAAATTTATCTCCATAGTTTCTCATCCCTTCTCCCTCATTCATTGTAATAACTCCAGGGTAATATTTCCCCTCAGTCAGCAACATAGACACCTACTTATTTTTTTAATCTTTTCTCTCCGAAGGAATCAGTCTTTTTAATCAGTGCCTGGTTCACACCAACTTTTATCTTATTCTGCATACACAATAGACTACAGTTTTGCAAGAATTGTCAGATGCCTGAACTATCTGACAAGTGTTCTTTTTAGCAATTTTTTTTTGCTGTATCCCGAAGGTCTAGGGATATTTAAGTCTGTTGTACTCTGTAAACAGAGATGCTTTTACGGGAGTTGTTGCCGCCAGGAAGAAATTCTTCTGTCTACGAACAGTCAAGTTATCAAAAATCCATTTGCTATTATGAATTGCGGAAGGGAATTAAAAACAGCTTCGAGATATCAAAAAATTCTTACTAACATTCATGTTGTTTGACTATTACTTTCTTAAACTGTCAAAGACATTCATACAATTGCTGGGTCGTGTAGATCAACGCACACTTGTGGAAAAGCCCGAAAAGCTGGCCAAAAGCCCAAAACATTAATTTCTACATATGTACTTGTGTCATTTACCTTTTAAAAGAGGACAAAATTCTGCATTAAATGCTGATAATTTCGAATACGTAATTTTACTGACTGCTTTTGTACATCATTTTAAAGTTAGACAAAATGTACTTCTCTTCGGTCTGATCCCAAAGGCTATGTGCAGGCACACATTCTATGACACTTAACTTTGTTCATTGCTCATGTAATGACATTTGGGAAAGTCTGTTATTCTTGTAGGTGTAATCTGTATGATGAGTTATTGTCATTTCATTTGTTTGCTTTGGTCATAAGAAATTTATATTCAAAAATTGCGATTTTTCGTTTATTTTATATGCTATATATATATATATATATATATATATATATATATATATATTTTATTTTACAGGGTAAAAGTTAGAACTTCCACGCACTACTACAGTCTTTCATATTTTAAAATATAAAGTATTATGTTCTTTATTGATATTCATAACAATTAGCTGCTAATATCTGCTAATAAAGTTGTAGAGCAATAAAAAACATTTCAAAGCAGATGCTTGGTGGAATATACATTGGCGTATCAAATCACGACCACCTTAACTTTGTTCAGTGGGTCTATAATTATATCTGGAAATTTTATATTATTCTTAAAGATATGATCGACATTATTAGAAAATGTTACTGAATTTGTTTATATTGTTAATGTGCTAATTGACATTAAAATTGCTTTTATTCTATTTACATTACAATTTTATGTTCTAACAGGATAAAAATTAAGGCTACCGCCTTCTACCACGTTTTTCAGTGTTAAAAAAATTAATTATTTTATTTTTTAAATAAAATCCGTAACAATTACCTGATAATATCTGCTAATACGTTTGTAGAACAACAAATAATATCACAAATAAGACGTTCATCGGAAAACGAGCGTATGGAAATTTCGCAAAACGTTCAAAACATTAATATGATTGGTACATATATGCTATAATAGTTTATTTTACTAATTTATTCTTCCAAATTTTTGGTTTTTGAAACGGAACTCAAAACTTCATTCTGTACTAAAACTAAAGTGTTTACGTCCGTCAGCGCCACCATGTCTGCTACATAATCAATAAATATGAATGAAATTGATGATGAATATTCTGAATACTTACAAATGATATGACAAATATCGTAAACAAAATATATATCTTAAATATTATGTTTTTCAAGCTATTAAATTTTATTGAACTACATTTGAAAGGATATTCTTTTCAAGTGTATTTAAAACAAAAATGTAAGTGTAAGTGTAACAGTTTCAAACATCATCAACATGAAGGGAAATTGGAAGCTGCATCACTTGTTAAAAGTGTCACTTTAACTACTCCCACTTGAGTCAAAATACCAAACAGCATATACTACAGAAAGAGAATCCACAATCTCAAGAGTGAAGGCTCTTTCTGTTGTGAAGATATTTTTCATTGGCTTCTTGTGTCGTCTGATAGATTGATCAGTAGTCTAAGAAAGACCCCTCAAAGGAAAATGAATCAATTATCTCCCGACGTGATATCCCTTCTCATCTGCCCGTACATCACTTCTGGCGATGAATCTTTTTTGGAGGACGAATAAGTTCACTCATCCTTTAGGTAATCTCTGTTATAATTCTTTTAACTTTAAAAATGTATTTCATTTGAAATGATAAGAAAATAATTATTCAACTCCAGTTTAACCAATATTACTTTCTTCTTATTAACAAATAAATTAAAGGAAAATGTGTGATAAATCAAATACTCCAAAATATTGCAGAAATACATCCTGATCTATCAATTGTCGGTTTTTATTATCATCCGATTGAGATTAGTAGTCAGACAAATAATATTTTGTAGAATATATCTTTCAAGCTATTTATAAATTAATTTTCTGATGCATTATTGTCTCTATTTATTCCAATTAAAAAAAAATACAAATATGGCTTCAGATTCGGATTCAGCGACCCCAAAAACCCCTAGATAAATGTTTTATATGCGATTGGCATCTTATTTGACTTTTGGCCAGCTTTTCGGGCGTTGTCCCCAGTGTGCGACGTGACGGGGCCACCGACAACGTACAGAAGATTCCCCACGAGAACATTTAGCAGTATTTGCTGCAGTCTTGGGTGGGGAGGTGCTGTTGCCGGCGTCCGTTCGTTGATAAGATAAACAACCGTCAGTGCAACGTTGTGACGAATTTTGCAGTTTGCACCAGAATTCAATAAAAAACTCGACCATCTCAGCCGAGTCATAAATTACAGCCACATGGAGCGGCGTCATTCCAAGAAGACCCTGGGCATCCATGCGGGCGCCTGCGCCCACCAGATGCGCACAGACGGTTGTGTTTGGCTGCGAAATATAGCGGCCGCTGTCCGTTCCTCATAATGAAATTAAAAAATTTTGATTACGATGAAGTAAGTCCACTACTTCATCGTAAAGGCAGTTTCGAACAGCCTCAATAAAGTTGTTTGCCAAAATAACACATGAAAACGAAAACAAACTGCATGCCCAGAATGAGCGCATAAAGAGTATACTGCGATTTTCGTAACTGTGTCCTTGACAGGAATCAGCTGTTCACGGTTTCATCCAATAGGGAGCTTGAACGTCACCATATAGTGACGTCACTGTCGCGAATATAAGCTCCCGATTGGATGGCAGCGAAACCGCTGATTCCTGTCAGGGACAAAGTTACGAAAATCGTAGTACAGCGATTTGTAAAGTGGAGTGGTGGAGCACTGGAGCATTTCATTGGCTTGATTTTAAATTTATCCATTCTAACAGTCAGGTAGCGTCTCGTTAGTCCAGCCTGAGTTCGCACTTGCGTCGACCACAAGCGACGTCCTGTATTCTACCGCAACGGCGACGGGAAGTTTAATTAGCGACGCGGGCTCCGCGCTCACGACCGGATGCAGCTTCCTGCATACTGTTCGCCGCTTGTGCGCGAGTCTGGAGGCAAATGATTTATTAACCTTCCGTTGAGCGCGCCTATTTTACTCACATAAGCGGGCACGTAGGAGCAGTGTGTGCTGCCTCGAGAAAAGTCTTTTGCATCCCCAAAACTTCTGTTATTTAAAGAAGGGCGAATTAAAACTCACAACTATTCATTACATTTTTAATGTGAATACATTTTATATATCACGGAAATGTGACTAGTGTTGGGTATAGAATATTAAATAACACATTTTTTCAGAAATTTTTGCAAAACAAAATAGAACAAAGAAAAAAATTAAGTAGAAAATTGTTATTAAATAGACAATTTAATTAAATGAAACAGTTTCTGTCCTTAAATTTTAGAAAGCATCAATTGGTTTTTATCAAGCCGTTTCTAGTAACTCTAGGAGATGCCTGAATTCTTAGACTTTTCCAGCCCTTCAGCAAAGAAAAACAAAAATAAGACAAGCAATAGGAAAAAATCCATAAAAAATAACTTTCAACATCTTTGATTTTGCTTACACTGATCGAAAATACAAGTAAACGAACAATATGAATAAGTAAAATGTTCGTTTGGAATACTAAAAATACTTACACGAGTGGGGGCGATAAAGCAGATGGAATTTTTTAATTTTCAAATCTCCTTTACAACTGATAGGGAGAAGGCAACGGAAGGGAGATTTTCACGTTTCGTTTAGAATGTTGCAAATTGAGAATACTGAAATCCTCTGACATGTCAGATAGCCATACTCCATTTTAGAACAATAAAAGCATAAGGCAGCATGGAGTGCTGCTGTGCATCTGCGGGAAGGTTAAAGGGACATTGTTATAGAGATTGTTAAAGACATTGTTAATTGTTAACTCGAATGGTATAGTTAGATGACAAACTAGCATTGGACCAACCGGAAACAATGTGAACAAGTGAAAAGCAAAAACAAGCTGAGTTGTAAAATGAAAATTTTTCATTAGAACACGTCTCGATTTGATATTGATAGGATGTGTTGCCTTTAGCAGTGAAATTTGTTATCAGGTTTAAACTTGGATCAGAACGTGACTTAGTAGACGAAAACGTTAGTCGGGAATAATTAAAACTAATATTAATCAGAAAGGTTGAGTAGGACCCAGATGATTTTTAAAAAACATGCGGATAAGAACAGTGTGGAATTTCAAGAAATGGTGGAAGGACTACTCCAATGGTCGTATTATCTACTCATTGCCAAGAGTGCAGTGCATCATCACCAGAAAAGTGGATAGTTTAAGGATAAATACAAGGACTTCATTATTTATGAAATGTATATGGCCAAGAATGTATTAAAAATAAGATAAATTAAGTGAAAGTTATTTTTATTTGAAATTAATTACAATAAATTTTTGATGGCCATCATCATAATCATTTGAGTTCTAATGTGAATGTTATCATGGGGTTACGTGTAAGCACAAGGACTTTCGTTACATAGGGTTACATATGCCAAGATACAGGCTGCTTTCCGTGACCAGGGATTATGATATTGACTTTGGCTAGTTCTGCATTTCTGTCAGTCATTACATCGTTGATAAAATCTTTGAAATCAGCAACAATACACTCAGAAATATTACATTCATTGATGTTAGTCATAAATATTTTTATGAGTATCATCTACTACAAAATCAATTCTTTTGTTATAATCTGATTCACACTTTTTATAGTAATTGTCATCAATGATATTGTAATTTTTATACAATGTTGTTTGAGTTAAATATTGTAGGACATCGCAAACTATAGGCGAGCTTATTGTTTCATACATTTAATTTTGTTCATGTCTTACTTGTCTTTTCAATTTTATTTAAATCCACATGTTATTGAAATTTCTACATAGAATTTGTTATAAATCATTTATATGTATTGGATTGTTTACAACCCTACCTTTCCTACCCAATTGTGCATTTCTGAGGTAAGACTTCAGTTCTCTAATTTGCCTAAAATTAATGTAAGGTGCCATGCTTTCCTCTAATTCTGATGAAATGTCTATATCCACATATTTTAAATTATTACAAACCGCTATGGAAGAATCTTATCCTTTTGAACATGATTAAAACACGTTCTACACGATAGACCAGAATTAAAATATATTAAATTTGAATAAACATCAGATTCAAATCTACTTTTAATGTGTTCCGTGGTAATTTCGCATACAAAAGGAGTGTTAAGCAACTGGTCATTTTGTCGTGTGTCTGGCTCGTGTCAACTCATCCTTCTGTTCCTTGTATTCAACATTGTTCTATTTGCCGTGTCTAGGTCCTACTCATCCTTCTGTTCATTGTATCCATCAGTTTTTTTGTTGTGTCTCTGGGTCCTGTGTACTCATCCTTCTGTTCATTGAATCTAGGCACACTAGGCCCTTGACACACAGACGCTACCCTGTCAGGTAACCACACTGCAATTCGTTATTCCCGCACTTGCACGACTTCAACACAAAGCACACTCGTTCACATGGACGGCTACCGGCACAGTGCAGCAGAGCCAGAGAACACAGAAGCGACAGTCGATTGCTCGGCCTATCGATAGGCGCCCTACAACGGGATTGGATCGCCCTGCCCACAACTGCAATAGTATCTAACATCTGTTCCTTTTGCTGGCTTTCTGGAGCTATCCTAAATATTCTCCTTTCTGTTTCTTTCTTCCTATATGCATTATCTAATCTGCTTTTTCTTTTAGCAATTTTATTTTTATTTCTCAGTCTTGCATTGTTCCTAACCAATAACATTAATTTCTTTTTTTTTTTCTTCTTCTTCTTCTTTTCTTCAGTCATCTCTTTGAATTACATTTTTCGATTTTAGACAGATTAATGTTTCGTTTTTTCTCTTCTTTTACTCCAGTATCATTTTCACACAAATTTTTAGCATAAGAAAATTGACTCGCATTTTGAATTGGAAATATTGGTCCTGTTTCGTCTGCGGGTATCAGTAATAAATTACGGACTTCTTGAGCAAGTTGTTTTCGGTTTTTTCTTTGAAAGGCCACCAATACTAGAAATCAAGGAGTGAAATCTCAATAACAATCGCTGGAAGTTAGGTCTTTTTTTTTCTGGTGTAGTGCTCTTTGGATTTCCTTAAGACTTTCTTCCTAGATTCTATTACTTCTGGAAGTTCTCAAATTGGTAAAATTGCTGCGTTTGTTATGGAACCACCATATATTAAAATTTTATGAACGTTGGAGACATAATACCGGGTTTATAATCTTACAATTAAATGTGCTGTTTCTTTGGAGTAGGAATTGAACTTCCGGATCGTAATGTCATGACCAGGTGAAATTGATTTCACAATCATTCCAAAGCGAGAAATTCAAGCAATTCCAGGTATTTCGGAAGCTACCCAAGGATTTAAAAAACCCTCCAGGCAGGGTTTTAATCGTTCGAAGATCCATATCCAGGGTACATGTACTAGGAAGCCTAATCTGCTTTTAAACATTTCTTGTACTTTTCTTTCTTTCCAATAAATCCCTACCGCCGTCTTTCACACTCGCTTTCAATTTTTTGCAATCTGATCGACATGAAATATGCAGAAGACATTTAAAAAAATCGTATATGGGCATGCAGTACGGCAGTGCCAAATTCTAAAAGTGAAACTTCAACGATTTTGTCTCACTTAAGGAATAATGTTCATTTCTGAAATTTTTGCGCCACAAGTGTAACATGTCATGCTTGTTTTTTCTGCTAGAGAATTACAAATTCTTCCATCAATCATTGATAATATTAGGGAATATTTTATTTGTATGTTATTGAGACTAAAATCGTGCAAATTCTCAATCTGATTATTAATGTTACGTCTCCTAGATATTTCTGAAGTTTTGTGAATCTGTTGCACGCAAATAGATCTGCTGTAATGGATAGATGTTCTGTGGGTTTTCCATGCAATAATTCCAGTTTCACTAAGGGCAAAGCGAAGAGACATGACTGGTGACAAATGCTCATCACTGCATTCAGCTTCAGTTAATGTTTGTTTATACTGGAAGTGTCCGGAGCTGCCATCAAAACCCCACTTGTAATTTAATATGAAGACAGTTGCACAGTTATTTGTATCATTGTCAGGTAATTTTGAAATTCTGGCCACAGTAGGATCAAGCAAATCTGTAATTTCACTTCACCTTCAGTTTCTTTGATAGAGATACGAGGGGCGTCCACAAAGTAACTGCCGTTTTAAAATAAAAATTAAACCATTTGAGATACAAACATTTTATTATATACATCTTAAAACTACAGCTTTTCTCTACTTTTCTATACATTCACCAAAAAAATTTAAGCATTTATCATCTCTTTAACAGTTTTTGAAATGCCGTCTTGAAAAAAATCTGCCGCCTGAGAATGTAGCCAAACTGTCACAGCGTTTTGAAGCGCTTCGTCACTCGCGAACCTCTGAGATGCAAGCCACCGCTTCATGTTCGGGAACAGGTGGAAATCACTGGGTGCCAAATCCGGGTTGAAGGGGGGGGGTCAAAACGTCCCAACTTTGCCAAAAGTTCAGTTCTTTGAGCTGTGTGAGGGCGAGCGTGCTCGTGGACAGACACAACGCCAGCTGTGAGAAGACCACGACGCTTGTTTTGAATCGCTCGTCATAGTCGTTTTAGGGTTTCACAATAAACTGCAGATGTAATGGTCGTTACACGCTCCATAAAATCGAGTAAGATGCCCTTAGCATCCCAAAAAAACTGTAGCCATCAATTTTCTCGCTGAAAACGTTTGGCGGGCTTCCTTTGGCTTATTTGGCGAAGCGCCCATTTGACCCCATTGCATTGACTGTTGTTTTGCAATGGCATTCACATTGGCAGGGCCGGCGCACGGTGTTTCGTTTGGCACATCTGGCTGGCCAAAATTAATATCTCGAAAACTTCTGGTTAGATTTTAATGAAATTTTGCACACACATTCTGACGAAGTATTTAAATATGTATTTCAAAAATAGAATATGTATCTTTATATTATCCAATAAAATTATCAGATTTTGAAATGGAATTTACAATAAAACTACATGTAATTGAACTAATGTTTTATTCGAATTGAAAAATATACAAATAATTAATAGAATACTACTTCATGCAATTATATAACTTTCTACAATATTATTTGATAGTATAATTAATATATAAATATAAGTACTTTTACCATTCGTTAAAGAATTCTGATTTGAGCTTTAATATTAGACTCTTGTATCTTAGAACTTACAATACTGAAATTAGTCTGAATCAGAGATGTCATCACGTTCCTCAGATAAAGATGGAGTAGCTAAAAGTTTTTGCACTTCCTCTGACAAACCATATACTTTTCTTTTGTGGCCTTTACCTAGGCTGGAAATATATGGATCAGAGGGATATTAACAACCTGTGGAGAAGGTCTAAATTAGTCACTTCTCTTGAATGTTTCCTTGTGAAAAACCCTCGGAAATTGCGTACATCTTTATTTCGGGTTTCTTGAGCCTCTTCAGAGAGCTGGCCTATTGGTAAAATACAAAATTTAATCATTGTTTCTCCATGCACCAGGACCTTATGCACAGTCGCTGGCGTGGCGTACCACTTGTAAAGATCTAACTACTTTTGCTTCGGGACCTTGCGAATTCCCCAAATGCCTTGGAATTAATTAAATAACCACACGACAATGTGCCCAAAATCACACTGAATCTTTTAATTAATTCCTCATTGATTCCGGTTATTTGCGCTGACAATGAGCTTTCCTTAAAAAAATCTACGTGCAGTGTTACCATCATTGTATTACCACTACTGTTTGGGCACATCGACAAGTAAACCCATTCCTCGTTTGAATCTCCTAAATTTCGTTTTTACGTGCTTCTACTATTATTTTGTCCTCTGTTTTACGAATTGGCCATTTCCTGACATCGAGCCTGTAGGAAATGTGAAGCAAACACTCAGAGAAACGGATTCGAGCATGAAGTGGAGACAAACCTATCTGAAGAGTTGTTGTGTCTGTCTCTTTCTTCTACGCTCGAATTCATTTCTTTAGGCGAGGCCCCGCATAAGTAACATTTTTGGGAGGAACAGTATGATATTGCATTGCAGACTTTGCCATCAACCATTGTCAGGAGCAGGTTATGTGTGACAGATATACCATGTTCAGCTACCTGTGTGGGCAAAAGGGAATTAATTTGGTTAGTGACATTCATCACTTCTGTTTCAATGACAGCTGCAGATTCTTTAATAAACATGAGTTTAACAGGTCTGCAGTAACGTGAGGATGAAGGCCTGAGGTTTTGCCAAACAATGACCTTTCTTTCACTGTTCGGCTTTTTAGCAAAGAGTTGTAATGGAACCAATGATACACTAAACAATCATCAGGAACAATGCTTCATCTGCACTCATTTGTTGAGGTTTCTGTGAAGAAGAAATCGTGCTTTCTTCATTCTTGTGGCCCGTTGAGGAGAGGCGGTACTTAGTTCCCCAACAATTTCTGCTGCATCCCTCTTGCCTTGAGCACGTAAATTCATTTGCGTAGCTAAGGATATTTCATCCAGACTTGTTCTCTCCGCTACGTGTTAAGCTTTTCATTTTTTCGATCGCTCACTGCTTTCTCCAAAAGATTTGGGCGACCCACACTATCTGACATAGTACTTCCGCTTCCGCTTGGAATGGCTTGATACACAATGTCCTTAAACACTATAATGCCATCTAACCATTTTTCATTCGACTTCATGAACGGCCCTTGATTCCTGTAGCACTTTGCCCATCTTTCACTAATATTAGAGCACACGATGCTGAGTGTGTGTTTTAGAGATTGTGGTACTTCAGTGGAACATTCCTGTAGGCCTAAACGCACCATTATATTCTTGTAAACCACATCTCTGTCCGTGCGCCAACCAGTTTCGCGCAATACTTCGAAGACCGCGCGCCTAGTGAGCGAACGCACCGGCACAGAAAAGAGGTGATAATTATCAGATATTCACTTCTCTGCAAAAGGTGTAACGATAATATTGAAAAGATACCTTTTCAGAATGTATTCATAGTAGTTTCAAGACCGAGAAATGCCGAGCGAATTTTGTAACTCGACATTTATTTTCAATTTTCGAATATGCGCATATATTTTAAAGTCGAACTTTGTGTAAAAAGTTCTGAGCATTCTTGTCTTTGAAAATTACGAAACAATTACATATGAAAAAACATACATTTCGGAGGATTTTCCATTCCGGAATTATTGAAATACGCATAAGGAAAACACTATTAACAGGACTGAACTGCATGCACTACCGAACAGGACTGGGGTTCGGCGCCGGCTATCGGCGGGACGTAACTTAACACCTCCCATGAGACCCTTACGAATCAGCGCCTTATAAACACAGGGGCCATGTGCCCAGGATGTTTATCTATAGAATGAGTCAAAAACATCGCCCAAAAGTGGTACTTCGAAAAAGGGGTTTTGGCCAGCTGGATGTCTCAAACAACACACTGTGCGGCGATTGGTTTTAAGTCCGAGTGGGTATCTGACCCGGATGGGCCTCCCCCTTCTCCCTCCGGCTCACTAACAGCAGTTGGTGACTTCTTGGGAGTCCATAAAACTACTGCAGGGAGGATAGTGACAAGTCACCCATGCTATTGCTTCTCTGAGGAGAAAATTTATTTATATGCCAAGAAATAGAGAAGAACAGGTAACCATTTAAAGAAAGTTCTTTGAAGTGCTTCCATTTCCAAGGGTAATCGGTACTCACGCGCGCATAGTATCACCTGGAGGAGACAATGCTGAAGTTTTTCGGAACAAAAAAAGCTATTTTAGCTTTAATATACAAACTGTTGCGAGCCAGGACTTACGCATCCAAAATATAGTTGCAAGGTGGCCTGGATCAAGCCATGATGCTACTATATACAGAAACTCTGTTATTAAAGCTCGGGTGGAGATAGATTTTTTGAATGGGGTGCTGCTTGGCGACGCAGGATATCCTACAGGAGCAACACTGTTGACACCTCTTCGCAACCTCACTTACCAGAGGAAAATGTATACAACGAAGCACACATTAGGACACGCAACACTGGAGAGATTGTACGGTGTTTGGAAAGCCAGATTCCCTATTTTGGCACTGAGAATAAGGCAGGACACTTCACTAGTGCAGCCCATAATTGTGGCATGTGCTGTAATGCACAACATTGCCATCGAGAGGAAGGAAGCAGATCCTCCACCTGTTCCAGGAATGGACCAAGATGAACTGCAATTGGCAGTTCAGGAAGGGCAGATACACACCTGCCATAAATTTAGAAGTGCCACAAACGGAAGCAGTTAGAGAATCATTTGTGAAGTACTTCAGAGACAGGCTACAAATAAACGAAGAATGTTTGAAGAAATACAAAGAATGTTTGAAATTATATTTAAAAAAATTACAAATTATTTTGTGTGCGCACCGCGTGTCCGTGCCCTGTGAGCGCGTGCCGATGCGGTACTCACCTGGTACCCACCTCTCACACGGCGCCACGCACGATGATGGGCCAACAGCAGGACTACACTGCTGGCTATGTCGACACACAGCACACACACATATCGGCCTCCGGTAGCTCAGCTGATGTAGCCAGAGGGCTACTAAAATAAGGGGGACGGAGGACCACCTCGAAAGAGGAAATGAAGGGTCGGCCGAAAGATAGCAAAAACGCAAACTGAAGGATAATATTAATTTAATTATCTGAATAGTTATGACAGTGAAATTGCCTCTTGGAAGAGATAAGACTTATGAACTAAGAAGGAAAGGAAAAACAAACAATTTCGAACTATTATACTATATACAAATGCATGCCGGGCCCGAGCAGTGAAATATTAATAAAAATCCTAATTCTAAGTCTTAAAATTAATGAATACAGAAGGTGCAAACAGAAAAGAAAAGAATACAATAAGTGAATAATGCTAAACTTTAAGCAATTACTGGAGTGTTCGAATGTCTTTAAATAGCTCGGCACTGCTGGAGTCAAGAACAGGTACCTGATATGCGGATGTTCACGTTCGGCGGGCTCGTACCGTCACCGCTGGAGCTCGATGTGCCTGCGGCGATGCGTCTGCGATGACAAACAGCACCAAACGGATCCGATGTTCGGCGTCCCCGGACTCGATGAAGCGGCGTGTATGCCGCCGTGGTCTGAAGCCGTGCCGCCGCTCACTAACGCGCCACAATGTGCGAGTGATGTCGGTCAAAATGTATGCCAGTGTGGCGCACTTTGATGGGCAGCCTGTAGCCCTAATTGAGTTGGGCAGCCTGTAGCCCTAAATCCAGCCTGCAGCCGTTGTGGCGTTAAGATACTTCACTGCATGGCATGGCGCGTGTGTCGACTCGACAGCGTAAGGCACGACTGCCGCGGAAAGTGACTCTGCTCATGGCAGCGGCCCGAATGCAACATGCGCTCTGTCCTCTGAGCGATGTTTGCCAGCGAAAATCTTTTTGGGCGCGATGGCTCCCAACAATATATAGACAATCGCCCCCCGAACTCGCGGTGGTGGGTGGCCACCGCGAGGCGTGGCGGAGGGGGATGGTTTGAGATGGAGAGGGAGGCCTTGGGTAGCCGCCGGACTCGGGCCCCGAGACAAGGGGCGGGGTGCGCGAGGTGCGGCAGCTTAGACGGACAGCAAAGGGCCGCGCATGCCGAAGCGGTTCTGAAACACCCACCCCCACCAAGGGGGGGTGGGTCGGCGGCGCTGGGTACAGGCAAAGTACCAAGGGCGGCGACCGAAGCTCAACTGCCCCGCTGGGGGGGAGGGAGGCGCATCCGGGCGGCCGCGGTGGCGCGGCGTGCGACAAAATGCGGCCGTTGGCGACCGCCGGCGGCGGCGCCCGTTTGAGACAATGGGCGTCTTTGCCGACTACCGCAAAGGAGTGAGCCTCCGCCTTCGTAAGGGCGGCAACCCGACAGAAGGTGCGGCGGGATTAACGGGAGACGGGCGAGCGGAGGAATGGGGCGACCTGCCCACCGCGTTCCAGCGGCGCGGGCGGTCTTCCTGTCGCTAGCATGCGTAAACAATTTTATTGCCCTCTCCCTTGCTTCCAAATCCATTTCAGCAAGCTTTCTTTTTGCTCTCGTTAAAAGTAATTCTTCTTCTTCTTCTTCTTCTTCTTTGATCTTCAAATTGAAAGAGTGAAGTGCTTTCCCCCGCTCCTGTTTAGCTTGGAATTCCTTCTGCAAATGGGGCCACTTCAGTCCTTGCAGAAGCCCAGGAGTGCAACTTCTGCCCACTTGCGGAAGGAGCAACAGTGGTCTCGCACATCCGTGGTCGTCTTCTTCACGCGCTCGGGGTCACAATTAAATTAGAATGTTTTTTTCTTTTGAGCATAGCAGATGTGTAGGTTGACCAGTCCTGCATTTCACTTTCGCCGTACTGCACTGACACATCCTCCAATTGAATAATTGTCAGGTCAACTACCTCTCCATTTGACGTTTCTTCCCTTCCTCCTGCTGCGTCATTGTCTTCTTGATTCATTTCATCGATGTCATCATCATCATCATCATGAGTAGATGGCATTCCTGCAGCACTAACGCCCATAATGCCAACAATTCTTTCTAAAATCGGGTCCTTCTGCGCTCTAGTTGCTGACCCTCCTCCGGTTCTGAGAGTTTCCTGCCTCTCATTGGCCAACATATTTTCTTTGCATCTTTTTTTAGGTTTTCGTGTTTTTCTCGCAACTGCTTTACAGTGCGGCAAGAAGCAGTGGCCGCATTGAAATTGAGAGTGATGTTCTCCCATGCTTGGTCCTGCAAAATTAAAAACAATTAAATCAATAGATTAATAACAAAAAGTAAATATCAAAAGTGTCAGTCAAGTATCAATATTATTAATATCAAAAGTGGAAATTGAAGTGAATAGTTGGGTATGAAAGATAGTTAAATTGTTCATAATTACCTTTTCCCTATTCGTGAGTCCATTGGACTTTCTGCTCTCCACAATGTCCACGAATTGGTCTACCAGACTGACAAGTGCAGAGCATTCCTTCCGCGTGAAATTGGCGGAACGCTTCTTTTTTATTTTCAGCATTTCGCCGGAATTTTCCATTTCGCAAAAGCTGAAAACGTAAGTATAATGCTGTCGACCTAACCTAGCCAAGTCAAACACAACACCGAATACAAAGGAAATCTCCAACAAATAGTATAAAAGATCCCACAGGGAAAAAGTGAACGTCGCACGAAAAGTTGAATATCGAAAACATTGTGATGCGCTCTATGAATCCTTTTGAGTACTAGAAAGTATTGCCAACAAACACCGAGTAAACGTTAAAGTGAGAGTTAGCTAACTACCCGTTATCTCACACTCGTAATACGCAAAGGCCCTTTTAACTTGAAGTTACTATAACTGGGAGTTAGTTCAACGGCGGTTGTAACCGAAGGTGATAATACAGGGCCTTAGTAAGTGTAAGAATTTGTGCATCGTGGTCACTGTATCCTAGATTATTCGTTATTATTTCATATGTAGTTGTGGTTTTGTTAATTATAATTTGATCTAATGCTTTTTGTGATTTAAGCGTATTCCGTGTAGGTACATTCACTGTGATGTCTAAATTAAAAGAATTAAGTAAATTGAGAAACTTCTCTTTTTCGTGGGATTCGCTCAGAAAATCAATATTGAAATCTCCACATACAACAATGGATTTAAAAGAGAGTTTACTAATTTTGTTCAGAATTATCTCTAGATTTTCCAAGAAAGTGAAATAATCTGAAGCTCGCTTTGTTGGAGGTCTGTAAATGCAAAGTAAGATAATTTTGAGCGTAGTAAGATGTACTACTGTTGTTTCAAAAACTTTTTCAACTGCATATAAATTGAATTCTGACAAGAATGTAGAATCAATATAATTTCTTATGTAAATACACGAACTTCCGTAAGCAGGGCCCTTATTTGATTCCTTCGCTCTGCAATACGATCCTGCAAGGTAAAAGCTAGGAATTTGGAGTGTGTTTATATCATTTTGAGACAACCAATGTTCTGTGAAGCAAAAAACATATATTTGTCTTAGATCACATTGTAATGCTGCCTCGATAAATTCAATTTTATTTGAAAGAGATTGCACATTATGATGCATTATTCGAATCTTTTGCATGTACCTACACGGATGTTTTTCTGCTGCATCTGACTGTAGTTGCTATTTATTTATTTCATTTTTACCTCGAGTGCGTGGTCGAAGGAAGTATCGTGTCCCAGCAGTGACAAGAGGTGAGGAAGGAGGGGTGACAGATGTAGAGGAATGAATAGTGGGAGAGGTACGGATTAGGTTCAGGGGATAAGGTAATTGGGTCCAAAGGGATCCCAAGGGATGGAAGAGAACTAGGAGATGTGGGTGGGGATGGGTCTTGGGCAGGACACTGCCAAGTTTGTGAAATGATGTGTTTTGCAAGCTTACTACCGAGTGCACGTTTTCCGACAAGGTTCAGGTGAAGACCATGTCGGGTGAAGTGTTTTTCTGAGAGAAAGTTTAGCTCAAACAATTTAACATGTGTCTCTCAGATGCAGTTTCAATTGGTTGTTTGCGTGACTAATTTATTTGCATAGTGTGGGCTTGTTGTACCAGAAGGGCAGAGTCGAGACTACAATGTTCGTGTTTTGGGCGGCACGTTGTAATTTGTCAACATGTTCTTCAGGCGTAAAGTGACCACCCAAATTAATGTCATTCTGCCCTCCTATGATAATTACAGTATCCCGTTTGGTGAGGGTTTTTGTGTGCGTGTCCAACTCACTGGTCACGTCGGCAAACCTCCCGTTAGGTTTAAACACACACATGGCAGAGAAATTGGTTGGGAGTTTCTCACTGAGCAGGGAGTAGATTTGTCGCCCATGGCTATCTGCTAAAATGAGTACCTTTTTGATGGGCTCAGTGGGAATGTCCTTGTTTTCCGGTGAACCAGTTTGCGCAACTCTACGTGTCTTTGTTACTTTGCGCTTGCTAGCCTGTTTGCGTTGGTATGTGAATGGACGTGTCGATGATGGGTGGGGGTGGTGAGGATTGGGATGGCAAGGAAACTCATTGTAGTAGTCTAATACAGAAAATCTGTTTTGAGTCGTGATTGGTGGTGGTGATTGTGTTTTTGCTTCCGCGAATGGACGGTTGGAGGTTTTTGCGGTGTTGCCTATTGTTGTCCAACCGTCTGTGTTTTGAACGACCTCTTCGAGCCTTCGGATATGTTCATCTAAATTACTGTTGATGTGTGTGAAGGCTTTCAGAAGATCGGCTTTGAGAGCGTAGAGTAGAGTGTATAAGGATTAGTAGCCATGTCACGAATGCGTGTCAAGTGCGTGGTAAATATGAAAATAAGTAAATAGAAGTAAAAATAAGTAAAAACTTCTTCTTGACGTAACTTTTTCTCAGTACATTTATATTAAAATCCCCTATTATTATGCAATTATTAATTGTTAATATTTCTTCCACTTTGTTTGTAATATAGTCAATAAATTCGCTATCAGATGCATTTGGAGAGTGATAGACAGCAACTACCGATCCTTTGTATTCTTTACACAAATTATCTAACTTAACCATCCAACAGTTACTTTCTATATAGTCTACTTTAACATTTTCTATTTTAATATCTGTTCTCACGAATACTACTACTCCCCCCGTTCTTCGGTTCTGTGAATTACATCTGCTACATCTATAGCCTTGTATTATAATTTCCTCATCCTCTATTTCTTCAATTACTCGTGTCTCAGTGAACGCCATTAGGATAGGTTTATTTTGAGATTCATTTATGTATTTACTGATTTGATCGAAGTTTGCCAAAAGACTTTGTACATTTAGTGTTAAGAATGCATTTTGTATATTCAATGATTGCTACTCAGAAGTATAATCAATTCTTTTCCTCTTTTCATTTATTATTCTTAAGTAAGTTGGACAATCTTTGTCTGTTGCTTCATGATCAGTCGAAATGTCTGTTAATTTTAGTCTTCTAACCTTGTCTTCACAATTCACGCATTTTTTATTTAAGTTGCATCTTCTACTGTCATGATTACCCGCACATACTTTGCATACAATTTCTTTCTTACAATCTTCACTAAAATGGTTAAAACCCCAACACTTGAAACATCTGACAACACTTACAAATTCGTATACCCGACACCTCTCCCATCCTAAGTTTACTTTGCCCTTGTCCATTAACAATTTGAATATCTCTGCATCTGTCTCTAGAATAATATTACCTTTTTTCCTCTTTTCTATTGCCTTTTTTAGTATTGTATCTTTTTATCACTTTCATGTCGTTACCTTCACTCGTTTCTATTTCATTTTGCATTTTAATTGCCTTAATCAATTGTTTGTCTTCTAGTTCAAACTCCTCTTTTCCTACTCCTATAATTTTAAGTTTAGGTTTAATATTCTTTGGAATGACAACATCTACTTCTTTCTTTAAGTGTTCCTCAACTTTCTTTTTCAATTGCTCTCTGCCTTTCTCAGTATTACATTCAACAATCACTACTCCCTTATTTCCTTTCTTGATTTTAGATACCCCTACAGGAAGTTTATTAATATTAACATTCTCCTTGAGAGTTTGTCCAGTTTTCTTACTATCTTGTGGTATTTTTGGTTTTATTACAATTTTTTTTCTTTGCTAGCTATTTCGGCATAACTTACTGTTTGGGACTCCTTTTTATGAATATTTACATTTTTTATTATTTCTGCCATCTGTACTTTTATAACATTTATTTCTTCCAAAACTACTTCTCTGACAATATCTTTTAGTTTATCTATACTTTGCTGTTTATTTTTAATTTCAATGATATCTTGTATTATTAAATCTAATTTGCTTTCTAATGTACTATTGTTTCCACTTGAATTTTCTCCTTCATCTTTCTTATTTCTATCATTCACAACGACATACTTCTCTCTATCTCCATTACAATTCACTAGCTCATCTCTAGTATCGAACACTTGATGTTTCTTACTGCAGTTTCGTTTGTTTTTTTTTTGAAAAAGTATCTTTCCCACGACCAAGTTTCCTTACATTCGTATATAATCCTTGTGGTCGCAGGCGAATGGTTTTTGGTTACATAACCAAATCAAAGTCGGTTAAAATCAGGGATACAATTGAGGTTCAGATGATCCTCATTCAATTGTCACTTAACCATGATAAGGAACTTAAATACCTTAATAAAAATCAAGGAATGATGCTATATGTATTACAAGAATAATTCATAACAATTTAATTGATCAATCAGTCCTATACTTGGGATCCATACGGCAACAAGATTCTTAAGCTTAAATTTCTTAGTTAGAGGGTAGTTTGCAATGAATAAAATGCGTGGCCATCCTGGCTGGGTATGGATAAAGGGATGGAGAACTCACGGGGAAGACTGATTTCAAGTCCATTAATAGTCTTCAAGTCCTCAGGAAAAGAGAGAGTAATCCTACTTGATTTAGGGCCGGAGAGTATATCAAACTGGGGGATTTTCCAAGTCGACGCAGGGTAAAAAAGAGCAGGTAAAGGCAAATCACATAAAGTGATTGTTAACGTGTTGGTTTCTAAGATAAAACTAGATCCAGGTGGGCCGGGGTTTTAAGAGTAACTAAGGGTAAGACCAAATTATGGCACCGACGTTTCTTTAACAGTTCCTTGATTTTTTTATAAATGATATAACCGGCAACTGTGAAAAAGGCCAAAGTTACAAGATTGCTAAGTCGGCAGCGATAATTGGGATGTGATCCATTGCATGCGCCGTGGGTAATCCCATAGGAAGGCAGCAGCTAGAGCTCGAGGAGGTGTCTGAGATCGAAGTCGATTCCAAACAAAGAATTATGATACACCCCGCTACACAAACAACAATTATTATAATTGTTAATATTAGAGAGATTCCGGTGGGACCTGTCCAGTGTATCGTTGGAACTTCCTCTGTTGGAATTTGACTTGAGTTGAAAATCTCATCAATTTGGAGAATACCTTCCCGTGCAGCAGATTCGAAGTCAATGCCCTCAAAGTCTAAGAACCCTAAGCCTGGAGGGATCAACAGATGGCTGTAGTTGAATTGCCAAATCGATAACGAAAAGGTGTAGTCTATTGGATGGAGTTGTTTTTTGTTACACCATCTGTCG
This sequence comes from Acheta domesticus, assembly GCA_031308135.1. Lineage (NCBI taxonomy): Eukaryota > Metazoa > Arthropoda > Insecta > Orthoptera > Gryllidae > Acheta > Acheta domesticus. The sequence continues at coordinate 87,955,890 of JAHLJT010002630.1, forward strand.
ATCTATCCTAATGTTATCTCCCAGTGTGGAATTTCCAAAGTAACCTCGCAATCAAGGTTAACTATTAAGGTGAGGAGTGGGCTCCAAGGCACAAGGGGTGTCCCTGAATCATTCAAGTTGAAATGAAGTAAAACTGGTAAAGCTTGTGTACTCAGAAGCCATGAGGTGGAGTTGATCCTGGAGATCAGGACTGGATATTCAGGATCAATGCAACGGGTCTGACAGCTCCTTCTAATTTGGTTAATCGAGGCACCAGTGTGGATGGTTTGCAAGCAATTTTTCCGGGAGGGATTAACTTGGTCACTCTTGATTGAATACACACACATCTCCCGTTGGCTCCATAGAGAGTAGTCTTTTTGAGCATCGAGGACCTCCCCTGAGCCGATCGTGGTGTAAATCCCAGGAAATGATTCATCGATCATGCAGGTCTGATTCTTTAAGAGAAATGGGATAACAGTGATCTGATAGAGTCGGGAAGCTGGATGCGTTTCGGTGAAGGGCAAAGAAACACTCAAAAGGATCTTTGAGGAAGTCCTCAAGCAGTAACAGTTAGGGATACCATAGTATTCTTCGGCATGATCAGAATCATGGATTAATTGTAGGTTGGAAGGAAGTCGACTTGCTTGGATTTTAATCAAATGGCGGAGATTATCTATGGGGAGTAAATCAGGACTAAGGATGTGATCTGAACAGTCTAGCTTAGCTTCATGATAGGTCGTTAGTTCCTGTAGAGCAGCTAGTACATACCCGTGCAAGCTGGCTACCAGTTGCAAGTCCGAAATGTCTTCAGTAATATTGTGTAATTCTGAATTCAGAGAAGTTAATGTCTTATTAAGAAACTGGTGGGTAGTAAACTGCTCTGCTAGAAATGGCTGATTTCAGTCCTGAGATGGCTCTTCTATTCCCTGCAACTGCGACTCTCAATTGAGCGATAAAGGTGGAGAGCTCATCAGAGGTCACTTTGAGATCCTCAATGTCAAAGCTGTGGGTAGTACCAATCACTCGGGACCAAACCCAACCAACATAGGCAAGAGGATTGAACCTTTGGGGATTAACTTGTCGCCGAGACCGGGTCACAGGAGCAGAGGATGAATCTTCTAATTCCTGTGTGGCCCAGGGAAAGGCCGATATTAGTGGAGTCAGTTCTTTTCGCATAATCATCTGTCTCTGTCTTGCTGGAACTCTAGTCTGAAATTCTGTGACAAGTGATTTCAGCTGATAATGTGGATGCTCCAAGATCATTGGAAGAATCAAATTTCCAGATGAGAGGTGAGCATTATGGAGAGGATTGATTTCTACTCCGGTCGAGACAATGAGCTTCGGTTGGGGACCCTCCAACCTGTGCATGGATAGTCCTTCTGCTATCAAACAAAAAAGGCCAAATAAGACAATCATCATTAAGAGGAAGGCACGTCTTTAGCTTATGTAACAACCAAATCCTTCTTTTAATCCGTATTAAAGTTATGTGCTCTACGGCTTTGTTTCTTAATGTGTGTGTTCCTAGTTGAATCATTAGGCTTCTGCGGTTCGCCTTACCAGTCTGCCAAAATATATCGTCGTTGTCGTCGTCTTATTCGCCTTCTTCAGTCATGTCCTCCCATTCGTTGTCGCCGTCGTCTTCTTCCACGCCAGCATTGCGCACGTCTGCGAATATACATTAACACATTCTCGTAATTACTATCTATTAATTTTCTCGGATATTAAAAATATTAAACATTTCATTCCTCTGAAGTTACAATATACTTTGTAAATGTCGCATTTAAACTGCTCGGCCATCTAGCGACCACTTCAACTTTTAATTTTGGGTTAAAGGTGGCCGAACACATTCTAACAACGTACACAAAGATCCACGCTCGGGAGGGATTTGAACCCACGATGCTTAAACCGAAGCAGCTACGGCCATTCAGTATTGGCGACCTCGGTTATTCAGGCCGGCAATAGAAAATCCTTAATACCAGTTAAAATTATTGATAAAAGATAATAGAAATTTCATAGGCCTGTCGCTTGTATTGGAACAAAATAAGAGGAGTTTTAAGGTCTGTTATTTATAGAAAGAGAGCATCTGTGCAAGTATAAAGTCATTCGTTTTATTCTATGTGAAGAAGCACTATTATTGAGAGCAAATGCAATTAAGAATTGTTATAATGAGCTTTTTCGTTTGCAAATTTCATTTCCTATACTAAGAGATGTGCCTACCTCCATTCATTTTTCGCAACGTGATGGCCGCCAAGGACCCCCAGCACCAGAATTCCCAAGTTAAGCGTCATGCTTAAGTGACCTCACTTCCACAACCTAGCCTATCTCTGAGGTTACCACCCTAGGCAATAATAGGGCAAAGTGACAGTCCAGTGGAATACCAACCTTATTATGTTAAATATTAATATAATTACCTGCTAGTGTTTCAACACTAATATTAAACCGCTGGTGTTACAGAATGGCACAGACTTCATCGTACTAGTTACTTTTCTTGTCCCTTCGGATTGGGCCACCTTTTCGGTGTTGTCGCAAACTCTTCTCACCTGCATGGTTACTGAGACATTTTTCGCAAGAAAGAGGAGGAAGATTTGAGACAAATTTCTTATATACAAATGCTGTAACTCCTGTATATAACCCGTCGAGGTGGGTTGGTCCACGTCCTGACGGGGGGATGCAGAGAAGGCTCTCAAGTGTTCCTTTCTCCATTTTTTTCATCGTCTTGCTTTTCATTTCATGTCACGTATATTCTTTTCACTCCTTTTTCTTCCTCACTGGCCTTCTCTGTATGCTGAACGCCCACCCATGTGTTTGCCGTGCATGGCGACCCGTGTCGGAGGGAATGTGTGTCCTGGCAGTTGAGAGACCTGTTTGTTTCCCAACTAGTCCTGGTGCTATGTTTTTTTGGCTTGCACTAAGGGGTACGTCTACGTATTTTTGGGGAACATTCCTTGTAGGTGTCAATACACTCGCTTTGGCCTCGGACTCTTCTAGACGGGCGGTCGGGAGCTAACCCACTCCCGATCAATCGGCTCGGACTAGGTCTTGCACTGAACTCCAGGGTGAGCGGGGGGATCCACGGCGGTGCAGCGCTGTGACATTCCCCTACTATATCTTCGTGTCAGCCCTGGCACCCCAGTGGGGTGTCCCCTTGTTGGACTCCATGGTGGGTGGGGAGCACGGAGATGAATTTATATCCATCTCATGGATACTCAACAACCCCCCCTGCCCTCTTCTGCAAGGAAGAGGAGATGTGACAGAACAGTTGATCTAAATAGCTTCTTCCTCCGGGAAGAAGATAAACCAAGAAAGCCTCGGTTTCTGTTGATGTCTTGCTCGGAAACTGAAAAAACTTTCAAAAGTGTTAGTGCGGTCCGCCTTGCGCGAGCAATTGAGGAGAGTTTTGGAAAGCTTCAAGCGGTCGTGCGACAAAGAAATGGTACAATTCTCTTTGAAGCACGCACCGACGAACAAATAGAAAAGATTTTAAAAACTGAACAGATTGCCGGCCTCCAAGTGGAAGTGACCACTCACCCTACACTTAACCTATGTAAGGGAGTGGTCAACCATGAAGACTTTGCGACTGAAAACGAGGATGAACTTCTTTCCTTTTTCAAGAGCTACGGTGTAACGGAGGTGTACAGGATCAGGAGGAAGGAGAATGGGAAAGAGATCCCCACTTCTACCTTGATCCTGACGTTTAATCTTCCTTCTCTCCCAGAGTATGTTAGCTGTGGTTATTATAACCTTCGCGTGCGGCAGTATGTGCCGAACCCCCTGCGCTGCTTTAAGTGTCAGAGGTTCGGTCATACACAACAAAGGTGCATGGCCGTAAGCCCTGCTTGCGCAAAGTGCGGTAATTCCGCGCACGATCCCAACCCTTGTTCATCACCAGCCCGCTGTGTAAATTGTGAAGGAGACCATGCGGCCAACTCTAACAAGTGCCCCACATATCTGAGAGAGAGGGAGATTCAAAGGATTAGGGTGACGGAGAAGGTATCTTTTCCGGAAGCGAAACGCCGATACCTGGTGAAGAACCCTGTGGATCTCAGGCGCTCTTTTTCTAGCACTCTAGCGAACACTGTCAAAGCGACGAGCATTCAGTCCTCTCGTGCTACTCCCCCAGTAGCGAACTTTTGTTGCCAGGTATCCCCAGTGGACTTCCCTGAGGAGACATCGCCTCTGCAAGGTGGGAAAATAATAATCCCCACAAAATTCAAGACACCACCCAAGAAGACAACAAAGACAAAGACAGAACAAGAATCCACTTCTCAGCCGCGCAAGAAGGCTGATGTCACACGGCCTGCTGGCCTGGACAAGAAAAACGATAGATCCTCCAAACTCCGACCACCTACCCCGACTCCTGAAACTCGCTCTGAGCGATCTCTCAGCCTGTCGAGCAGTGGTCAGGATGAGTCTGCCTCGGAGGAAACTTCAGCCGGGGTGGACACTCGCTCCTTCGGGCGGCAGAGGCGAAAAAAGGAAAAGAAGAAATCCTCTTAACTTTTTAAACAACGGCTCTCCTATCCTGGAATCTGAACGGATTTTCTCTCCGACGGGACGAATTAAAACTCTTATTGTCCCGTTATACACCATCAATTTTCTGCTTACAGGAAACGCATCTTTCTCCATCACGGTCCATACACTTTCGCGGTTTCACTCCTTATAGGGTTGATGTCGATGACGGCCTTCGCGCTCACGGCGGAGTTACTACTTTGGTCCAGGATTCGCTGCATTCTGCGGAAATCCCTGTTCACACTGACCTTCAAACAGTTTGTGTGCGGGTATATCTGCCGTCCCTCTCACTCACCGTATGTAATGTCTATATTCCCCCAAGACAAACGGTGTCGGCTGATGACCTTCTAAGTCTAATAAACCAATTGCCCACACCTTTCTTGGTTGTGGGTGATGTAAACGCCCACAGCCCTCTTTGGGGTTCCTCTCGTACGTGTCAAAGAGGTGCTATTTTGGAATCAGTCATCGACACCATGAATTTGGCTATTCTCAACACTGGGGAACCAACTCATTTTGCCGTAGCTACGAATTCTAGCACGGCTATTGATGTAGCCTTTTGCAGCTCCTCACTTGCTACTGCTATGCGGTGGACCATATTAGAAGATCTTTATGGAAGCGACCATTACCCCACGATTGTCCACATTGATCATCTTCGCCCTAGTTGTGCACGGCCCCCTCAATGGATCGTGCGACGAGCTGACTGGTCGACATTCCAGAATAATGTCAACCTATCAGACGGTCCCTTCGGAAATGTGGATGAAATGACAGAACATTTTAATAGCGCTGTACTCGCTGCCGCTTCCATCGCAATTCCGAAGGCAAGTGCTAAACCGCGACATCCTTTCGTTCCGTGGTGGAATGAGAACTGCTCGAGAGCGGTCAGTGCTCGAAAAAAGGCACTGGCACGCCTCAGACACTATCCAACAGTGGATAACTTAATCGAGTATAAAAGATGCAGGGCGAAGGCTAGAAGAACTATCTTAGAGAGCAAAAATGCATCGTGGAGAGCGTACGTTTCGTCTCTCAATTGTCACACGCCACCACGCCTGGTATGGAGAAAAATTCGACAGATAAGAGGACACTCTTTACCAAATACGGTGCCAGGTCTCCTGAAAAACGGAGAAATTATTACATCCCCAGATATGATTGTAGAGGAACTCGCCGCGCACTATGAAGCCATGTCAAGTTCGGCGAACTACGCTCCTGACTTTCTTTTGATCAAAGAAAGGATGGAGAGCCGTCCGTTGGATTTCTTCTGCAGAGCGTGTGAAGATTACAACACACCTTTCTCCATATCGGAATTGCGCTCTGCTCTTGCATTGGCCAGACGAACTGCCCCAGGTCCTGATGAAATACACAACCTAATGTTACAACATCTTCCTGATGTGGCGATGCAATTTCTCCTCCGCCTTTATAATCGCATCTGGGAAGAGCACACCATCCCTGCTGTATGGCGAGAAGCCATAGTTATCCCAGCTCTGAAGGAGGGAAAGGATCGGTCGCTGTCATCGAGCTACCGACCTCTCTCTCTCACCAGCTGCGTTTGCAAAGTGCTGGAACGGATGGTAAACCAGCGCTTGGTCTGGACCTTGGAGTGCAGAAACCTACTGGCACCAATTCAGTGCGGTTTCAGGAAACACCGGTCTACCCTTGACCATCTCGTCGCTTTGGCAACGGAAATTTCAACCTCGTTCGTTCTGAGACAACACCTTGTCGCCGTACTATTCGATATAGAAAAGGCATATGACACCACTTGGAGGTATGGCATTCTGCGAACCTTGCACTCGTGGGGATTCAGGGGGAAGCTCCCCTTATTCCTCCAAAATTTCTTATCGGACAGATCTTTCAGAGTTCGCATCGGTGACAAACTGTCTAACAGTCACCCCCTTGAAAACGGCATCCCCCAAGGCTCGGTACTAAGTGTCACTCTGTTTGCCATAGCCATCAATAGTATAGCGTCGGTCGTGAGGGAACCTGTGAAGGCATCGCTGTTTGTAGATGATTTTGCCATTTTTTGTTCATCCAGCAGCATAAGTGTGATCCAGAGGCAACTCCAACTGGTCCTCAACAAGCTGCATGAATGGAGCATGTCGACAGGTTTCAAGTTCTCACCTACTAAATGCACTGGACTGCACTTCTGCAGAATATACCATTTGCATAGCGATCCAATCCTGTACTTGGGAGGAAATCAGCTTCCATTCACTGACTCTGCCAGGTTTCTGGGGCTGACTTTTGACAAGTCCCTCACGTGGCGCTCTCATATCCGCACATTGCAAACCAGATGCGTCTCCCCCCTCAATCTTCTTCGAATGCTTAGTGGCACTTCATGGGGAGCCGACCGCATTACCCTACTGCGGTTATACAGAGCACTCATTCGCTCAGCATTGGATTACGGTAGTGAAGTGTGTGGTTCTGCAGCTCCTTCCACCCTTCGACCTATCAACAGCATACACCACGCAGGTATTCGCCTCTCAACAGGCGCGTATCGCACCAGCCGAATCGAGTGCATTCTAGCTGACGCTGGGGAGCCATCCTTAAAAATAAGGCGAGATATTCTATTAGCGTCTTATGGTGCTAAAGTGTCAGGTCTCTTTAATCATCCTTGTCGCCGAATAATCACTCGCCCAAAATATGAATCTTCTTATATTCTTCGAACATCGCTACCCCAGCCCCCAGGCATTCGATTGCGAAATCTTTTGCGGGGACTTAATGTCGATCTTCCCACTCCTGTGAAACCCCCAAATGACCTGATTCCCCCCTGGAAACTCCTTCCCCCCAATATTGACCTCAGACTCTCCAATCTTCCCAAACAAAATACTAGTCCTCTGGTTTACCAGAAGCAGTTTCAGGATATGAGGGAAGCCTATCCGGATCATCTATTCTTGTACACGGACGGGTCATCGCACAATGACGCAGTGGCGTGTAGTTTTCATTGCATCTGGGCCACCAAATCATATCGTCTTCATTCACAGTGCAGTACATTCACAGCTGAAATGTATGCAATACTCAAAGCCCTAATGTACATCGAGTCAACGACGCTGCAGCGAGTAGTTCTCTGTTCTGATTCTCTCAGTTCTCTTCAGGCTGTCTCCCGGCCTTCGTCAGACTACCTGACAAAATCAGTTCAAAACCTGATTCATAGTCTCATGTCCCGCAACTATGACCTGGTTCTTAGTTGGGTTCCAGGCCATGTGGGAATCACAGGGAATGAGCTGGCCGACCTGGCGGCGAAGTCTGCTACTCGTAATACTCGTATCGACGTTCCTGCTGTGCCATTGTCCGATGTTAAGGCTTACTTGAAACGATCTCTGTTTAGAGCGTGGCAAACAGAGTGGCACAATACCAATTTTAAACTAAGTGGGATAAAGAATTCTGTAATTCCCTGGCGTTCCTCATCTCGCTCCTCTAGGCGTGAGGAAGTAATTTTAACTCGTCTTCGAATTGGACACTGCCATTTTCCCCACGGTTTCCTCCTTCGAGGAGAAACTCCTCCCGTATGTGACTCATGCGGGACGGCTCTGTCTGTGGAACACGTCCTCCTGAACTGCAGGAAATATGTTGGCAACCGACGAAGACATGGCCTGGGCAACTCGCTAAGGGAGGTGCTCGGGGATGACGATTCCGCGCTCTCAAAAGTTTTTTGCTTCTTGAGGGAAAGCGGAATATATAATCTTATTTGAGAGAATAGAATAGTGTTTTACTTTTTGTTGTTTTATTTTTGGCCCCTTTACAGCCAACTTTTAGTTCTACTATGAATTTTACGTGTTTGTTATATATTCTTTCTGTCCTACTACTTGAATACTCGATGTAGAATTCAAGTCTCTCCTTATGTATATGATTTTAATTAGAGGGTAGGCTCCATCTGTAACACATACTGAACCTATTCCCTTTTTTAAAATACTTCGACATGGGCGCCAATGACCTTGGCAGTTGAAGCGCCCTCTAAACCTTAATCAATCAATCAATCAATCCTGTATATAAGAAGTTTGGATTAAAGTTCCTTATTGTTATCTTACATGCTTCTGCATAAATCGACATTTGGCAGTCCGGAATGAAACTAATGGTGCTACAGAATGGCACAGACTTTCCCCTCTTAGTTTACTATTTTCTTTGGCCGTGGCTAGCTATTCGGACATGCCGCATATTCATGCCAGCTGCCAACTATCGCTGCCCCTAAGAAAATTTCTAATTTTTCGATGTCTTAATAATAGAACGGAAATATTCTAAGATTATTCAAGAACAGTCAAACCATGTTTTAAATGGCGTTTTTCTTTTAAAAATTTGGAGCCGTTTTTGAGAAAATGGCTTTAAAGCACTACTGTAAATTTGGTGTTCTTTTCCATACAAAATTTTTGAGGTTTTGAAAAGCCTCATTTCAAGTCATTTAAAACACTTTAACTCTCCAATACAATGGTGTTTATAAATTGCTGATAATATGCATATTGTAGGAGTGTCACATGATTCAAAAAATTTCATTTGTGTAATTATAAAAAAAACAAAACATCAACATTACGTCATATTGCAGAGTGCAATTAGCACTATCCCTTCGAAAAGTCTGAAGACAACATTTGGAGCTATTTATGAGAAGGTAGCGTTTGAGTGTCTCTGTAAATGCGGAATGTTGAGCTATTTTTCACTGAAAACTGTCGAGTTTTCCAAAAACTGTGGCATTGTTTAAAGCACATGTACTCATACAAATATGGTGAACAAATCGCCGCTAATGTAAATATTAACGACATGAGATACAAGTAAAAAAATTACATTTTTTAAAAAACAAAAGATAGATCAACATGACGTTTACTTCATCTCATACGGTACATTAGGCACAATCCATACCAAAAGTTTAAAGAAAACAATTTGGAGCCGTTTTTGAGAAAACCTTTTGGTAATTTTTAAAATTGCATACATTTCACGCAATATTGCACGAAAACTACTCACGTTTCAGAACAATGTGCACGTCCTTAAAGAAAGGACTCCCTTTGGGGAACCAATTTTATTTGGAGGAAACATCTCTATCTTCAATTTTCTAGTTGTAGGAAGACGCAGAAAAAAATTACACTTAGGAAAAACCTATAGTACAGCGGGACACGAGCACAAAATTAAGACAAGAATGAAGAAAACGGACGTTGGGAAAGTTTCATTCACAAACGAACCCATTGACGGACTACACCTTCACTCCTAATGTTTGGGCTATACACCGCACACAATCCACGATGAATATCAGCTGCTGTGTGATTTTCCGACCACAGAAATCTTATTGTGCCACGCACTTCACACTTGGCGGGATTTTCTATCGCCGCGCTCATGTTTTTAGGTTATAACAAGAGAACTTGCGATTGTACAATACTCTCTTACACGGCTAGAAGCGTACTGAACTGCTGGGCACGCCGATGTGAAAATGGCAGCGTTAACCCCACTACTTTTCGCGCCACGCCTAAACCGCGGTTACTTTGTGGACGCCCTTCGTATTTTGGGAGTAAGCATCCATTTTAGCATTTAGAATGGCATAGCTCGGGTACAGGTAGGTCATGATTGTGTTGCAAAGCTAATCTTCTCATTGCCATATATTGATGTTTTGATAATTTTGCATTGATCATGAACGACAGGGCTTCTACTGAGTTCTCTCCTGGAGAAAATGTTGATGTTAATCCAAACAAATTTTCTAATGGATCTTGATTTGTGTTTCTGGTTTTAATTCTTGGCACTCTAGTTCCCTCATATCCTTCCACAGGAACTGGATAGCGATGATATTACTTTGCCAAAATTGAAAACATTTACTTAGAGGCTTACCTTGGTCAGGAGACTGTACCACAAATTTCTAAACTTTAAGGCTTCTAAGCAGTGTATTCCAAATCATATGATGTTTAGAATTTTGAGTGACAGGAATTCCTTGCCATTTACTGAAGAAACATGTTCGTGGCTACTATACGCATAAAGCGTTATTTCATGTGTGGACTGTAGTGATGAGGTACAGTAGGCCCGAAACCCTTTGACAGCTCTTGGGATTGGCGCAGGAGTTGCAGGATATATACACAAGTAAAGTTCCAGCACAAACAAGATTTAATAAGTAAATTTTTGAATGTCACTTACAAGAAGCACAGTATATTAACATAAAAATTTCACTTGGTGCGTTAATTTACTTGTCCAAGTACAGTTATTGCAGTGACTTTGTGTACACCGCTGTAGTTACTTTGTGCCGACCAGAAGCAGCCGCGAGTTTCATAGTTAAATTAATAATTACCGGCGCAAAGTTAGGCAAGAGCGACAGACACAATCTAAATGTTTACTGCCTCGATTGAATAATTAATGTGCGAGCCGATGCAGTTCGAGTTGCACGATTATACATTTTTACACGCTACCTACCGCGCGGAGCCCTGAACACTTTCTTTCACGGTGTCTTTCTGTGGACTGCCGAATTGTTGGGGCCGGAAGACGTTAGGAATGGGCTCTCACGCGCGGCAGAGGTGGGGATGGCGATGGCCAATTACAATATGCCATTTGATTTGGATGTGGAATGTTCTGGGCGGTTTTGCCCGTTGCTCCTGCAACGGACCGAGCGAGGGGGGAGGGGTGACAGCCAGGCGCACACGTGCGAGCCGCCTCCGCCCGTTAGAGAATTCGCGGAAGAGCGGATGCGAAGGCGATGGCGTGCTTTCGCCGGCTGAACGACCGCGCTCCTGTCGATTACGCAACTTAACCGTTCTGCCTTGCATTGTGAAAATTAACGTATTTATTCCTGCTTTGCTGTGGGCCCGAACACATTAAAAGTGTGAAAAAGTTTATCAACTATAAAAATGAATTCGTCCAAATCTTCAGCTAATTTAGTTCCATTTTTGGGCATAGCAGCTCAATTCACGGGTAACTTTGTGACTAAACAATTGAATAGCTAATTTTACTCTCATTTTGTCTTTTGAATTTGGAGCAAGATCACTAATTTTCAATGGATACCCCTCAGCCATTTTCTGCTAATAAAGAGACCAGCCAATTTGGGGCAAAACCAAATATCCCTTCTGTGGTTTCATTACAGAGTTTATTTACCCAATTAGTGCAATCATCAACCGCCATGCTCACTGAACACAGTGAAGCCAAAGAAGTTGAAGAATGTCTGTACAGAGAAGAGGAAGGACTACCTAGAAGGGGGCGGGGGTGCTTGAGCGGACCGAGGGGTGCCTTTTCTGTATAAAGAACAGTTGACGCCGCGCCGGGCTGTGGACTGTTCGGGGAGGAGAGGAGAGGAACGGTGCTTGTTAAGGGAGGAAGCGGAGGTTGAGGAACTTGGCCAGAGTTGTATTGCACATCCTTATTATTGTTACTAAATTTCTATTCTACTGTGACTGATGAGATGAAATATGATTGACACAAATGAAACACCTTAATTATGCAGAAAGTTATTACAAACGAGTGTTCTGTTTACATCTTGAAGAGAGCTTGTTCTCGTGGAAGTTCATTGTTCTTGCGGTGTACCGTTTAAATGGGCACTCGGAATTGCCAAATACCTGGTACTTGGTGGCTGCGTGGACCTCAGGAGTGCTCCCGGGCGAAGCGGGAATGCAGGCGGCCCACACAGCTCGCAGTATATTGGAAGCGTGTGCCACAGAACTGGCCCCAAACGCTGAAGTTTGGACCCTGGCAGTAGGAGCGTGCTGGCGGTATACACGGTCTTTCTTCGCAGGTGTAAATAAGTCCTGCCCGTATTGCATTGTGGTTCCTGCCGACTGCAGGTTCACTATGACTGCATACGGTGACGAAAACGGCTGCTAGTCAAAGAGAAGGCGGCGCATTGAACTCCCACGATCGAATTGCCGAGGGTAGCTTCGTCACGTGCGCGAATCGCATGGAGTTTGAACCGAGCGCGGAGATTGGTGAACAAGAACTGCCGTAGGCAGAGTTGTCACATGCGCGAAGCGCATCGAGTGCGGCACTAGCGCGGAGAAGTCTGAACATGACTTGCCGAGGGCAGCGTTGTGATATGCGCGAAGCGCATTGACTGTGGACCCGCACTAGCGTGGAGATTGCTAAACAAGAAAGGCCGACAGGCCGGCGGAGTTGCTTATATATGCCCCTCGCGGAGATTTTGCCGTCGAGGCTACTCAGGGGACATATGTGCCTTTGAAGGGGGGAGCGCGTGGGTGGAGGAAGGTCGGCATTTATGGTGGTAAGTCGCGGGGGCGCCGGATCCACGCGACGGTCTGCCAGGAACACGCAACGAGTGCCGTGCCATTGTGCCATGTACGGAACTGCGCCGGGGGGGGCGGAAAAAGGGGTTGAGGCACAGACGTAGAGAGGTCTAGACTGGCAAAGGGCCCGGCCATGAAGTCTACAAGAAGAAGACTTAACTCCGGTGGTGGGGGTATGTACGAAAAACGTCGGCAGCTACTTGAAAAATAATACAAAAAAACGAGTCCCTTCGCCTTCAGCGACCTCACGTGGCAATTGAAAGAACTACGAAGGCTTTCAAAACAGCCAATGGCAGCAAAGCATCGTATACAAAATTTAATTCAAACATTTTTTCTACAAAATTATTTACTACTTACTACTTCCTTTTTAACTTATTGTCTTCGGTTAAGCACATCCGCACACCGCCTGGTAATCGGCGCCAACTGACCCACTTGGACCAAACGAATTTTGACGATTAGTGGCCGAGAAAAGCCGAGATAAGTTCCTTCTTTCGCCGCGTGAGGTCGCTGAAGGCGAAGGGGCTCGGTTTTTTTTTGTATTATTTTTCAAATAGCTGCCGACGTTTTTCGTACATACCCCCACCATGCCTCCAACACCGGAGTTGAGTCTCCTCATTGTAGACTTCGTGGGCCCGGCAGACTGAAGCATCGTCTTGCGCGCGGCGGCCATCTTGTGTTCTCCCATCCGCCCACCGTAACTTATACGGAAGTGCGAAGGTGGAGCGAAAGAAATCAACATACTTCGATTTTTTTAAGGTGACTGATGACATTAGGTAATTGTTATACCTCCTGCCTTATAACACGAATCTTACTTAACAGTGGTAATTACATTTCTGATGCCACGAGCCCCGTCGAGAAGGATGTTCGCGAATTAAAAATATTCATTTTATAAGGCCGGAGGGGTAACAATGACCTAATGTCATCGGTCACAAAAAAATCGCAGTATTATTATGTGAAAATTATGGGGTCAATTAACAAGGTTCACGTAATAAATTAACCACCCACAAATATAAGTTATTATAATATTTTTTCTCAAAACGAATTTTTATACAAAAATCTTTTAGAAGAATATACATTAAATATTGCTTTCTTTTCAATGGATAATTATAGGAGACCATCAAATAATTATATCTAAAACTAAAGATAAAAATACATAGAAGCATTTTTACATGAACACACCTTTTCACAAAGAGAAGTTCACACCCGTGAATACTAAATCATTTCATTACACAGTAAAATACATTAATAAAACATTCAACATATGCATTTATTACAAATGTTTAAATATTGCCAATCTGTTGTAAGTTGACCTGAAATTTGTTCGTTTATAGATTTCCTGAGAAGAGTGTATTATTTGGATTTTCTGCTAGGTTGACGATAAAATTTGAATTAGATTTTTGACATGAGTATCCAGTGGATCTAAATCTTGAGTATGATCTCTCAATGAATCAAATATTCCTTAATCAATGCCAGCTGTTGCCACCGTGAGAGGAATATTCTGTTTTAATACACAATTCAAATTCTTAAATGCACATGCTCTATAATATCCTTCAGTGAGTCTTCAGACTTTTATAACATCAACAGAAGGATAAATGAGGCCTCCTTCATCTTTGAAAGCAATAAAAGGGCAAAACTTGTTAGAACGTATTGAAGCTCTTTCACATTGCTCACACTGCAAAGTTTTTCTGACACTTAACAACTTACCCAGCAATGTACTCAACCACATTACCATTGTTACCATTGTCCGAACCTCCGCCATCGCCTTGGCCCTCACATTCGCCCCTTCACTCTGGGGAAAGTGAAGGGGCAAACAGACTCACTACTGGCAGATTTGGAGTTCAGCAAATCTGTGAGCAGGGCAATATAGGATGATTTGGATATTCTAAGAAGTCTTTCAAAACATCAGATTTTGCAATTTTAATTTGATTGTCATCCCACCCTTTGAATTGAATGTCAAATGTACGGAATTTTTTTTAAACTTTATAATATGGAAGTTTTATTTAATTTTAGTGCTAGAATATTAAAATTAGTCTACTTTGCCTTAAATATGCAGCTTATTAATTCCTTAAAATTTCAGTTCTCTACCGACAATGTTTTTTTTATCTAAAGAAAATGTATGAAAAGAATGAAATACGGTAATTTCAGTTTAAAGTTATTTCATCTCAAACTTACTTTTGGCTGTTCTAATGCATTCCAGGCCCATACTCTTCTTGTTTCTGATGTTCCTTATGTTCCAGCTTTCTTTTCTGGTTCCTTTTTGATACTCTTGCCTCCTTGGTGGCTTCTTGAACCCACCTGTCAGCTTTAGCAACTCGAAGACTCTCAATTGATATAAGGGCTTTCCTCAGGTTTTCTCCTGGAGAAATCCCTAGTAATTCCAGAACCTTGCATCGTGAAACTGTACCTTCATTAAAGCATATGGTAGCATCAAATACACCAATTTTCATAGTTTTAATGCCCACAAACACTGAATTTGGAATGCGTTCCCATATCATGTGATTGAAACTTTTATATACATTTTGAGTTTTTCCACTTAAACACTTTTCCAAAAATTTGTAGTCACTTAGATCCCTGTATATGGGTTTAATTGCCTCTAGTACAGCGTACGGCAATGAATGCTTGTGTGAGTATGCTGTTCCATTAGCTTTTGCTTTATTGTACCCACACCATGTATAAGGTCCTGTTTCACAAAGCCCATGCTGTGGGTTTTCCTCTGAAAATGCCTTGTGAAAAAAGGTAGCCCATACAGCCTTCCTCATGCTTTCCAAATTACCTTTGTTTCTTCTCATGGCTAATCCATAATACAACTGCAGCTTGACATACTGTACACCATACTTTTGCTGTGACCTTTCAAACATTTTCAAAACTCCTTCTGATTCCATTCCCCCACTATACCCAGAAAAGTTGATGACACATTCATGGTTGCTGCTTTTAATTTTACATCCATGGCAATATTTTGTCATGCATTCATTATCTATAATTTTTCCATTGTCGAGAGACGTTGCCATTTAGGGAAGTGTGCCCTCGTTTCTGCCATGTTCCATCGAAAGCTGCAGCTATATTATTGTCATTATCATTTTCTTTTACAGTTTCTTCAACTACTCTTTTCATAGAATCATGATAGATTTGAGTTATGCTATTTAGGACCACATTTGTATATCTGTGGAATCTTGGGGGTGCAGGCAAATCCATCATACCACAGAAGGTTTCTGCAGCCCTCTGTCCCCTACCTATACATCTCATTCCATAACACAATCTCAAATTAGTGTTATACACTATTTCTGTAGTCAAACCTGAAGAATAGCCAGTTTTCGTAATGCCACAATCATCACAAACAACTTTAAGTTTGCAAGCCAAACCTCTCCTACCTTGAATATCCTCTAAAACTTTTACACCTTTTCGACATGTTACACACACTTCAGTTTTTTAAAGGTTAAACAAAGCACTCAGTTCAATAATCACAGCCTGATGCAGTGTGGCTTTCACTAACTGTGCCACTGTCACATTCATTTTCCAGATGCACAACGTTTTCTTCTGGAGGCACTAGCAGGTGAAGACATAACCTCTTCTGCACTAGCAGTCGTATTTCCTCTTATTACAGTATCTGTTGCCATAAAATTTTCGTCTGCCAGAACCAAAACACTATTTGGGAGGCATATTGACACACGTCAAAAAGAGCAAACAGAAATTACACAATATAGAGATTTTAGAGAAGAGCAAACACCGATCCTAAACTGCAGCAGCAAATCGGGGGCGTGATCTTGTTCGGGCCACGCAGCACGCCAACTTTAAATTTCTATTTAAATACCTTCCAGATGAGTTACATGCCTTTTAAATATATCAAATTGTTCAGAAATCTGCAAATATTTTTTACGACAAAAAACTAAAAATCGATTTTGTTTTCAAAAATTCACGTCCTTGTGCCCATTTACGGGCGCATTAAATTATTTAAAATTTACCTGAATGGGTACTCTCAGATTGAGTTGAAAATATGATTTTTCGAAAGGCAGCTGGACAACTTGGTGGATCTGCGATGAAGAAATGACAGAGATATTCCACTTTGATCCATTGATTTTCAATTAAAAGTTTTGTTCAGCAGATATTAGCATGTGAAGCCAGGTTAGCAATATCATTGTATAAAAAACAAATTATGCTTGTTTCTGAATTGTATTCATTAAAGTATTCTAGCCATTTTAAAATTATGTATGATAAAATTCTTTAGGGTTGCAATTCTGTGTATTCATTTTAAAAAAGATTATTGTAGTGGTATCTGACGGGAGAAAATTGCATTTTATGCTGTCCTACCTCTCCTCAAAATAATTTTATTTCATGACTTGAAAACTAACTTTTGGAAGAAATTGTCCCCGGCAAGCGGACAAGGAACTGTTCTTGGTGCCTTGGGTTGTAATCACTCTCTTCAAAATGGTGAGAGCACAAGGTGACCCTCTTCCAGTTACCATTGGGCCATTCTGATATTGGTGGAAGGTGCAGACAGCCAGTTATTTGTTACTACTACCAGTTATTGGAAACCTTTTGGGGAATGCAGTGGAAATGTCCCCTTCCGGATACGGATTGGGGACCATGACCCCACACATAACGAGTATTTGGAGAGGGCGCTGGAACACTTCGGAGCCACGGCAGAACGAGGTGCAGCCTCAGGCGTACCACTCTAGCGAGTGGGAAGATGGCTGTGGTCGCAATCGATAGCCAGAAGAGCATGCCGGCTAGGCCTGACTAGGCGCGGGAAGCTGCAAGAGCCACACGGGGACGGCGCGAACGGCCTGCAGTGTTTTCGTCCGCCGTGACGGTCTTCTCCTGAAAGTCCAGCCAGACTCTTAAAAGTTTAACACGGAGGCTGAGGTGAGGTCACTGATTTGGCTTCGTTGATTTGAAAGCCGTGCTCTTTCAAATTTAAATAGTCTGAGATGAGCTGCGCTGGAGAGTTAGACATCAACAAAATGTCGTAGTACACTTTGTAAGTAGATGGACACAGTTGTTGAGTGGTTGCTGGTGCCTGGTAGTGACCATGAATATGTAGTTGAACATAATGAAAAATATAGTTTCGTTATTATTTTTACGCATAAGTAATATAACCATTTTCAATGGGCTCTTTTACCTTTCATTTAGATCCATATCTCGTCTAGGTACACTAGTCTTTGGGTTTTGACTTGTTTTTCATGGAGTCTGCCACAAAATACAACCTCCTTACAATAATTTCATTCGACTCACTAATATGAATGTTTGAGTTTTCTTTCCTCCATGCTAAACCCAATTCCTTAATTCTGTCTATTGTTGTGCTTGACCCTTTGGATAAGAAAATATTATTTTCCTTCACGTACTGCCAAACCTCTTTAAGTGAGCGTCTCCTGGCTGTTGCAAATTGGTCTTGGAAAGTCTTCCAAAAGTGAGTCACGTACTACATCATTCCTCTAAATATAAAATATCTTACCATTATCAGTTTCCTGGTAAATATATATGGCAATAGTTTCTCTTGCAAAGCCATTACCTAAAAATTAAAAAGCTCTAGGTCGCTCCATGTTGGACGGACCTTATCCAGCGCAAGTTCCAGTTTACGTATGAATTTTTCCCAATTGGCTCTCGGTAGCCGGTATCGGCATTCCGAGTTAGTGTCCGGGATGTATTGCCTTGGCATCATCTGATCCAGGTCCACGGTGTATAGAATCTCATTATGGTCACTGGTAATAAGGTGCGGGACTACCCTCCAGCCCCGCACCCTGTTGTGCGTTCGATTGTTGAAGAAGGTAACATCAATGTTGGACCTATACTCCCTACCACCCAGGCGCCGGAAAAAGGTTGTGTGTTCCGACTCAATGTTTCCAACATGCAGCCCATGTCGCGCCATGAGGAACTCAATCTCCTCGCCCCGCGGGCAGGTCTCAGGAGAGAACCATTCCGTAGAGTGGGAGTTGGTATCCACGCCAATAATGATGGGGAGCCGCCCGTCCAGAGCGTTTTGGGCCCGGTCAAGATGCTCAAGCTTCTGATCTAAAGCCTCGGCTGGCGACCAATAGGCGGAGACGAATGTGCATTTACGCCCCCCCTCGCCGTTACTTCGCAAACTACTGTGTCACGGTTTGACAGGTGACCATAGTGTAGAATTGTAAGGGACGGGTTGGGGACGAGCATTGCTGCCCGCACCGTATCCCCTCCCCTCGCTGCCTCGACACATCTTATGGACTTACGTATCCCGGCGACCCTGCCCCCTACCGTGTATGGCTCGGAGAGCAGGACGACATCGGGCGGGCGTGCGTCGGCCCCGTCACAGAGTGCCTTCTCCAGGGTAGCCATGGCCGCCCTGGATCTGCAGGCGTTCACCTGAATGACGTTAATTTCCACCGCCATAGTCCGTGCGAGCTAGTTCAATAGCCACTGCTCTTTTGAACATGGGGCATCCCCGGGACTTTACGTGATGTAAGCCCGGGAGATTGGCCCGCAGACAGTTACCGCACTTCGGTCGACCTTCCGGACAGTTGTGACCCTCGGCCAGCGGCTGATGGCAATTTGCACAGAGGGCCTCTTCCGCCCGGCAGGTGTGCGTCGTGTGGCCAAACTTATGACATCTGAAGCACCGCGTCGGGTTTGCAAAGGTCTCGGCTTGGTGAGAACGCAGTCCTGCGTAAACTCTCCCGCCTTCATCCTCACAAATCACCTTCCATACCCGAGGCGTTACTTGGAAGACCCAACTTGCGTAGGGCCTATTTTCTCCTTTACGTCCAAGGCGAAAGATCACCTTGAACTCCTCGGCTTTTACTGCCATTTCGGCTGGAAGGGTTTGTCTCATCACTGCGTGGCAAAACTCACTCTCACTTGTGGCCGTTGGTATGCCGTGCACTACAATGCGCGGCGCGGATTTTTTAATGGGACCTTCACTGAGCTCGAGCGTACCGCTGCCCCTAACGACACTTTCGATGACCTCCTTACTGTTAGCGGAGGCGGCGTCTACGTACATCACACCGGACCCGGGAGCGAACCCGGTGCGATGCACTCTTGCGCCTTTATCTTGCAGCAGAGCCATCAACTCTGCTAGCATACCGTCATATGCCTTTCGTTCCCCTTTAGCCCGGACGGCCACCGTAAATGGGGACATTTTGGGTTTAGGGTCGCGAGTCTTGGGCTTTCTCTGGACTATTTGCTTGACGGTTGGGGGTCCTCGTTTTCCCGCAACGCCTGCCGCTGCGTGCCGCTACCAGTGTTCTCCCCCTCCACCACCTCTGGAGTCGGTACGGGGTTTGCCTCAGTGGCGGCCGCCGGTTGGGCGACTGGTGCTGTTTGGGGCTTGCCTTTTCCCTTCCCTTTCGGCGCTTTGGGGGTTACTTTGACGCTTTCCGCCATGGCCGACCTGATGGCTGTGGTCAGCTCGCGCTGGACACCCCCCCAAGATGGAGCTCCGGGTCGCGCTAGCGGCGGCAAAGCCAACTATTGCTTCCCGAAGCCCACCAAAGAGGGCAGCCAACCGGGCCTCTTCCGTCGCCTCCAGGTTCCGCATTAGAGGCTGGATTCTCTATTTACCATGTCCAGCTTTTCCAATGCGTTATGCAGGAACTTTGACGGTACCTTGTCAAAGACGGGTTTGTCGGTTCCCCGGGGTTGCGACTTCTGTGCGTTGGACGCCTTGGAAGCCCCGGTTGCCTTCTTGCCCTGATTACCCTGTTTGGTCTGAGTTGTGGGTTGCCGCGCGGTCCCTTGGGCGTTTTGTGGCGCTTCAGCAGGGACCCGCGCACTTGGCAGGATACCACAGGTCCGTTCCTCCGCCTCCTCCCGTGGTGGGGGGGCGTCAGCAGTTCGGGTCTGGGTTTGTGGGGAGGCGCTCCTACCCGTGGCCCCCTTTCCACCCTTTTCCGCCCCCTTGACGGGTTTGGCAGTAGCTTTCGGGGGACCCAGCGTATAGTTGGACGGCGGTTTGGTGCCCCCTTTCGAGGACCCCTTGCCGCCTCCAGCCTTTGAGGGTGGTGGGTGTGGGCCGGCTTTACCACTGCCCTCGCCTCCGCGATTGCCCTTTCCCGCGCCCTTGACAGGTGCGGTAGCTGCCTTCGCTTTGACTTGGACAGCGTCGGAACTCGGCTTAGCGGCTCCAGATGGAGGCGGTTGGCCGATTCCAGCCTTGCTCTTACCCTTGGTTTTGGAAGGCAGCCCCGGTTCCACGCCCCTGTTAGGGGACGCTTCTCGACCAGAGCTGCCTGGGGTAGGAGAGGGCGAGTGCGTGACGGTATCCGCGGTCGCCGTGGTGGCAGTTTCGTTTCCTTCACCGTCTGCCCTCTGGGATGGGGTGCTCGGGACCGGCTCCACACCCCCGTTAGGAGATGCTTCGCGGCCAGCCCCGGACGGAAGTGGCGGTTTTAGCGCCTTCTTGGATGGAGGGCGGTGCCGGCTCCATGCCCCCGTTAGGAGACGCTTCGCGGCCAGTACCGCCTGAGATGGAAGGGGGCGGGATCGCAATCGTATCCACAACCCACCGAAGTGAGCGCTTCGTCTCCAGTACTTGCCGCCCCCTGTGGGGTGAAGTTACCCGCCGCCGGTTCCACGCCCCCGTTAGGAGACTTCTCGACCAGCTGCGGGCGGAAAAGCTTCCTTGGGGGCGCCGCCTTAGTCGCCTTGTGGGATTTTCTCAGTCCTTTGGGCCGCGGTTCCGGCGTGATGAGCGCCTTTTCCGGACCACGTTCGTTCGACGCCATGTGCGGGAACTCTTTTGCTATGGCCTGATTCATGAGGATCGCGGTCAGTTGTCTCCTGACTTCTTTCTCGATCCTTAGTGTCTCTTTGATCTTTTTCTCTACCTTGGTTTCTCCCTTCCATCCGTTCGCTTTGCGGGGGGACGTAACCCTCGGCGCCCCTTTGGGCAGTGAGGGCCTAGAAGAACCCCCTTCGTCCTGGTTGATCGCTGGGCCCCTAGTAGCCTGCCCAGCGCCACCGTCCGTTTGTGTTAGGGCGGACGTCACCTTACTAAGCTTTTTGGGCTTTTCAGGCTGACCCGACCCGGCGACCACGGCTTTCGCCGCTTCCTGTTCTACGTCCTCGCGGCCGACGGCCTTCGCTGGCAATCGTGCCAGTCGCACCACCGGCTGCAAGTCCGTTGCCATCAGATCGTCAGCTGAGGCATGGTCTTTACCACTCATTAGCCGGTCACGCAGGTTTTCCGTTTGACCCGGAATCGCCACACCCGTTTCACCCCTCGCCCGCGCTGAGGAAGGTGGGGGATTTTTCAGACCGCTAGCCGATCGGCGCTTTCGCGGCCTCGCCGTCACATACGTGGAGTCTGAAGAGGAGGAAGCCTCCCCCTCGTCCGCCACGTACTCCGGCTCGGAAGCCGAGAAGTCCGACACGGATTTGTCATCCAGGTTGCCGTCCATAACGTCGGCCGACCGGGAACGCCTGACCGAGCCCTTACGGCCGCCGCCTGCAGCTATCGCTTTTCCGGACATCCGTTCGTCGTCTGGTAGGCAGGAGGCGCAACTATACTAACTCCTATGCCCACGACGTAAGGCGTCTAGCACAACCTTATGGCTATGTTACGAGGCGTACTATTTCAAGCACGCCAAGCCCGAGGGGACAGGACAAAGGTCTGAATTGGGGGTATTCTTTATTTCTCCATGTGTACATGTCACCGAAGTGACGTGTGCGCCGCCACTGAGGGTATCTTGGGCAATCTGCCTCTAACCTCTCAGCTTGAGCTTACATATGATCACTTAATCTACACAGTGAATGCCACATTGAGACGCAGCGACGCGTAAGGCGTCTTACTTAAGATATATTCAATTATGTCTAAGTTCATATTGTGTACCATCACCACATATGAATACCATCATCTCTTAATTATTAGGATAAAGTAGGATTATTTACATATGTACATACTCTGTGATCTACCCTGCGTCCGGGTATTTAGGACGCAATTCGACTACCCCGGGGAGTTCCACCCCGGGATGTAGATCTTAGTTAATGAGCCACCTTCTTAGCCGGTCGGGTCCTACTCCCGCCGTTTCCGTCCCTAGGCGCGTGGAGCCGGGTGGCTACCATCCGCAGAAACTTCACCAAGGTCGGTTACTCCGTCAATTCCGTGTGTTAACCGACGTCCCAGGCCCCGATGCTACGAAGGACGGCTGAAAAGTAATGCACACTTGCTTATAACTCGAGAATGAAATGAGATATTCACAAAATTAAAGTAGAATTCTTTACCTTTCAAATGACATATTTATTTTTCCACATAGTCGCCATGTCGCTCCACACAGCGCTCCCACCGCTGAACCCATTTTTCAAATCCGTTCCTAAAGAATTCTTCCGGTTGTTTTCGTATCCAACTGCTTACAGCGGCCTTCACTTCATTATCGGCATATCTGTTTCCCTTAAGGTCCCTTTTTAATAGAGAAAATAAGTAAAAATCACACGGAGCCAAATCCGGGGAGTATGGAGGATGAATAACAACATCAAATTTCAGGCGCTCCAACGCTTCTTGAGTGGCGTGTGACGTGTGCGGTCTTGCATTGTCATGGTGCAGTAAAACTCGATCAGTGGTGCATCGTACTCGTCGAACACGCTTCCGTCATGTCTGTAATGTCTGAATGTAGCGTTCCGAATTTACAGTACACCCTTTTTCGAGGTATTCCATCACCACAGCTCCTCGAGCGTCCCAGAAAGCAGTGAGCATAACCTTGTTCGCTGAAGGCGCCGTTTTGAATTTTTTAGGCTTCGGTGAATCGTAATGTCGATACTCCATACTCTGCCTCTTTTCTGTTGGGTCGTAATGATGAATCCAACTTTCGTCTCCAGTCACAATTTTGAAAAGAAAATCGTCTCCTTCGCGTCGATAACGTTCCAAAAGTTGTTCACAAGCTTCTTTTCGTTGGCGTTTGTTTTCATCCGTAAGCATACGCGGTACCCAGCGTGAACAAATTTTTCGATTGCTTAACTTTTGAATAATGAAGCCTACTCTTTCTTTTAATATTCCTAAAGAATCCGCAATTCGTTGTTGAGTGATTCTGCGATCACTTTGAATGAGATTGTCCACGCGAGAACGATGCTCATCATCGGTAGCAGAAATTGGTCGTCCACTGCGTTGTTCGTCATAGATATTCAACTTACCCGGCTCGGAATTCCTGCTTTTTATGGCCCACCTATTCACAGTCCTTCTGTCAACCGTCTCAGCTCCATAAACAGCCTGTAAACGCCGATAAATTTCCGTAGGCGTAATGTTCTCCGCCATCAAAAATTCAATCACTGCGCGTTGTTTCAACCGCGTGCACATAGTGGCTGTTTGGCTTGCCATTTTAACACGTATGAACGCGCAACCGTTTAACCGATTGTTACGAAACTTGGAACATATGGAGGGGAAGGTTGTGGCTATCAAATGAGCATGCGCGCGCATCTGTATGATATTTTGTTCGCCCGTTACGAGCAAGTGTGCATTACTTTTCAGCCGGCCCTCGTACTTTGAAAACAAGCATTGGACCGAGGCGCCGGTGATCGGCTTGGCTCTTCCCTAAAGACGAGCACGCCGATTGGCTGAGTGGGTAAGTGTCCTATTACGCACGATTGCTCGCGCTAGGACGTCTAGCAAGATCCTTGATGAGCGGCCAGTAATCGCAGCGTGGATCCGCTCACTGGCAAGGGCCATACCGAGACTGGTTTCAAGGCGGAGTCGGAAGGAACTCCACTGGGGCACTCGACGAGGAGGTGGAGAGCGGTTTCTAGCTCGCCACACACACACACGCCGGCGACCCGACCAGTCCGAACGAATGGAGACGAGCGTTAAATGGGCCGTGGGCTGTTATGACCAAAGTAAGCTCGCGTGAGTACGGTTTATGACCAGCCCAGCAGTTGTACGTGGCGTCCGGAAAGAAGCGGAAGACGGATCGGCCCGAAGGCTCCTCACGCCACCGCCTCCTCCACACGTCCCGCAGCTCTGCCTTCAAGCTTAGGACCGTGGCGTCGGGGCGGAGAGGCCTGTCCGCGCCGTTAATCCATGCCGAGGCACGTCCGGTTTTTAGGGCGTACCTGGCTCCCCATAGGTTGGCAAGCAAGTCGAGGGTCATAGTGCCAGCAACAACCTGAAGCCCACTGTGTGCCGTGGTGCGATAGGCTCCCGTCATAGCTAGAAGCGCAACGCGCTGGGCTTTGCCTAACTCCCGTACCACATGCGCGTGTTGAGCCACTCGGGCCCATGCAGAGGCGCAGTACATCATTATTGGGACGAAGGCACCACTGTAGATGGTATGCATTGCTTTCTTATCGAATACCCCCCTCTCCCCGCCAAGACGGCGGAGTTGCAAGAATAACGATTTTGCCTTCGTAGCCACAGCTTTTATATGGGGAAGAAAAGATAAACTGCTATCAAGGGTGACGCCCAAGTAGAGTTGTGTCCGTACAGATCTTATAGTTACTCCATTCAGTCGAATCACGGGAGGCCGATCCTCGCTCAGGAATCTACGTCCGGGCGCTGGTCGAAAGTTATTCTTCATGAGTAGCACGGTGGTCTTCTCCGGGGCGACCCGAAGTTTCACACCAGTGCACCAGTCAGAGACAACCCCGATTGCACGCTCCGCTGTTCGTTCAAGTTGAGCTCTCGAGTTCGCACGTACGACGATGGCCAAATCGTCAGCATACGCTACCGGGTCCCATCCACCCCGTTCCAGAAGAACGAGAAGTCCGTCAAAGAGGATGTTCCAAAAGACGGGGCCGGAGTTCGACCCCTGAGGGCAACCTTTCGAGAGACCCACTGTCACCTCGCAGGCGCCTTGCCTGATACTTGCAGTCCTGTTGAGGAAGAAGTTTTTATACAGGTTCAAGATGTTATTCGGGATGTTCCACCTTTGCCGGAGTTCCATGAGTATTTTGGGCCACCATGCATTATCGAACGCCCCCGCTATGTCAAAGATCAGGACCGCCGTGTACTTCTCCGTGGCGGGAGCCCGCAGGAGCGCGAGTAGGCGATTGACCGCGTCCTCCGTTGAGCGCCCCGCCCGGAAGCCATACTGACAAGCGGCCAGGTCCCCTTGGCTCGTGATGTGGCTTTTAACACGAGTTATAGCGAGTTTGTCCAGTACCTTGCCAAGTACCGGGAGCAAACAAATGGGCCTATAAGCCTTAGGATCGTCGCAAGCTTTGTCGTTCTTTTTGCGAAGCAACACCACCTGCGACCTCTTCCAGCAATCCGGGAAAACCCCGGTTGCCAGGCAATGATTATAGATATCTAGCAACTCCTCACGTATCAGTGGAAGCGCGAATTGAAGCATCTCGGGGCGGATATTATCCTCCCCGGGTGCCCGGCGCGGGCGTAGAGAGGCAACGACCGCCTCGAGCTCTCCCAGATGGAAAGGTCGGTCGTCTGGGGCCGCGGAGGGAAGCATGGCCTCTTCGCGAACCCGTTGCTGCTCCACCGTCTCGTTAGAAACGGCATCAGGAGGCAGCAGCACCTGCAGCAGGGTCCGGGTAGTGTCCTCCCTCGTGGAGGTATGCCCGGCGTCCGATCGTACAGCCGACAAGTACTCAGGAACTCGTCTCGTACTCAGGCCACGAAACGCTCTCAAGAGGCCCTCTTACGCTCTCGGATACACTTGGCAAGTTCAGTACGGAGTCTGTAGTACTCCTGTAAACATTGCTCGGTATCAGCATCCCCGCGTCGGCGCCGTCTATGGTACCTGTTGCGGGCCGCCCTTGCTGTTCGGGCGCGAATGGTTAAGTCGTGAGACCACTATGATGGAGCTCGCGCTCGTTCGGGGCGCCGATATGGAATCGACGCCGTCGCGGCACTAGCTATTACGTTCGAGAGAGCGATGACCTTCTGCTGCAGCTCTAGGACACCCCAGGAGGGGCGAACCTTACCCAGCGCCAGTTCAATTTCTCGTTGATACTTGTCCCAATTAGCCCTCGGCAGCCGAAATCTGCAATCCGAGTTTGCTTGCGGGACTTGTGGTTGGCCGTTGAGGTCAACCGTATAACAGATCGCACAATGGTCGCTCGTGATAAGATCCGGAACTACCCTCCAGTCCCGGACCTTGTGCATAGCGTTCAAGTTAAAGAAAGTAACATCTATGTTGGACCCAATCTCCCTATTTCCCAGGCGCCGGAAGAAGGTGGTGTGTTCCGACTCTGTATTGGCAACGAACAGCCCATGTCGCGCCATAAAAGTTTCTATTTCCTCCCCCCCACGGGCAGGTCTCGTGAGAGAACCATTCCGCAGAGTGGGAGTTGGTATCAATACCTAGGATAACAGGGAGCCGCCCGGTCAGGACGTTTAGGGCCCGGTCTAGATGCTCAAGCTTCAGATCCAGAGGCTCCGCCGGCGATCAATAGGCAGAGATGAATATGCATCGCCGCCCGTCCCCCATCGTAACCTCCGCCACCGCTTGATCACGGTTCGATATATGTTCGAGTTTGAGAGCGTAGCAGGAGGGGTTTGCTATAAGCACGGCTGCACGAGCCGGTCGCCTCCACCCGGCGTATTGCATTGCTAATCCCGGCGACACTGCCTCCCACCGTGTAAGGCTCGGAGAGCAGGACGACGTCGGGCGGGTTGGGACCCGTGCAAATGGCCTTCTCTAACGTGGCCATGGCCGCCTGTGAGCGGCCGGTGTTAATTTGTATAATTTTAGACGCCATAATTGGTTTTGGCTAGCTCCGCCTCAACAGCCTTCAGATATACAGGGCACTTCCGCGAGGTAACATGATGGTTGGTAGGAAGTTTAGCCCTTTTGCAATTGGCGCACGTGGGATTTTCCGCTCGGCAGGCGTGCTCCCCGGTGAGCTGCCCAGCGCATTTCACGCAGGTAGCCGTTTCTGCTTTGCAGGTGCGCGTGGTGTGGCCGTGTTTTTGGCATTTAAAACAACGGCGCGGACTGGCGAAGGTCACGGCAGGGTAAGAGCGCAGGCCAGCATAAACTCTCCCCTTTTCCTCGACAATAACAGCCTTCCACACTCGAGGCGAGACCCTGACCACCCAGGAGGCAGTCTGCGGATCTACCTTGCTTTCACGGCGGAAAAGGACCGTGAATTCCTCGGCGCGGACCATCATGGAGTGGGGGAAGGTCTGTTTCACCACGTCCCCAAACCATTGGGGTTCCGTGGCGGTCTTAGGCACGCCGTGGACAATAATGCGCGGTTCAAATTTCTTCGGACCGTCATTAAGCTCGAATTCATCGCTCGCGCTCACAACGCGCTCGATGATCTCTTTACTCTTCTGGTTTGCAGCATCAAGGAACAGCACACCGGGCCCGGACGCGAACCCGGTACGGTGCACCCTGGCGCCTTGATCCTGTAGCAGCTTCATCATGGCTGCCAGGATCGCATCATGTTTCATTTTGGCACCCTTGGCCGTCACAGCCACCGTGAACGGCGACCGCTTCGGCACAGGGCGCGCTGCCTTGGGCTGTGCCCCCTTGACTGTTTGCTTGGCCGAGGGCGCCGCGGCTTTAGCGACACCAGCAAATGTTTCAGGGGTGACCGTTTGGTCAGCCTCACGCGACGGCTCCGCGACCGCGGCTTCGTCAGCCACACCCGTGACTGATTTCTGCGCGGCTTTCTTTACCACCCTCTGGACTAGGGCGGCGATAGGGTCCGTGACGGTCGCTTTAGGGGCGGCCTTAGCCGACGGGCCCTTCGCCGTTGCTCCTTTGGGCGGAGGTTGCGCGGCAGCTGAGCCCTTGGCGCTCTTCGGGGCGTGGGAGGGGGCAGCCGCCTTTACGGCGGCCTGCTTGGCCGACCCTGGTGCTCCCTTAGAGGCTTTGGACCCAGACTTACCTTTGCCTGGAAGTGTTTTACTCCCTGCGGGTTGGGTCCGCTGCAGTCCGCCCACCGCCAAGTCCCAGGTTACCACAGAGGCGTGTAAGGCCGCCGTGGCTTCCCGGGCCTCCGCGAAGGCTTTCCTTAGCTGGGCCCTCTCCGCAGGTTTCAGGTTATTACGCAGGAAACGTCTGGCGGTCTTCTCCAGACCGCTCAGCGCCCTTTTGGCGTTATCGAGGAACTCCGACCGGGGAAGGTCGAAGACGGGGTTGTCGGTTCCCCGGGACTTCGGCGGACCCTGAAGGGGTGCGGCGGGAACCCGGGTAGCCTCCTTCCCCTTATTACCCTTGGACTGCTGGGTATTGGGGTGCGGCCGGCCCTCTTCTGCGCTACTTGGCGCGTCTGCAGTGGGCACTGGCGACGGGGGGCCACGAGGTGTAGTCTCCGCCCCTGCCTGTTGAGGGGGGGCTTCAGCGACGATCACCTGGGCTTCGGCTTTGGTCTTGCCCTTCTTGGCCTTCTTTCCCTTTCCCGCCCCCTTGGGAGGAGCAGGAGGGGCTGTCGGGCCCGTCCGGACAAACTGGGAACTCGCCCCCGCGGGGGCGACTCCGGCCGTTGTAGGGGGGGTTGTGGTGCGGCGTTGGGGGCGCACGACGGCGCCTCCTCGGCGTTTTCCGGGGGAGGAAGAGGTGGGGAGGCGGGCGGTACCTGTGAGGGCTCCGCCCTAGGAGTGGGAGGTGATTCGGCGACAACGGAGTTAGAAGGCTCCGGTGCCGCCGAGAGGGGTTGCAGCCCGGCGGTCTCCGCTTCCGGGGTGATGAGCCCCGGGTTGGAGTCCGCTCGTTCGACTATCACTTCCCGCGTTTGCAGCATGGGACTCATTTCGGTATTAGCTGTATTGTCAAGGGCTAAGCGTGTCCTCGCTCGGTTTACCTCACGCTGAATGGCCGCTTGACGTTTTTGCTCATTCTTTTTGATTTCCTTCTCTATCTGCTTTTGGATCGCAGTTTTTCGGTTTTTCCAATTTCCTTTTCTCCGTCGAATCACCCGCGGAGAGCTGAAAATTTCGTCTTCGCCCGAGGAGGAGGAGCTGTCCACCCACCACGACTCAACTACTAGATCCTGCTCTGAGCCCGCGGAGAAATCCGTAGGAGAGGACGATACATTAGTTTCATTGGCCATGTCCACCACCTTCTGGGAGAGTCTGAGGGACCTCCTCACAGGGGAAACTAGAGCCAACAAGGAATCCATTTGGGCGGTTCGGGTATGCAACTATACTATCCCCGATACCGCGTCGTCTTGGAAGTAGAGTGCTCGCTAATCACACCTACGGCCAGGTTACGAGGCGCACTATTATAAGTACGCCAAGCCCCGAAGGGAAAAATTGGTCGGCCTGAAAGGGATTCGAACACGGGTCTTCTGGTTTATACCCAGCTGCTCTGAGCACTGAGCTACCGAGTCATCCGAAAAAGACTAAGACGGTCCGCAGGATTTTCGCCTATCACTGCCACCACGCGATTTGTGCGACATTAGCGATCCAGACGATAATATTTTCAACAGTGTGATAACCGCCGACGTTCTACAGACGTTTCACTCCTTTTATTTTGCACTTTTGTGTGCGGTCATTTTGCGCGTATTCATGCATCTCCTAGAGGCTTATGTGCAACTTCGATTATGTGGTGGATTCCCCTTCTTGGAGAAAACACAGTTTTGTTTTAAACTTGATTTATTAAAATAAGTCGCCCTCTTGTATTCCATTAACTTCTGTACAACTACATCGACTCTCTAAACTTCTATAAAATTAATTTTATTTTATGAAATTCTCCATCCATCGGAACGCTACAAGCAGTTCTAAGTCAACATTGATATGTGCACGCAGGCGGTTGGGCACTTGAAATTTCCAAATGTTCCGAACAAAACCTGTCGCTGGGTATCTGTGCCCATTACTTCCTACTGATCGACAAAAAACACTGGGGGGGGTTAACGGAGGGGAGCACGGAAATGCAAAGTTATGAAAAAATACGTGAAACAAAAAGTATTATATCTATGACAATGAAATTTTTTTTGTATTACAGTAACTAAATGTTATTGACTAATATAGCATTTTGTTCAGAGTTCAAAAAAAAAGTTTATTCGTAACTCGACAAATTTTTTTAATACGACCATTTTCTATCTTCTGATATTCAATGTACCTTTTCTCAGAATGTTTTACATGTGCAACTTTAATATTTTACATAGACTGCCACGATAGTCAGTCTTAATCAATTACATTGTTAGTTAGGATTTTACAAAATACTTCTTATAAAATCCGAAACTTTTTGTGAAAAAAAAATGATCATTTGATTTTTTCTAATACAAGAAAAACAGAAATCTATTCTATTAAGATTGTTGTTAATATTTTGAAATAAGTATTAAAAATCACACTTCCCTTGAGTTTCTGAGAAATGGTACATTGAATAGTGAAAAATAAAATTATACGGTAAATGGCAAAAATGTATAACTGCTTCTGACAGTAGAAAGTGCTCTCTAACCTACATTTTAGAAACTTCTAATGTTATCCTGGTCCGTAATCTTGGTCTTGCTCTTTTTCTGTATCTTCCAGTGCTCTTGTAGCCTTTCTCTTCCAGCCTGCAAAGTGTTTTTTAACTTGACCTCAGCCTTCAGGATTCTTCGTTCGTCAATTAAACGAGTGGTAGTTTCACACCATTCACCACAATTGATTCCTAATTTTTGTAGCACTTTTTCTGGTTAAATTTCTATCATTAAAACGTGCTATATACTCATGAACGTCAGTCTCTCTTCTCCCTCTTTAATCTCTCTTCAGTATCCTTGCCACTAAATGTCTTCGGACATCTTTCCCAGATCTTTGAATGAAGTGCTTCATTAACATTTTGAGTTTTGCCATGTATGCATTTTCTCAAAATTTCAGGATTTGCTAAGTGTCTGTATATTGGTTTTTATGGTATCAATAACTGCAGCAGGAAGACTTTTTATGTGGATACTGCAATCCATCTAAAACAATTTGATTGTATTTGTACCAGGTGCTAACGTTCCTTGAACAGAACATAATTATGTTGAGGTCTGTCATCTGTGGAAGCCTTATGAAAAAGTATGTTATATAAAATGTAACATATTGCCTGCTTAGTTTTTTTCAAAACTGTATTGTCTCTTATAGGCTTTCCATTATAAAACTGCACAGAATCCTTAACCACTCAATCCCTTCTTATCATATAATAGTTTCTTCATGTCAGTTCTTAATTTCCTTAACCGACTACCTATTCTTTTTTGGATGTGACCCACACATTCCAATTTTTCTATAATAAAATCACCATATGGTTTAATTTCCTTCTCAGATTTGAAGCCTCTACTAACGCCATCACCTATATATTTTACATTTCGCAAGCCGTATTTTTCAGTAGAGCATTGAAACAATTTTATTGTGGATGCAATTTCCATGCCTCCACTTGTACGTCGATAATTGGAGGAGCAGGATTCTTCGTGGGTTTGTTGCCACATCTCATCATTACCATTTTCTTTCATGTGAAGAGAACAGCTATGGCAATACTACACACTTGCGTCTAATAATTTTCCATTGTCCACACTTATTACAGAGGCAGCTTATTACAAAAAGATATATGTGGCCTCGACGCATCATGTTCCGTCATTGGTGATGGTATTAATCGCGCAACTTTTCTAGACCGATGACCTTGCTTCCCCTTCTCTGGCACAATAAACAGTTGAAGGTAAAGCTCGCAGCGAGCGCTGATGACATTCCAAACACAATCTTCACTGGCGCGAAATAAAAACTATTTTCTGTTTTATGTCGAGAACTTCTGTCCGTGATTTTCTCCAAAAAATCTAAAGAAATGACCAAAGCAGGTGATCCTTCACAGGAGGTGCCTCGAACCGCCTCAAGACGTTTCGATGCCTCCTGAGAAAGCTAAAACGCAAATTATTGACTAAGTTTCGAAGGCATGATTCATGCTCCAGAGATTGGCATTGCTTCATAAAATCTAATGGTCGATTTCTTAACTAATACCCCCACTCTACCCGCATTTCTTCAATCCATCGGTCAAGAAAAGTTGCGCGAGTAATAATACCACTTTCTCCTTCATCTATTTCTTTGCAATTTTGCAACATTAATCATACTCTCTTCAGCTACCTCCCTTGTAGCCTGATGCACAATATTGTTGTATCGCGGAAAGTTCTTCACAAGAGGTGGCATGTTCATCACTGAATTAAATAGTTCACCAGCAGCATGACCCTTCACTCAGCACCTTAAAGCATAAACTAACCGAACATTTACATCATAAAATTAATTTTCTGTCTTTTCAGAAGTAAAATCATTTTCTTCATGGCCACGATTAGGTGACATGCATGTCACAAGTTTCGATGGTCAGCCACATCTGTTTACATTTTCTTTTACACATAAATTCCCCACTTTACACAAAGCACACACAATTCCTTAATATTTTATTCAAAATTTTAAAAGAGATAAGCCTATAACCTGTAGTGCTCTTCAGATTATCATCACTGACAAGTACATTCTCACAAATTTTTGCTGAGATCGCACTAACATTTGCATCTTCAGTTACACTAGAATCAAGGTTATAATCTTCCTCAGGAAGTATATTACCGTTTTCTAGAGTGATCAACACCTTTGTCGGAAGTTTTCCGTCAAACTTAAACTTTTTTAACCACCTAGAAATGCTTCGAGGCCTATTTGTCACTAAAACTCACAGTAATCAGCACGAGAAACCATACACGAGACTAACACGTGCAAAACATAACACCGCGTTTCATAGGCAACACCTGAAGCATAGGCACGACCTTCTAGAGCACTAAAGAAGCTCAGTGCCCGTAAAACGTCGAATGACAACGCAATATTGCATAAGAACATAACGTTTTCTCAGCCAGGCGTAGGGCTAGAGCGTGTCCCTCAGCTCCACGGGCATTTAAAATTTAAATGTGGGGGAAAGAGACGGAATAATCGAGAAAAAATGCCGATGTATTCCCTGTACTATAAACTACAAAAAATAAAGGAAAAACAAAAATTGATTTTTAATTTCCTGGTACTGAATGTATTAAGGGAGAAGATTCATGTTCAGTGGAAAGCTATGAATATCAACTGTATCAATGCAGTTAAGGTATATTTGCAATACAAATCAAAACTTGAATTATGAGAAACAAAGAGGTTAACAAAATTAAAATTAATGAAAAGTACAATAATAAATTAGCTGGTGGACAAGTTCTATGAATAATTGCATTTGATCATTGTATGTAAAAGTAATGTAAGGGTAAGAAATAAAGAAAGTGTCAATTTCTAGTACAAATTTATACTTAAGGAACACTGCATTGTGAAATGAATGTGTTTAGGTATGTCTTCTAAAACAATTGATATGTATCCCATTGTGTGGTTCATGGATATTGGTCAAATAACTGTCATCACTTATACCGGCTGCTGTTACCAGGTCCAGGAGTACCTGAAACACTTGCAATCATCGCTTGTTGACCCTGTCTGCTGCCACCAGATCCGGAAGAGCCTGAAACACTAGACGTCATGTGCTTATGGCAGATGTCGCGGGAATTGCGAATTACCGCACTAACCATCTGCTTCCGCAGGGTGTCAAGATAGTCCGCATGAAGCAGCTCTTTGAGGTCTTTGCCTTTCTCTGGCACCTCGAGCGCCAATGATGAGCAGGGTCACAGAGGATGACGAGACTTCGAAGCAAGAGAGGGCGGCTTGCCGGAGCGGGGCGTATATTCTAAGCTCGTATTTTCTTCAAAAGGGATAGCCACGTCGACACTGCGCACTTTATTACTCGACCTGTCTCGAAGAACAAGACCAGGTCGCTTAGTGCCGCTAAGGAAGGTCTCGTCTTGTGCGGAGACTTTCCAGACGTTAGCCGTTGAAGCGGTTTTCAGCTGGTCGACAATATGGTTGTGTCTGTTCGTAATCGCTGTCAAATTATGTTTGCAGTGATTTATGACATGCGCTCGGGTTTTGGGCCAGATGGCAGAAGAGTTTTCCTTCTGGCACCCAAAGCGGCAGTCAGCTTCGCCACAGGGCCGGAAGTCAAGTCCCGCCCTGAGACCTCAGAGGAGGTCCAGGCGTGCCCTGTTGACCCAGAAGAAATCGGAATATGTCAGGTGGAGACCCGACCTGAGAAAGTGCGAAGAGCGCGTCCCGGCGCGTGCCACATCATGAGCGGCGCGGTCTTGGTCCGACTGAGCCTGCCATTCTCGGAGGTGGACCTCCTGTTGGACCCAGTGAAGACTCCGAAGAAGATTTGGATGCCGGGGTTCAATGAGAATGCCCTGGTCAGCGTCCGATTCCGGAATGAGCGAGGGGACCAGGAGACTTGTCTTCCTCGCGAATCGACTAGCACACGCCCAGTTGTTCAGAGGCGTGGCGTGCGCCCGACCTTAGGGAGTGCATACCTACATGGGATGGAATTAAAATACTCCTCCAGAACTGCGGGAGTGGTCTCCGCGCCAGGGAACTTAAGGTTCAGCTGGTGACGTCATCGGAGGCGATTTTACGAACTGTTAGGTCCTTGGACGTCAGCAGATTGAATGTAGCTGAAAAGAGCTTCATCCCGGAAGACGGGGAGGCCCGCCCCAGCGTTGGAGCGCGGGGAGTAAAGAAATGCCGTGGAGGCATTGTCGGGGAGGCCAAGAAGAGATCCATGCCCCGAAACCGTGTGTCAAACTTGGACGCGTCTTTGATAGGAATTGACTGCACCCTATGGGGGGAATGACATTTGGGGAGCTAAAAAAAAGACAGTAGGGCCTCGATCTTTTGCCATGGAGCGAGGTGTGAGTCTCTCACCTTCTCTATTATGGAGGAGACGTCGCTCAGGGCGGTGTCACTTTTTAAAAGGGAGAATCTACTGGCTTGTCCAAGAAGTTGGAGTCATCTCGGGAAAGGGTCCGAAGAGGATTGCCGTCGACCAAAATGGAGGATTCCGCGACCGCAGTTCTCTCCCCCCCCCTAATGTCGAAGTAGTCACTCTTAGATGCATTGATACGGACACCAACGGCCACTGCACGGATGGCAACTAAATCTACCATTTCTTGGATGATTTCCGGGGAAGACGTCGCCAGCCACAAATCGTCAGCATATGCTCCCCTTTAACCTCCAAGTCAGAGAGTTCTTGGGCTGCTCTGAGGATTGGATCCACGGTCAGGTTGAAGATGACAGGGCTAATTGGGCATCCTTGCCTGACACCACGGAGAGGCCTCCTTCGGTAGCTAGAAAAGTTTGACAGTCTGTATTTGACCAACACCCATGAACCACGCAATGGAATCCTCTATAGGTAGTCATGAAATACAGCAGAATGGATATGTGGTAATGGTATTTTCTAGTATATTTCAGAAACGATGTAATGAAATGTTGTGAAAACAATGTTAAGATTGAATTTAGTTTGGTCTGACATACCTCTGTACAAAGTGATTGTATGTTTTCAGCTGTGAATTTGCTAATTTAGTTTTGAAGAGTGTATGAAGCTCACTTTGTATTTGTGTCAAAGAAACTACACAAGTTAAATTATCATGAAAACTCAATTTGCATCCTCAAACCCACTGATATAATGTAAACATATTTGTGAAGTACCTGTGGGTATTGTAAAACTTTGGTGGAAAATGAAATGTCTTATTTTCATTAAAATTTGTCATGTTCCAGTAAAGGTAATTTATTGTACAAGTTAATTATACATTATTTTATTCAACCTACACCTGTAGCTTGAATGTGGCGCTTTAAGAGGGAGAAAAACTAAAGTAGGACTTCCTTCACGGGTGAAAAATTTAGTCACAAAGCCTCACTTCTTTTTGTTTCATTGTTCCACATACAAACTTCTTTTGTGTGAGATCCTAGGGAGACTAATTTTCACGAGTGAAAAAAAGTTTTGCCGTTGAAGGCCATTCACTGATTATCCATCGCCACCATGTAAACGAAAGGGATAACTTTGAAACGAAATCTCTAAATTTTCCAAAATTTTCAATTGAAGTATGCCTATAATTGTTTTATTGCTTGTATTGCCAAGAAGTAAAGGCATTACCCGTTTCGATCACTACAAAAACCGGGTTTGCAGTGGAATAAATTGTTGAGTGGTTAGTGTTTTTATTTATTTTTTTATTTTATTTCACGAGATAATAAAGTCGCGTTTCATGATGCCAAGAGTACTGAAGTACATACCATAATGATTTACATGATTGTCATGGAAAAACAGTTTCAAAGGACACTACGAACAAATACTAATTACGAGAACTAGTGTTAATTATTTTTAATGTTACAAGTACTGTTTACAATAAAGTATATTTTGTTTATGTATTTGTATTATTGTAAACATAGCAATAAAGTTCAGAGAAATATTGTAAATTCATTTATTTATTTATTTGGAAAAAAACCTACCGTAAAAATTAAGGTAGAATTGGCAGATCGCTTTCGCTACTAGCCGTATCTGCCTGACAACGAATTTTGAATCTCTTAGGTATAAGCTTGCCAATATAATGCATGGGGTCGAGGCAAGACAAAGTTTGCGTAAATCCAGACGTTTCTAAGTTTCTTTGTTACGACTGAAGTCAGAATCGAACTATTTTCTCAGTCGTAGATTTCTAGTTCATGATGTGCACCTCAGTTGACGCAACGATTTGTTGAGGCTGCAGACTTAAGCCTTCGCTATTTACTCGTACGAAACACCACCGTTAAGTAGTTCTAATGATCTCAGGCAACAAAAGGCCCTCGGGCATTTTGTCTCCGTTTGATCGTTAGAACCCTTATAACGCCCTTGGTGCGTAAGTATTATTATTATTATTATTATTATTATTATTATTAACTATTATGTGAAAATATTCCATGCAAAATTTAAACCAAAATCAGGTTAGCTTCAGATTGACACTTGCAAGAGTGAATTATTATTAAAAATTAAATAAATTCATTATTAAAATGGCAACAAGAACGCTCTACAGAAAAGCCAATATGTTGTACTCGAAAATTATTTTTTGTTTCCAAGAAGGATGTGTAGTATTCACTGAAGGTTATGCATGTAATTATTGAGGTAATTTTTTCTAACACAAAGAAGTAGAGCGATCAAAGTCCAAGTAGTACATTCTGTTGTGGTAGGACTAAAAAGGGGTCTTATTTGTTTTAATTTCCATTTCTTTATTTTGTGAATGGAAGATATGTCATTATTAAATGAAGTTTTTTATTGCCGAATGTGGTACCTATCATTATAAAGAATTATTACACACAAGTGACTCGATCTTGCTTACAGAATGGAGCAAGGATTATTCAATTCTGATAAAGCTGTTAATAATAAAACAAATTAAAATTATTGAGTTAGTACAGGCAGGAAATTAGCAATGCTACTCTCAATTTCATTTTTTATTTTATTTTTTGTAAAAAAAATTGCTTGCAAGGACATTCTTTCTCAATTTCATGACA
This sequence comes from Acheta domesticus, assembly GCA_031308135.1. Lineage (NCBI taxonomy): Eukaryota > Metazoa > Arthropoda > Insecta > Orthoptera > Gryllidae > Acheta > Acheta domesticus. The sequence continues at coordinate 87,993,729 of JAHLJT010002630.1, forward strand.
TGGTGGCCACTTTCAGGAAAACCGGGAAAAATCAGGCAATTTCATTACTCTGGAAAAGTCGGGGGGAAATCAGGAAAGAGGGTAGCGGAATAAGATATGCAAAACTGCCCCCGGGGGCTAAATTTTTTTTATTTTGAAAATCGTAATTGAAGTGTTACAACGATACGTTTTTCGCCGAATTTAAGTCAATTCACCCGGAGTACTTCCTACAAATGAATAAAACGTGTTTTTTTAGCTTCTTATATAAGTTTTAATTTTTTGAACCACTTTGCGCTTACAAATATTGACTTTAATTATGCTTGAGACTTTCTATAGATGATATAGATGTTTCGAGAATTTTTTCAGGCCTTTATGTCCGATTTTGACTCTTACAATCAACAATGAAAAATGGAAATCGTAGAAAAACTTACGTTGTTCCTTTGTTTTTAAGAATATCTCGTGTTCTAGTACAGATAATAAAAAAGGCTAAATACAAAATGTAGCGCTATAAATTCTCTACAGTTCCCCAAAATTTCAACTTTCTATCTTATAATTTGCATGCGACAACTCAATATGTATAACACAGAAATGCTGTAATTTCTTTCTTATCATTTAAAATGAGTTTTTTTTCATTAGTCTTCGTAGTTTTTAAATTTCATTTTTATTTTATGTTTATTACAAAGGTAAATAATGAGAAAAAAGTGTAAGAATTATATTATAAAGAGTAGAAATCACTCCAGCAAGCGCAAAAATGACACCCAGCCGAACTTTGACGTTGACATAGATTCGGCGATTCCATTAATTCCAGTGATTACAGTTCATTATATTTAACCCTTTGACTGATATGAGCGTGCCTCACCTCCGGTGAGATCCGTGTCCCGTGTTCTATGAACGTGTTTGCGCGTCCGGGACTCCCCGTGTCCCCAGTGCTATGGACGTCCCTTCGGGTGTTTGCTTCCTTTCATCAAGATGGCGTATTGTGCTTCTGCGAGTGCGACTTCTGGGGTTGACCTAAGGTTCTAAGACTTTATTTCATTGCAAATAGATTGAGCTGCGATATATTTTCTCGGGCAAGATCAGTAGTGACACTTTATAGTGACCTTGTTCTCGGGTCTGGTCAGTTCCCCTCCTGACGGCGCCGCGGAACCACGCGAAGAGATCAGCACCGCGGGCTACACCCCTAGCCGACGACTCAGCACAGCTGACATGCTGTGCGAGGCGAGCGGTCAAAGGGTTAAATGCTGTCGGAGGTTAACTTTATTAGTTGAATTTTCTGATTGGAATATAATTGTATTAGTTTTTTATCCAATTCATCCACAAAACATGAAATGCTGTAAGTGCTTACATACAGTATTATATTTTGTACATAGAGACTTTTTTGTATTTCATTGTTATCATTGTTGTCATTGTTATTATTATGTTTGAACTACAGGACGATTTAAATAAGATTAATGATTGGGCAAGAGGTAATAAAATGTCTATAAATGGAAAGAAAAGTAAAGCGATCACATTTTGTAGGGCCAGAGCTTTTCATAGGATTCCTTATCGGCTAGGTAATGAAGTAGTTCTGCGAGTATCGAACTGTAAATACCTTGGCATACTCCTGGATAGCAGGTTGGGATGGGAGAAACAAACTACATAGTGGGTAAAGCTTGGAGGTCTTTGCATTTCTTCATGCGAAATCTTAAAAAGATGCAATTAAAAAGCAAAGGAAATCGCGTATACTTCGCTTGTTAGACCGGTAAAAGAATACGGAACTAGTTGTTGGGATCCGTAGAAAATAGGACTTAAAAATAGCTTGGAAGGATACAAAATAGGGCGGCAAAATACACATTTCGGAGGAACATACCTGTGCATTGAAAATCTTTAGAACACCGGAGAAAGGGGGCACGACTTTGCGCACTATATAAATCTTACATTGATTGCTCTTCATGGAAGGAAATTAGGGGAAGGCTCGATAAATCGGATTACTTTAAGAGATTTGATCACAATTATAAAATTAGAAGAAGAACACATAGAACGAACCTAGGCAAATTATCCGTTGTAAACAGAACAATAGTAGATTGGAGCGATTTGCCTGCGGCAGTTTTAATGTAAAAAAAAGAGTGAAAACGTGTGCTGAAAGTGAAGTGAAGTGAAAATTGCGATTATGGGTATTTTACAGTTAAAAAGTATTGAGCAATTAATATTTAGGTAAAACTATTTGCGGTGCAGTGAAGTGAAATGATTTCATTTCTTTCTGTTGGTTTCGCTAATCTAAAATGTCTTTATTTCGGCTATTCTGAATATGTTGATATTTATTGGGTTATGGTGACGAGTGTTTGCGTATTAGAAATGTAATAAATATTATAATTTTTGTATATTTTAATATTGTGGTGTTAGGTAAATAAAAGTTTATTTGTATGACTGATTTATTGTATCTCATTATGAGTGAAGAATTGCAGACTTGTGTGTTTGCGAGTGTACCTAGGCCCGGGTATGTATGTAAGCCTTTATTGTAGATAGGGGTTTTCGAGATGTAAAATAATTTCTGAATGATGAAAGTTTTGTAATTTTGATGCGATTTTTTTACACTAAAACTGCCGCAGGCAAATCGCTCCAATCTACTATTGTTCTGTTTACAACGGATAATTTGCCTAGGTTCGTTCTATGTGTTCTTCTTCTAATTTTATAATTGTGATCAAATCTCATAAAGTAATCCGATTTATCGAGCCTTCCCCTAATTTCCTTCCATGAAGAGCAATCAATGTAAGATTTATATAGTGCGCAAGTTCCTCCGAAATGTGTATTTTGCCGCCCTATTTTGTATCCTTCCAAGCTATTTTTAAGTCCTATTTTCTACGGATCCCAACAACTAGTTCCGTATTCTTTTACCGGTCTAACAAGCGAAGTATACGCGATTTCCTTTGCTTTTTAATTGCATCTTTTTAAGATTTCGCATGAAGAAAGGAAGCAAACACCCGAAGGGACGTCCATAGCACTGGGGACACGGGGAGTCCCGGACGCGCAAACACGTTCATAGAACACGGGACACGGATCTCACCGGAGGTGAGGCACGCTCATATCAGTCAAAGGGTTAAATATAATGAACTGTAATCACTGGAATTAATGGAATCGCCGAATCTATGTCAACGTCAAAGTTCGGCTGGGTGTCATTTTTGCGCTTGCTGGAGTGATTTCTACTCTTTATAATATAATTCTTACACTTTTTTCTCATTATTTACCTTTGTAATAAACATAAAATAAAAATGAAATTTAAAAACTACGAAGACTAATGAAAAAAAACTCATTTTAAATGATAAGAAAGAAATTACAGCATTTCTGTGTTATACATATTGAGTTGTCGCATGCAAATTATAAGATAGAAAGTTGAAATTTTGGGGAACTGTAGAGAATTTATAGCGCTACATTTTGTATTTAGCCTTTTTTATTATCTGTACTAGAACACGAGATATTCTTAAAAAACAAAGGAACAACGTAAGTTTTTCTACGATTTCCATTTTTCATTGTTGATTGTAAGAGTCAAAATCGGACATAAAGGCCTGAAAAAATTCTCGAAACATCTATATCATCTATAGAAAGTCTCAAGCATAATTAAAGTCAATATTTGTAAGCGCAAAGTGGTTCAAAAAATTAAAACTTATATAAGAAGCTAAAAAAACACGTTTTATTCATTTGTAGGAAGTACTCCAGGTGAATTGACTTAAATTCGGCGAAAAACATATCGTTTTAACACTTCAATTACGGTTTTCAAAATAAAAAAATTTTAGCCCCCGGGGGCAGTTTTGCCTACCTTATTCCGCTACCCCTTTTATACAAGAATCGTTGAGAAGTCAGGGAAAATTTAGAGATGGTTATAAAACTAGATATTATTCTTTAAAAACAGTTTCATTGTGTTTCTTTGCGCCGTAATAAAATACGAAGAAAAACAGCTGACATTAGTTTGAGGCGTGCTTTAATTTTTTTTGAGAGTGTGGCATAATCCACAAATGTTATCAGTGATTTTTTTTTTTAATTCTCGGGAAACCCTGGGAAAATTAGCGAAAGTGGCCTGAAATGACTGGGCACTGCATAATTCATGTGGTTCGTGAACTCAAGATCGTGAAGACAGGTAAGTTAAGTACCGTAAGTATAAACAGTGTGCTTGCATATTCAACAAGAAAATTTTCCATTGTATATAGTTTTTAAGAAAATGCCGTTTCAGCGATACTGAAAACGGAAAATTTGGATTTTTTCATAGCAAAGTTTTCAGTTTTCGAAGAACTTCATTAGAAGTCATTTAAAGCACTTAAACTTACAAATACAAGTGTTTACAAATTGCTGGAAATGTGTGTATTAACGGTGTGAGAAATTAAAAAAATTACATTTGTGTAATTTTTGAAAGCAAAAAGCAATGAACTTAACGTCTTATTGAAGAGTGCAATTAGCACTATCTGTTCGAAAAGTGTGAAGAAAAAACTTGGAGCCATTTATGAGAAAATGGGGTTTGAGCGTTTCTGAAAATGCGGAATTTTGTGCTAGTTTTCACAAAATGGTTGTTCTGGAGAAACTTTATTTGATGTTATTTAAAGCCCATGAACTCAAATATATGTGAACAAATCGCCGCTAACGTAAATATTAACGTGTGAGACAAGTCAAGAAAATTATTTTTTTGATAAAACCAAAGAATTGAGCAAACTGATATTTGTCTCAGAGTACATTTAGCAATATCCCTACCAAAAGTTTAAAGAAACTAGTGGTCCTACCAAAGCACATACTTTCTCGCATTGTTCCTAAATGCTCCGCAATAATGTACTACAAAAAACATTTTTTTCCGCTCCAAGACGTAATCCCAAATCTGATTTAACTTGCCGGCATTCATGCCACTACGCCACATAAGGGCTCATAGACCGATCTCGGGCAAAGGCATAGACACGTAAATGTCCGATTTTTCATGTAAAAAACAAATAATTCAGGACAAAGTATAAAAAATTCCGCCATACATTTATTCCTTTCTCATTCATATTCAAAAGGTCAAGTTCAACACGGAATGCCACCAAAGCATTTACACTTTTGAATTATTAAAAATGATCCGCAAAAACATACACCTACATGAGACAGCAAAAGGGTTTTAACCAGCAAGTTTTCTTCCATTCCGACACAACACAGTTCCTCAGAGTTAGTGCTGGCGCTGATACCCCTATGCCACAAAACGCGCATTGCTCTGGAAAGATCGTTTTCCGGTGCACGATTCTTACGAAATACTTGTAAGGCGAGAAAGTAGTAATATTTACGGAACCGGCAGGGATATGTAAGTTGATCGCATGGGTTCTGGTTAAATTGTATTTCAATTTAATGTTGAAATACTCGTAAGTTCACTTAAATCGGTCCGTACAGATGTACACAAGACAACGATTGATTTGACGTGGCATACGTTTAAGAAATCGAATAACATAGTTGAAAAAATGTTTAAATGATGCAATTTGGGAAAACAGACATCCTGTATATTTATCTGTATAATTGAAGGGCTTAGTGCAAGGTGTTTACTCAGAAAATGCCCAAAAGAGCTATTTGAAGTTTCGTAAACTTGCCTGGAACTCTTTTTTTAATATTATTGGAAATGATTTATTTTTTATATTTTTCTTTTTCTTTGGTCTAAACTATTTGGTTTACAATCTGTGCTCTTATCTCTAATATAACTACAAAATATTCAAATCTTTTTTGGAAGGAGTCAACTCGCAGAGTTGGTAAGGAGACATAAAGAAACACACTGCAGGAAGGTGCTAACTCTACTCTGGGAATATTTTCTGATGGAAAGTAATCTGAAGATGATGCTTATTTTAAAAATGAAGAGCTTAGTGCATGAAAATCTGAACTCAATTTTTACTTTCCCGTATACGTACGTATACACGGAGTGATATACCTTGTATAGGGGTCAATCCATTTTAAGTGGTCCAGAATTTAATAAATTGGTCGCTCGACCATCTCGAAAAAAATTCATATTTTGTACATAAATTTCCTTATGTTTTGGCTGTTCAAAACCATCTTCAACTTTTTTTATTGTACCTCGTTTACAAATGGCGGCCATTTTTGTTTCGCGCCGTGCGCCATTTTTCGCGTTCGCAGACATTTACTCTATCCTAAATTGCTCAGCTCTCAATTGTTCTAGCATTCTAGAATAAAAAGCATTCGATTCAGCATACTTTGGCCTGCAAATCAAAATATTATTTACCTATTTTCTATGTTTTTATTTGGGAAATATTTGCAACCAAATCTGTGGAACGCGAATGAACGAAATTCGATTTTCAGAGAGTAATTTTTCAAAGAAGGAATAGAATCTAGGCCTTAATTTTTTCTGTGCTTTTACACACAACAGTATAGTTACTTTTTGTAAAATATCATTGGTATATAACGTACCCCTTGAAAATTACATCCTCTTGAAAATTGGAATTTTGGATTTTTTCTCAATTTTGAACTGTAATATCTCTGTTGGGGGACCAGATAAAAATCTGAAAATTGCACACATGCTTGACCGTTATCATACCAAACTTCAGTAAAAATTACAACTTTTAGATTTAACTCGAAGTATTTTTTAAAAAATTGAAAACTTACGAAAAAAAAGACTTCGTTTCCCCATTGAGGATACTTTGTGCCAAGTAGTAATCACATTATTTTGAAGCTATTTTGAACTAAAATCTACATTGATTTAAAATAATTAATTATACGTAATAATTAATATACATAAAAATGGCCTAATATATAATTTGCAATATTACGTATACTTTACTCTAAACCAAACTTTCAATTTGACATCTACGTCCGTAATTGAAAAATGGTTATCTTGATTTTGAAATCTGAACCGCTTAAAACAAAAAGTATTTATAAAATACAACAAATAAATAAATTCAGCGTTTTGTTTTTGCGTTTAAATTTGCCATTCTACTTACTATTTCTGAAGGTTTCTGCAGAGATACGAACAGTCGCACAGTACTCCTTAGAAGCAATGATCTCAACTGAAGTTTAGAATAACATGATGGACACAATCATTTCCCTGGTATAAGACTGTCCGAAAAAGTTTTTTTTCTTGTTAGTTGTGAAAAAGTTGTGCGAGTCAAAGTTATTTCACTCAAAGCTTTTAAAAAAGACTTTTTATGATTTTTGTAAAGATTTAAAAAAGATTGGCCAAAGAGATCAAATTTTATCTCTTGATACTTACAGAGAGATGTGATACCACAATTATTCCTTTATGAAAACAACATTCTCCTCTACATCAAAGTCTTCAATTGACGTAATGTCCTTAGAAAAATATAAAGGTTTATGGCCAACTTCATTAGTAATATCACCTATACTGCAATCACACTCCATTTTCATAAACGGTCCCATAATTGTGCACAAAGGCACAGATTAACACGTTTTGACGTAAAGGGAAGATAACCCTCAAGCCACAAACTCATAGAAAACGATTCAAAAGCCTGTGTGATCTAGAAAGTGCGTAAAATCCTCGGCCTACTGCGTTGGTTCTGTCAGATACACGAATGTTCGGTTGTTGATATTCTAAAAAATGCTCACAGGTGCAGAGTCAAGTTTGGCAGTAGCTTCGACTCTGCTTTCCTAAACTGCACTGGTCTAATATCTGCTGATTCTCTTGCATTTTCTGTTAATTCAGTCACGTTATTTTCACTAAGAAATACGGTACGACCGTCCGTATTTCTGCAGAAACCTTCAGAAATAGTAAGTAGAATGGCAAATTTAAACGCAAAAACAAAACGCTGAATTTATTTATTTGTTGTATTTTATAAATACTTTTTGTTTTAAGCGGTTCAGATTTCAAAATCAAGATAACCATTTTTCAATTACGGACGTAGATGTCAAATTGAAAGTTTGGTTTAGAGTAAAGTATACGTAATATTGCAAATTATATATTAGGCCATTTTTATGTATATTAATTATTACGTATAATTAATTATTTTAAATCAATGTAGATTTTAGTTCAAAATAGCTTCAAAATAATGTGATTACTACTTGGCACAAAGTATCCTCAATGGGGAAACGAAGTCTTTTTTTTCGTAAGTTTTCAATTTTTTAAAAAATACTTCGAGTTAAATCTAAAAGTTGTAATTTTTACTGAAGTTTGGTATGATAACGGTCAAGCATGTGTGCAATTTTCAGATTTTTATCTGGTCCCCCAACAGAGATATTACAGTTCAAAATTGAGAAAAAATCCAAAATTCCAATTTTCAAGAGGATGTAATTTTCAAGGGGTACGTTATATACCAATGATATTTTACAAAAAGTAACTATACTGTTGTGTGTAAAAGCACAGAAAAAATTAAGGCCTAGATTCTATTCCTTCTTTGAAAAATTACTCTCTGAAAATCGAATTTCGTTCATTCGCGTTCCACAGATTTGGTTGCAAATATTTCCCAAATAAAAACATAGAAAATAGGTAAATAATATTTTGATTTGCAGGCCAAAGTATGCTGAATCGAATGCTTTTTATTCTAGAATGCTAGAACAATTGAGAGCTGAGCAATTTAGGATAGAGTAAATGTCTGCGAACGCGAAAAATGGCGCACGGCGCGAAACAAAAATGGCCGCCATTTGTAAACGAGGTACAATAAAAAAAAGTTGAAGATGGTTTTGAACAGCCAAAACATAAGGAAATTTATGTACAAAATATGAATTTTTTTCGAGATGGTCGAGCGACCGGTGCTGGACCACTTAAAATGGATTGACCCAAAGGTCATATACATTGTTTTGAAAAGTTTAGTAGTTTTCGCGCAATATTGCGTACAATATGTGCAATTTTAAATAATTACAAAAACAAGATTTTTTCAAAAACTGCTCCAAATTTTTTCTTCAACCTTTTGGCAGGTATAGTGCCTAATGTATTTTATGAGATGACAAAAACGCCATATTGCCCTATACTTTTGTGTTTTCAAAAATTGCAAAAATGTAATTTTTTTGACTTGTCTCTCACGTTGTTAATATTTACATTAGCCTTGATTTGTTGACATTATTATATTAAGGAGTACATGAGCTTTAAATAATGGCAAGTAAAGTTCCTCGAAAACACAACCGATTCTGAAAATTCCGCATTTTCAGAAACGCTCAAACGCCATTCTCTTATATATGGCTGCAAATTTTTTCTTGAAACTTTTGTAACGGATAGTGCTAATTACACTCTTGAATATGACGTAAAGTTTTTTTCGAGTTATTGTTTTGTTTTTTCAAAAATTATACAAATGTGATTTTTTTAAGATCTCTCACATCTTTAATATGCACATTACCAGCAATTTGTAAAAATTATTACATTTGTGAGTGTACATGCTTCAAATAACTTCAAATGAAGTATTTTGGAAACTCAAAACTTTTCTGTGAAAATGAGCTTCAAATATCGCATTTTTAGTAGCGCTAAAACGCAATTTTCTTTAAAACGACACATAATTTTTAAAAGAAAATTGCCATTTAGGATTCGGTTTTTGTGTTCTTTAGTATTCAAAAATTAATATTTCCGTTCTACGAATAGGAAACCGAGAAATTAAGGAAATGACAAAAAAAATGTACTTCTGGTGGTGATATATGGCAGCTGGCAAGAAAGTGTATGTGGCAATTCCAAATAGCTAGCAAAGACCCAAGGAAGTAGAAAACTAATACGGGAAAGTCTGTGCCATTCTGTTGCACCACTAGTTGTTCATGAAATGTGTTAAAAGAAACAGGTCTTCAAATAAGGTCATGTTCAATTTCGTCAAAAACATGTATTTTTTCGAAAAATTGTGTCAAATATGTTTTTTTATTTTCTTTGAACAATTTTGTCTTAAAAACTGCACGTTTTTTTTATTGAATTGAGACCTGAGATAGCATAAAGGAAGCTTAAGAGAATGATGCAGGTCTCAAGTTCGTTAAAATGCCTAATTTTCTAAAAATTAAAAAAAAATATCGGCGTCTTTCTACAACTAAGATTGTGAAGACACGATTGTTTTCCTTAATGAAATATGCTTTGCAAGAAAATAGAAAACTAATGCGGGAAAGTCTGTGCCATTCTGTAGCACCACTAGTTGACAAATATTACAGATTCGTAGATAAATAGGCAAGGCAATGGTAAGATTCCAATGAAAAGAGGCTTACAGGGATCACGTGGAAGGCATTTTTTCATTATTCGAATAATTTTCTTTTGCAATCTGAAGGTCTGAGTACTAGAGGATGAGCTTCCCCAGAATATTATACAATATCTCAGGCGGGAATATACATTTGCAAAATAAACCCAACGAGCTGCATGAAAACTGAAAGAATTGGAAAGAATTCTAAATGCGTAACATAATGAAAATTTAGTGTTCAATTTTATAAGTACATTCCATTTGAGGTTTGATTGAATTGAGAGACCTAGAAATTTTGTTACCTCAACATCAGCTAATTGCATATTGTTCATTTTCAATGGAACATGCGATTGCTGATTTGAAATATCAAAATGCATTGCAACAGTTTTTCTTTCGTTAACAATTAATTTGTTATTACAAAACCAAATTGAAACTTCTGAAATCGTACTTTTTCCTGCTTCTTTTTTGCAAAGAACATTCGTGTCATCGGCAAAGAACCGTTCTTCTATTTTTAATACACGAGGGCATATCGTTTACACATAACAGAAAGAGAATAGAACCTAAGATCGAACCTTGCGGGACCCCGTGCTGAATTGGGGAAGAATTGAAAACAAGTATGTAATGTCCTTTCGTGCCAATACGGTATTTCTACTCTTTGAGTCCGATGTTTAAGGTAAGAAGTTATCCAATCTAGAGCAATACCACGAATTCCATACGAAGGTAATTTTGAGAGCAAGATGTTATCGTCAATAATGTCAAAAGCTTTCTAAAGATCTAAGAATAATCCGATGGGCGCTTGATTTTGCTCTATTGATGAAGCAACATCTTTGAGAAAAGAAAAAATGGCAGTTTCCGTAGAATTTGATTTTCTAAAACCGTGTTGTGAGTCTGAAAACGCTTTGTTTTTCCTGAGAAGTTTCCATTCGTGAGTAGAAAAACCTTTCTAATATTTTTGAGAAAACTGACAAAAGAGAAATTGGCCGGTAATTTTGAATATCATTTTTGTTCCCTTTTTTAAAAAGTGGCGTAATTTTTGCTGTTTTGAAAATATCTGGAAATATTCCTGTACATTTCCATTTTGCATATCCTACATATCCATTTTGGAAAAAAAATCCGACATATGGTTTGGGCGCTATTGATGTTCTCTGACAGACGTTTTGAAAAAAAAAAAACTTTCTCCGTATCAAGGCCTCACTATTCATATCTGACTTCATAACCTCTTAGAGGGAAAATTTTACTACATATCAGGACAAGATTTATCTACTTTTTCTGTATCAGACTCACTGAGTTTGAGAGGTAATGAGATTGTGAAATTGAAAATGTAAATTACTTTAATGTTTAATATGAGCAATTACATGCTTTATTATTAATGTTATTTATCAAGTAAACAATTTGCATTATTACTGTAAGTTTTGTAATTGAATGTAATTCCTGTTATAACTTAAATTAATGTAATTGTTAATCTTTGTGTTGTAATTTATTTCTTAATGTTTCCTTATCTCTTTCTAATTCCATACATTTGAATATTTGTATTACAACATTGGAAAAGAAATACGAATCAGTTTAACTTTAATGCTGGAATTTATAGGTAAGTAATATTCATACATTAATAATTTTAATAAGTAATGAATATGCTATATTTACGTAATTGATAAATTAAATTTAGAGCTTCAATTAAAATCTTGAGTTTATTTAATTTTCTTTTAAAAAATGATCGAGACTACAGATAAAACTTAATTTCAGTGAAACAGAAATTACTACTGTTATGATTATTTTGGAATGATACTTCATCTTATTGATATTTAGTTTAATATAACTTTAACTGGCATTTAAGAGTTCACTTGAAATAATGTATTTTCATTGAAAGTCCAGATAATATAGTCCTATTACATCAAAAACCTGCTAAATCCAAGCATGCACTTATGCAAAATCAACGATTTAAAGTTTATTAGTGGATGGAAAACCAGTTTTTTAGAAAATTTGCCACAAACATTTTTTCTTTCTTGAGTTACGAGAGTTAAAAATGTTGTACACATATTAGAACATACAATCTATTTTTTCTGAAAATAAACGTGGTGTTTTCAACATTAACAATGAATATCGCTTTTAGTGTAATTTTAGCTATGAAAATCCAAAATTTAGTATATGTACATTGTTTTATTAAGAGAAAAAAGGTATTTGGTCATGGTTTATCAAAACAAGAACATAAAAATATAAATTTTTAAAAGTTTTTCTAATCATCAGAGTCATCAGCTGGACTCTTAATTCCTGAAATTCCTTGGGAATGGCACCACTGCGACACAACTTAAATAAGTCTTCTTTTTTTCTTCTCGCTTATTTCTAGTTCTATGGAATAAGCTTTGTTAATATTCTTGAAGAGTAATATTGTGGATGCCCTCTTCCATACATTTTCAAATCCTATTCACTTGAGTGATCGTATCTATACCCTATTACTCCAGGTTCGTTTTTCATGCCAAATTATTTTATCTCCATTGACATCGGTAATTTTGTCCTTAATATTTGCTGAGACGGTATACAAGTCTAAGAAGTCTTCAAATTTCATTTCTACGATGTTACATGGATTTTTCTTTCTAGCGAGTCGAATTATTGTCATCCAATCATTTATTGTATACACAGGCACAACCTTTCTTTCTTTGTTCAATGGTACTGTGCCTACTGTCAACCCCCATGTAACTGTGACCACTTTCTAAAAATGTGTATTAAATTATTTCTAATTGAGTAATTTGAACTAATTTCTGAAGCAATGCAGCTACATGGATGTTCCTATTTTGTCCACCACATGTCTGAAAAGAGGGATAATTCAGTGACATATTCCGGAAGTTGTGTTAAATATTTAAACAAACAAGACTCAATTTCTGTGCTTCCACGCTTTCCGTTCATTTCAGTCAAAAATAAACAATATGCATTGTAATACAGTGTGAATTCGTACTATCCAAACAACAATAAAATTCATTTAAAATTACTTACCGCTATTGTTAGCGAATTTATTCATCTTAATTCCTATAATTTCCAACATCTCTTCTGTAGTGGACATCTTTTGTGGCCATTGAGGAATAGTTTTACTCAAATTATAACACGACCCAAATACCACTGCACATTCGTTAAATCTGCACGACGAACGCACAAAAACTCATTTCAGCGGTAGAAAGCGAATGCAACTCTCGACTTAAATGCTTTTACCTGTCATTCATTCCGTTAATTTCAACTTAAGAAAATAAAGTATCTTATAATAGTAAGAAAGTATTTTTTAAAGTATCTTAACTGCTTTTACCTTTTTCACTCAGGTCTGTCCGCGTCGTAAGTAGCCAATGGTAAGCAAGGATATATTCAAATTAAACCAATCCCAGATGTTTATCGCCATCAGTTTGTTTACCTTTTTTATCGCTGTAAAACCTTCGTTTACCTTTTTAAGGTAACGATAGCAATTGTTTCACCTCCAAAATAGCTTGTGTGCATCAATATAATTTTAAAATGTGTCGTTTTGGTTATGTTTAAAACTCTGAAATATTATTAAAATATCAGTGCCGAAAAACAGCGAAAGGAACAAAGAAAGCGTGTGGAAGCAATTTCGAGAATTTTGTGAAGAAAGAAAATACAAATGGACAGCACAAACTACAAATGAGGAGTTTACACGTATTTTACGTCATTAATATACGACGATTAGATGGTGAAGAGTACAAAACATCAAAGTGCTATCAAAACATTGTAGAACGTTACATCAAAAATTATTCAGGAAAATACTTAGACACGTGTGTTCAATCCATTCGAAATCGACGAAGTTCGCAGCTAATTCATCTTGTACATCTTCCATTTCTAATACTTCCACGGATGGGCAAGACTTGGAAAACAACTTCCTACAACTTTAGTAATTGTGCTTTTAATAAATGTTCTTTTAAGTAGCCTTGTTATTATTGTTTTTCGAAAGTTTTATTACCATAAAATTGAAATATATTTGAAATCATTTTCTGCATTAAACTGTTACTATGGTTCGATTAAATTAAGAAGGTAATTGACAGTTCTGTGTGACGTCAGGACGCCTCTCTCGTTTCCATGGCAGCTGCCAACCAGAGAGACAAAACGTTACGTGTCAGGTCGCTCAGTTGCCACTGCCGAACACGGGAAACATTTAAGCATCGCACAGCGACTTCCCTGCCGCCGCGCCGCCCGCGTTTCTGCCTGTGGTGCGCGCGCAATGTGTACTGTGTTGTGATCAATTGCGTTGAGGTTAGGCTTTTGTCGTATTTTTTACACTTTTACACGTATTTTTTGAAGTGTTTGTTTTCGTGTCCCGGTAACACGTGCTCAGTGGTTTGCGACCTGGCAACGTCGCTCCCTTCCACTCACAAATGTCAATCACCTTCTTAATTTAATCGGACCTTAGCGTACCCGTGCGAGAACTCTCGCATGTTAAATCCCACCCTTTCCCTATCCATTTGTCTATCCGTTCCAGGAGAGGAACTACTAATATACTTACAGAATATCAAACAAAATAAAAATGCAATTGATGTTTGAAACAAATTTTCAATTAAAGTTTATTCAACATTATAGAGATGTTCTTGGAACAATTCATACTTCTTTAAAAACAATATTTGAAGAAATGTTTCAATCTTCTGTGAGAGTTAGCTTTTATCTTTCCTTGATAGTCATAGAAAAGGTTTTTACTCTTGAGAAAGCCAAGTAAAGTAATGCGAAAATACCGGATCGGGCGAGACCACAACATTGCAATATTATTTAACTTTCCTTGATTTGTTATGAAGAACCGAGTGGGTTTTGGAGAGTCAGGGTGAGAGAATTGCTGGGGTGAGAAAATTGAAAAATTATTTGTTTACTAAAAAGTATTGAATTATTTTCTGCGTCCTTACGTACCTCAAGAAAAACAATTCCGAGCCAAAAAATAATCAAACTAATGTTTTCACCTGTGAGTACTAAATACCATTTGTTAGCATTAGAAACAATTTAGTAGGCATTAGTAAGCCCATTTCGGTACATGGGAATGTTGCTCAAACTGTTTGCATTTTTAATATCTTAACGAACCGACACCTTGAGTATAATATCAAACGGTGTTTTATTTACAATATGAGTTTGCCGTTGGGCGTTGGTGTACATACTTCCAGATACCGCCAACATTTAAATCGTGCATTTGGACTGCGATTGTTGGCAGTAGTCGGGTGACTTGCACTATTCTTTCTATAATTTTAAATTTAGTTGTTTTTTAATTGATTCACGTAGTATTGGAGGCTAGCGCGTTTTGATTTTTGTTTTCCATTAATTTCAAGCTATTTTACTTTAGCTACTTTAAAAAGTTTGTTCTTTGTGTTGTGTCATTGCACAAGTTTTCCCACACTATCTCTGCGTACCCGGACCCCACACTCATCCCTATCCTTCTATTTTCATTCTAAAGGGAAAGTAGTTAACGAAAAGTGTTTATTTGTTTAAAATCTATAAAGGTAACTTGCAATTTACTAACACAATTACAAATAAAAATAAAAAACAATGCAATTAATGTGTAAAAGAAATTTTCAATAAATATTTATTCAAAATCATGAATTTGCTTGGAACAATTCCCAGCACTTACTTAAAGACATTTGAAGTAATTATTCAATATTCTTTGTCAATTAGGTTTTAGTTTTTCGTGATAGTCACAAAAATATTAGCTTTTTACTTTTGAGAACGTTACGTGTCTGAACCCGTTGACTTGAAAATTTCATCGAATGATAACGAAAATATTGGTGCAGGTAAAACACAAACACAGTCTTCACTCTTCACTGAACACCCACATCCTTCCACAATTAAATACACAGCACTTATAGACCATGAAAAACGTTAATTGAATAGTTTCACTACACGTGTAAGAAACAATCTTCATTGGTGTAGGTATCAAGCAACTATAATAGTACTTCTAGTTGTTGCTGGAGAGCAAATCTTGAATTAATTATTATGCAAATAAACCTCGTCAGACTGCACAAACTACGGTGTTAACAGAAAGCGTAAATATTGTCGAAGCCTTCTAAGCGTGTCGCCACAAAAATTGCTACCAGCAGGAAGGGCTGAAATATTGAGATGGCCTTGATAGTATTGAAGCGTGGAACCAAAAAGTTAATTGAATGAATCGGGGAATGTCTCGTCTTGTAGATTATGGTGTGAAAAACGTTTCTTTGGCCTCAAAATTTTACTTTTTAAGGATCTAAAACGCTTTGTTTTGGAATTATTTGCCGATATAGGTTGACATGTGATGCGGGTTGCATTTTACATGAATATTTCGATGCGTGTTTTTAAAGAAATCATCCATATTTTTAAAGTCAAAATGGAATTCGTCAAGTCTCCGTGAAATTCTCTTTCTTTAGAGCCCTCATTTATAAAGATTGGTTGCGTGTGAGAGCCGGAACCCAAAGGTATACTACTGAAATGATACAGGAGACGATTCAAATGTTACTTGATTATAAGTTATTCCAGGAGGCAGTGATAAGTCGGAGCTGAATGAACGTTTTTCATTTTTCGGTTGTAATTTTCAGTATTTCCCTTTTTCGTAATTCCTGTCATTTAAATTATCCTTTCAAATCATGTAATTGTGTTTATTCGTGAAATAGTCACACTAAATATCACTCGAAGTGCTGTGCTAGCGGGTAAATTCACTCCTCCCTACGCGAGTCGTGAATTTACCGGCTAGCACAGCACTTCTCGTGATATTACTTATGACAATAAAATTAGTTGGAAGGACTTACTTGAAACAACAAAAGAGGACTGCTGCTAAAGTATTACTTTGTTGACTGTTAATTGGTTTTACCAGTAGTAGGACGTTTTTAATGTATTGTACTGCGATTTTTTTAACTTTGCCCCTCAATGCGATACTGGTTGACGCCATCTTTTGAGACTGACGCATCTGGTTGTGCTCTTGATTTTTTGAGATTTATCTACTATTTTTAGCGATCTGACTGCATTTTGTGTGTTTAAGTGCTTTCATTACTTGTTGCAGGTTAGCTGGAAATATAATTTTGGCTGGTTTTTGCTCTAACCAAGACGAACCAACAGCTAACGAATTTTAAATATTACTGAACCTTAACGAACTTCAGAATTACGAATTGGTGATCAAGTGTCAAAATCTATAAACAGATCAGTTTATTTTCGATTTTATATCACTGTTTTAACTTAATTACTGAAATATTTATTCTATTTTTGTGACGAGTGACTATTCAGTTTATTTTATTTTTGTGGCGAGTGATTATTCAGTTAATTTGAACGTTACGAGGACGGTGTATCGAGTAGTTTTGAATTTGTTTCAAATCTTATTCAATATTTTGAAGACAAATTTCAGCCAATATCTTTATCTATTTACGGTAAAGTATAGTCGACATTGTATTAAACAGTTGCAGCTTAAGTGAACGAAAATACGTAACCGCATTGCCAAATTTCGTAAGTACTAGTTTTCAATAGATTTTGTAGTTAGCATACCTTCTCTTTCTTGTATCGAATCTTAATTTTTAATTTATCGAATACACATAAATATTACACTTTTAAAATATTAGCTAGGTGACTGTTGCTTTTATCTGAGTTTTCTTGTATTTATTCCAATTTTATCACGTACTTTAACACGCATTCGTGACATGGCTACTGTTCGTTCTACTCTTTTTACTCTCTACACCCTCAAAGCCGACCTTCTGAAAACCTTCACACACGTAAACAGTAATTTAGATAAACATATCCGAAGGCAGGAAGAGGTCGTTCTCTACAATGACGGTTGGGCACAAGTAGGCAACACTGCGAATTTTCCCAACCGTGCACCCGTGACTGCACATAAGACACAGACACCACATCCAGTCGCAATTCAAAACAGATTTAGTGTTTTAGATTATGAAACAGATTTTCCTCGCCTTCCTGATCCTCACAACCCTTCCCTTCCATCGACAAATACATGCACAAACCAACGCAAACAGGCTAGGAAGCGTGTCAAAACCAAAACACGTAAAGCTTCGCATCCTAGCCCACTTGAAAACAAAGCCATTCCTACTGAGCCTAAAAAACATGTACTTATTTTAGCTGACAGCCATGGTCGCCATCTTTCTTCCATTCTCAGTAGGAAGTTACCCCCCAACTACTCAGTCTCGTCTATTTTTAAACCTAACGGGAGGTTTGCAGACGTGACTGCAGAGTTGGACACTCACACGAAGACAATGACCAATCAGGACACAGTCTTTATCATCGGAGGGCAGAATGACATTAATTTGGGCGGTAACTTTACACCTGAACATGTAAACAAATTACAATGTGCCGCCCAAAATACTAACATTGTAGTCTCGACTCTGCCCTTCTGGTACAACAGGCCAACACTCTGCAGCGAGATTAAGCACGCAAACCAACAACTAAAACTGCAACTGAGAGAAACAGATGTAACACTTTTTGAAATGAATTTCCTCTCAGTAAAACACTTCACCCGGCACGGTCTCCACATGAACCTTGCTGGAAAACATGCAGTCGGTGAAAAGCTTGCACAATACATCATCAACTCCAGTCCTACGCAGCCTCCTGCCAAAAATCCATCCCTTTCACCTTCCTTACGTTCCCCACCCCCCACCCTTATTCTGAACCCTCTTACCCCCTCCTGTGAATCTACTCCCGTTTCTTCCATTCCCACTACCAATGACGCCTCTATTTCCTCACAACCTGTGACTGCTGGGGCACATTACAACCTTCGACCACGCACTCGAGGTAAAAATGGAGTAAATATATAGCAACTACAGTCAGATGCAGCAGAAAAAATTCGTGTAGGTACTTGCAAAAAATAAAGATATTGCACCATAATGTTCAATCCCTTTCAAATAAAACTGAGTTTATCGATGCAGCTCTACAGAGCGATTTAAATCAAATGGATGTTCTTTGCTTTACAGAACATTGGTTATCTCCTAATGAACTTAGCATTTTCCAAATTCCAAACTTTTACCTCGCAGGCTATTATTGTAGAAAAAGAGAATCTCATAAAAGTCCTGCATATGGAGGTTCTTGTATTTACGTTAAAAATAATATTGATTCTATCTCCTTGACGGAATTCAATGAGTATTCCGTTGAAAATGTTTTTGAAATTTCTGTTGTACATCTTCCTGTGCTAAAAATGATATTGCTTTGCATCTACAGGCCTCCAACAAAGAGAGCTGCAGATTACATTTTGTTCTTAGAAAAACCAGAGATAACACTAATCAAAGTCATCAATCGCTCTTTTAAATCCATTGTTGTATGTGGAGATTTTAACATTGATTTTCAGGTCGAATCTTGCGAGAAAGAGCAGTTTCTTAACTTAATTAATTCCTTCAATTTAGATATTACAATAAAAGTACCTACACGGATCACAGTAAATTCAAAGAAGGCAATCGATCAAATTATAATTAACAAAACCACTACTCGACATGAAATTGAAACAAAAGATTTAGGATACAGTGACCACGATGCACAAATTCTTACCATTATACGAAATGCGAACCATGACACAATAAATAATACACATATGAGTAGAGTGTTTCCTAAAAGTAAAATAAAATTATTCATTGATTACTTGCTGCAGGAGTCATGGGACGCGGTTTATAATATTATTGATACAAACGATAAATATTATTCTTTTTGTTTCAACGCTTTCATTTCATTTTAACACTTGCTTTCCTCTTCAGAAAAGAAAATTAAATATTTCACGCAAAAACAATTCTTGGATAACACAAGGGATTAGAACATCATGTAAAAACAAACGAGTTCTTTCTTTCATTTCTAAGCATCATAACGTATCTCAAGATTTCCTCCTGTACTTTAAAAAATACAAATCATTGTTAAGAAAAGTCATAAGGCAGGCTAAAATCATGAAACACGATCAGGATATTTTGAACTCAAATAACAAAACAAAATCAATGTGGGATATAGTAAAAAATGCGACCAAACCAACTAGAAACCTTGTAGAGAATGTTGTTTTTAAAGATAACGATAGAGATGTGAACGATCCGGCAACAGTGGCTAGTCTCTTTAACCAATACTTTTCGAGAATTGCTGTCGATCTCACTAAGGGTTTTCAGCCACAAAATTCAACATCTGACGTTTCCCTAAAAATCTTAAGACACTATGTCCGTTTCCGAAACCTCTTCCTATGAAATTCTCAAAATAATCGGTAAATTAAAAAATAAATATTCGGCCGGTTTAGATGAATTTCCGGATTGTTTGTTAAAGACGTGCGCGCCAGCCATTATACACCCGTTAACTCACATATTTAATGCATCCTTATGCACCGGAATTTTTCCAGATAATTTTAAAACAGCTAAGATTAAGCCGCTCTTCAAAAAGGCAACAAAAATGAATTTCAAAATTATCGGCCAATTTCTCTTTTGTCAGTTTTTTCAAAAATATTAGAGAGACTTTTTTATGTGCGAATGGAAACATTTCTCAATAAACACGACGCGTTTTCAAATTGCCAACATGGATTCCGGAAATCAAAATCTACGGAAACAGCCATTTTTTCTTTTCTTAAGGATGTTGCCTCATCATTGGATCAAAACGAAGCAACTATTGGAATATTTTTAGATCTTTCAAAAGCTTTTGACGTCATTGATCATAACATTTTACTTTCAAAATTACCTTCGTATGGAATCCGTGGTATTGCTCTAGATTGGCTATGTTCGTACCTTAAACAACGATCTCAGAGAGTAGAAATACCTTACTGGAATGATGGAACTTTATGTACACACCTTTCCGGTTCTTTGCCAATTGTACGTGGAGTACCGCAAGGATCGATTTTAGGTCCTATTCTCTTCCTATTATACGTAAATGACATGCCCTTAGCGATTCGAAACGGAAGAACAGTTCTCTTTGCGGATGATACAAATATTCTTTGCAACAAAGAAACCGTAAATAGTACAATATCAGACGTTTCAAATTGGTTCCGTAATAACAAATTAAAAGTAAATGAAAAGAAAACTGTTTCAATGCAGTTTTCCATATCAAATAAAAAATTCTGTACTCCATTGAAAATGAACGGTGTGCCATTGACTGATGTTAATGTAACAAAATTTTTAGGTCTATCAATTCAGTCAAACCTCAAATGGAATGCCCACTTAAATGAATTGAACACAAAATTAAGTTCATTATGCTACGCGTTCAGAATTCTTTCAAATTCCGTCAGCCTTCATACAGCTCGTTGTGTATATTTTGCCAATGTTCACTCCCGCCTGAGATATGGCATAATATTTTGGGGAAACACATCTTATAGTTCACAGACTTTCAGATTACAAAAAAGAATTGTACGAATAATAAGCAAATCCAACCCACGTGATTCTTGTAAGTCACTCTTTATTAATCTAGGAATTTTACCATTACCTTGTCTCCTGATTTACGAAGCAGTAGTTTTTGTCAAAAATGACTTACTTAAGGACGGGAATATATTTTCCGATGCCTATAAGTATAACACACGACGTAGTAATCATATTCACCAGGTGGCAGTATCAACAGCTCACTACAAAAAATTCTCATACAATTCATGTACATTACTCTACAACACTTTGCCAGAAGACATTAAACGATTAAATTCAATAGAAAAGTTTAAGTCCCAAGTAAAATATTTTCTGCTGCATAACTGTTTCTATACAATTCGAGACTATACCGAGCATCAAAAAGGAAAGTAGAATTAATTTTAACAATGATAGTTAATGTAATTATTTATCATTTGGTCTGTATAATTCTACAGAACCTGTAACAAGTATTGTACCACAGTTTCTGGGTTGATGGCCCCCATCTCGATCAGGTTTTTCGTCCAGTTTCCCTGATACTTGAGCAAATGCTGAGATGGTCCCTTGTTTTGCTTCTGGACATAAATGTAACTTCATTGTTTGTGCACGTGTTCTGAATTTCAGTGGGAAATATAGTTATTCAAATTATCGTTTTTCATATTATCGCGGCAAAAAGTATTATTCTTTCATGAAGAACATGAAGGTTCAGGGCAGGAATTTATAGCTAATTTACCTTTGAAAATATATTTTATTATATAGGAGCGAATTTTTGTCAACAAACTCGAAAAAAACCTCTCTTTTCTGTATTCAAAATTCGACTAGAATATGGTTTAGGATAGAGACCACAGAATTATGAAAACGTGCACAAAATTCACTTGTCCCCATAGCTCGTCACACGCAGTTTTTAACTGTTTTTGACGTAAATAAATAAATAAATAAATGTCCGTCTTCACGATGGAATATGTCGCAGGGTTTCACGACGTTCTTAGTTGTGCCGTCAGAAATCGCATGATCGCCACCGTATGAAGCAGTGCTTGCGATCATACGACTTCTAGCAGCTCGACGGAGAAAGACGCGAAATTCCGCATGATATTCCATCGTGGGCATAGGGGCTTGAGGGCAGAGTTAGAAAAATCGCACAATAAGGACATTGAATTATACGTGCACTTTTTTTGAGCCCTGGAATATCTACCCCCACTCCTTTACTAACATTAGGTGAGTTAATAAATGATACCAACGAGCGTTGTTGAAAAAATACGAGAAATAGAAATGTTCGCTCCCGTGTACACTAATACTTAGGTTTCTCTTTCCTGGCGCACGGGGGGGGGGGGGTGTCAATAAAATCGAGTATATCACGGTTTTCACGTCGTTCTCAATTTTGCCGCTAGGAGTCGCATTATCGCGACTTATCGAGCAGTTCTGGCGATTATGCGACACCTGGTGGCGAAACGGAAAACGACGCGAACTATAGTGAATATTCAATTTTATTTACACATCCCCGTGGGCCAAGAAAGAAAACCCGAAATATAATAGAAACTATTTTACATTGAGAAACGAACTACAAATTGGATATAAATTCATTTTGTCAAAATAACTAAACCGCACTTTTCTCGCAACTATAGCGGAGCGAGGGCTTAAGAAATCTGAGTATCTCTAAGTGTAAGAAATCGTGGGCGGTTAATATCCAATACTTTGATGTCATGTTGAAAATTATTTCATAAGAGATGGCCTTAAATCAATCGTTCGTTTACATTAAATATTTCATTTTATACTTAATTCGTGTGTATCAATTTTTAAAAATGTTTTATTTTCTTGGATAATGAGTTTGTGTACAAAATAACGTGTGTTCGAATCGGTCCTATACCTTCCAAGTCGCGAAACGAAAGGCCTGTTGGAATACGCTCCAGGTTTGCCATCTCACCAGAATCAGGCGTCACACTCCCGAAGGATTTCTATTCTGCGATTTTCGAAACTTTGTCCCTGACAGAATCAGCTGTTTCTGTCATCCAATCAGAAGCTTATATTTCGCGACAGTGACGTCACTACGGTGACGTTTAAACTCCCGGTTGGATTAAACCGTGATTTCTGTACGGGACAAAGTTACAAAATTTGCAGTATAACAGTGCAGTTGTAGATATAGTTGTCATCACTGCAAAGACAAAGCTTGTGCTCTGTGCTGGCGCTGGCCACGAAGTTTGGCGCTGTGTGGTTCCAGTTGTGGATGATTGCTCGGAACTGGCCGGAACACTGCCGGAAAATGTGTGATAAGCTCGTGATTGTATGTGAATTGTATGGCCCCGCGCCGGAAAGTAAGTATTCTTACCTGTATGTTACAAAGTACTGTTACTGTATGCATTTTCTCAACCGTAGAGTTTCTCAAGACGTAGAGTTAATTATGGAAGAGGTGCATGTTTTCGCGGAAATTTTTGAAATGTACGAGGTAAGGAGTTTTTGGTACGATGTTTCGTCAGTAGTTATAAAAGAAACGCGAATGAATTAATAAATAATTGGAGGTAACGGCAATTTCGAATAATTTAGGAATCTGAAGGTGAACTTTTGAAATGTGACACACGGTATTGAAATGGGGTTTTTGTGATGGGATGTTTCTTCTGTGCTATTATTTTATAATTTTAACGCCAGGTCAAAGGAAAACTAATTGGTGAAGAGAAGAAGAATATTTAAGAATATTATAAGTAAGAAGAATATTTTGTAAACTCCATCGTAACTCATAATTTAATCAATGTTTGAAAATTTTAACGATAGCATGTGCGTTGTGTGGGTGTTACAAAAAATATGGATTGGCAAAAATGTTTAAAGCTAGAAAGAAGTTTTTGTTAAGGTTTCTTTTCGAGTTTTTTTTTTTTTTTTATCATTGGATTGATTTAGTATCCAAGGGCAATGGAGGTACTATTGCACACCAATTAATATAAATTTCTTGGAATTCGAGGACCTTTTAAAGGAACATTACTTTGCTACTTCAAAGTTTTGTTTGTTTTCTTATTAAGTAGCAACTAAAATACTTTGGTTAAGTGTACTTTTTTTTGTTAAGTTACATTCTCTTCTTGCTTTAATATTTTATCCTACACTCCTTTGCATTGGAATGCTGTTTATGATTTGTGTTTGCATTGTGCAAAGAAGATAGTTTTTTTTTTTAATGTATACATATTAAATTTTATTCCATGATTTCAAATGGTTATCTAAAACAAGTTAGTAAAGTAAAACAGACTAGAAGACTTCCCAGGGACAATAGAAATTTCAGTGAAGAGAAACCGGAAGATGGGGAATTGAAGACTTGAATTGTGCAACAGCCCTATTATAGGATTAATCTTTGAAATTGAAACTCCTGACCATCAGCTGTTGACTTGACATTTGTTTTAATCAGTGAATAACTAAAATAGATGTTGAGTAATCGTTAAGATGTTCTGTATTTTCTTTAAGAAATTTACAAGCTCTGAGTACTGATTCATGAAATTTTTTTCTAATCTGCAGGAGGAGCATCAAATTGCAATGTTAGTACCAATTGAGAAGCATGAAAGAACTAGTAAATATGAAGAGAAAATGAAAAAATAATTCTATAATTTATAATTCATATATATATATTATATTGATGTGCTCTTATAAGAAAACTGTCTGTGATATGTTAAAGCCATCTATGAATATTTTTATGAAATGCCAGTAAGTAATATTGTATTGTTGATATTGTGAACTAAAATTTTAAGCATTTGTATAAAGAAAATTAAGGAAAAAGTATTTTCCATTGCATAGTAAGAAAGAGTGTGGTAGTTAAATATTGAAAACCAATTGAAAAATTGTTATTTTTGGACATACTTGTTAAAAAGTGTATGTTTTATCTTCTTGGTCTTGTATTATATTTCTTTGGTAGAACGTTTGGCACTGTAAGATGATTGACAATTTGTTTTTATAGCAGTGAGTTTAAAGTATGCTTACTCCCTGTTTTATTTTCTTCAGAAAAACTATGGAGTTGTGTAAGATTTTGAAGGACTGCCCAACCAATCGTCAGACTGAGGAAGCCTTCATGTGAGAAATAAATTTTGGACTAATTTATTTAGGACACACATATAACAAAGATTTGCCATTGTTTTACCTTTTGTTATATCTCAGTTTGAGGAATGGATTGCTAAGAGCTGTATCCTTTTTGGGAACCTCCAGATAAGAATTCCAATGGATAGGGAAGTCGGCAATGAATTTAAATCGAAATTAATTTTGAAAACTTAAGTTTTTAGCTCTCTAAATCCTAAGACTGAAAAAATTAAATTACGAGCTCTTGGAGAAGGAAAGTTGGAGAGTCGTAGGGATTATTTTTACATTTGAAGTGTAGATTGTGTGTGTGACACACTTTTGAAATATAAAAATCTCTATTAGTTGGACTTAAAATATCTTACTGGAGCTGAGGTAGTGATCCCATCCATCTTCAGTAAGACTGTTACATGATGAATCTTCAATGAAGAATGTAATGGTAGGTTTACATTAGTTTCAAACATCTGTAATTTGAGGATTTGTTTTCCAAACAAGTGAACAAAAAGACTTTTCATTTGCAGATCTTATCCACGAACTAACCAAAAGTAGCCTGGGTTTTTATGGATGGATTTGGATTTGCAATTGATGGAACTCAAGGTATCAAGTGTTCCAGTGGTAAGCAGATAATGTATAATTACACTGTGTTAATTATGCAAAGAAAACTAGATGAAGGTTAAGACTTAGGTTTGTGAAATTTTTGGTGTTTGTTTTACTGCCATTACAAAACAGTCTGGGAAGAAGCTAGAAGTTAAGTGTTACTTTTAACTCTGTACCAAATTTACTCATGCATGACTTGGAATGTATTTGTGGTGGTTCACTGCAAATTCAATGGAAACTAGTGTTTTTGTAATATCTTTAATAAAACATTACAAATTAGAAAGAAACCAGACGACCATAACATGTTCTGCATTTGAAAACTGCTGAGCAGCTCTTAAACGAGTTTCTGATGGTTGGATATTGATATGAAAGTATGGAGCTCTTATTGTAACAGGGTTAACACGTGACAAATGAAGGTCTTGGGGCAACATAGTGAAAATCCTCATTTCTGTAATTTTTGTAAGTTTGCAAGATTCCAGATCTTTGTCAGATTGAATGTACATATTATTGGGGGGCTGTTTTACTTCTTCCCTATGATTTCTTTGTAAAGTAATACACCATGTTACATCCAAAGAAACATTCTCATTATAAACATTAAAATTTTTTTGATGATCTTTATTTTGAACGATTGAAGATTTTTATTTTTGTGTGAAATGAGGATCTTTATTTTTGTGTGAAATGAGTGTTTTGTGTTGCCCTGAACCTTTCAAATATCAAATTAAAGAAATTAAATGCAGCATGTGTTCTTTTTATTCTATTTTATGGTCAATTAAGTGGTGCAATTACTTAATAGGTTTCTAGTGGTTAGTTTTAATTTTCATGTTCAATTGCAATGTGTGTGCAGAACTTGTCCATCTATTGTTTTTGTTTTCTCTAATTTGTTGATGTGCAAAGGAAAAGGTTTCCAAAACCAAATACCTACGTGTGTTAATGTGAATATTTTGTATACCATGTTTTTAAGAAGTGTGAATTTTTTTTAATGAATTTACAATACTGATGTCACTTATAACAATATAGTGACACTAAGAATAACATGTGCAAAACAGATTTTTCAAAGTATCTTTAGTTATATCACAAGACGGCTTCTATCTCAGGAATTTGGTAATAAAGCCCCTTGTAAGAGGTTTGAAGGGAGGCTCTCTCTTTTTGAGATGTTTTATTATGTAACTGCAACTAAATTACTACCATTCATCGAGTTTTGATTGTCAATTGTTGAATTAGGCTTCACTCATTTTTATTCGAGTTGTGGATGTGCAAACTTAATTCATAGGCACAAACTTTAGGTTTGATCTTAATGGAAGGTTTAGTTAATAAATCAACAACCATATCTTTGATTGGCAATTATTGAATTATCGGAAGATGATCTTGGAGAGTTTCTTATAAGTAGAATCTAATGTCTGTGATATGAAGTAGACGTGGTTTTAAATATAAAATTGTTTTTTTTGACAGCCACTAATAAAATTAGTTCTTTCAGGACATGCTAAACATGTGAGAAGTTAAATTTTTAGCACTAATGATAAAAGTGAGATGGTGTTAAAGTATTCAAATAAATCTATGGATGCAACAAAGAAAATAAATACTTTCATTTAACCATGTCAGCTACTACGACCGTAATGTAGCATTAAGTGATTTGTTTACTTAATTGAAAATAAAATGAAAGTCAATAAAGCTGTCAAAAGAATAGTCTGTGTGAACAGTGCATTTCTGTAAATTGTTTGTAAATTTTGTGAGTCGGAAAGATCCCAACTTGTATTCCGCATTTCTCAGGTTTTGACTTGTAAATCCAAAAAGAACATCTCTATGTTCAGCCACTCTCTCATCTTCCCAATCTTACATGTTGATTTGGACTGTCTGGACACAAACCTTTGAAAACTTTTCTCGTTGCTTGAAGTGCATGTCATTCTTTTAATTCAGCTAACAGCTTCTAATAACAATAATTGTTGTAGCAATTGGCTTCAGTCATTGACAGGACTTTTTCAGGAAAAATGGCATTCTAAAGTCAAATGTTGGCAACTGGAGTTCTTAAAGAGAAATTTTGAAACTGTGAGCAACTACTGCAAGTGATACCCAATCCTGCAGTTTTAGATTTACTTAATTTCTCTGAAGCTTCATTTTCCTAGAGTTATTGTATAATTATGATTCATGTACACAAGCAATGCCTCTTTGTTTCTTCTGCATGTCCACAATTTCTTTTGAAATTATGACAATTGAAATTAAATTTAATTAATGAATTATTAGTATAACTGTTGATAATGTAGATACCTTTTTCAATAAAGGATGAGACACTGATATTGTCTGGTATCAATGTTTTATTAGAGCTTAAAGATCTTTTTCAATAGCTTAGCTATCATCATCAGAGCTATCTGAAACAAATTACAAAATTTTGGAACGAAAGTTGCATTACAAAAGGTTTAACGGAAGAAGTTAAAGTTAAAAGGTTTAACAAAATTAAGTTTTCGTAAAAAATTGTTAGTGCTAGATACGTAAGCAAGCTGGATCGTTACCTTACAGCCTCTGGGCGGAAAACGAAGTTCTGCGAATATTTCTGTGTGCCTCCGCTTAGGAGGACAGACGGCCGGTCGAAAGCATGAAGGGCGTGGTGGGGGCGGCGCGGCCGGAGGGGCGCGGCAGTTTGGTGGCCGGCGGAGGCGTCAGGAGCCGACGGGCGGGCGAAGGCGGGGGGGGGATAGAGTTAGGGGTGTACAGATTGAGCTAATTTTAGTAGAGGTGACGAGAGTTCAGGGATCTGTTGGTTGAGACAAGTTATGTTCTGTTTTTTTATGTGGTTGTGTATAGGGATGGATTCTAATTTTATTCTGTGCCAGTACCTATTTTCAATTTCTAAAATATGGAAATTAGTGTGTTGGTTGAATGTGTGTTCAATTCCACACGCGCACAATTCCATTCCGAGCGAGAAAAAATCCGAACGTTTTTTGCAATTGTACGTGTGGAGATGGGAAGGAGGTCATTTCTCTTGACGAGGCTTTTCCCAAATATACGTTCATTTTGCCCAAGTGTGCCCAAAATGGATTGTGAAGGAAAAATGTGTGCCGTGGGAGGGTTGTTTCCCTCCGTATGTCTTTGACCCAGTGGAATCTGGTCTTTCTCTCGGCGAAGTACAGAGTTGTCTCGCTTGAAGTACTGAACCTTTTTCAAGGTCAGCGCCAGGCATATAATATTAGAAACCACTAGCTGATATAAGTTAGTCTAGTATACCGTGATAGCTCTGAGAAGCGTTGCTTCACTCTGGGTTGATCACGTCTATGGGGAAAATGGATGTAGTTGCGCTTCCATGAACATATTACTTCAGAGACATCCCAGATTAAGCTCAGACTTTACTTTCATGGATGTCCAGTACGTCTCCTAGCACAATTTGATATGCACCGTAGTGGCGTAAAATCTGTGGAAAGGAGGTAGACAATTTATTTTTGATATGATCTTACAATACAACATATTTATAATATACATAACTCATACCATAAAAGTTTCATGCTTCGTTTTGTATTGTTGGGTGGCTGGTTGTCTATATCTGTATCGAACTAGCCTGTAAAACCGTAGTAAATACATGTGAAACGACAGTTACTAATCCCCCAAAACTACTAGGAGCTGTAGTATCACTGGTAACCCCAACCCTCTTCAATCCTGGTGTTCTGGGTTAGGTAGTCGTTTCTTTCGAAAAACTATCTTCTGAACTCTCTTTCTGTGAAATTTTAGAGTGGGTTGCTACGATCCCGCAAGACTCGTTCGCGAGTGCAGTGCCCCAAGATTTATTCTCCGTTCAGTTTACCTCAAATTGCTAAAAAAGTACTCTATTCTCAGCCACTTTTCAGCTACGGCCGAGTCCTTTACAAACCTTTTGAAGTCTTGGACAGTACCTTGAATGGTTGTCGACGCAGGTAATTGATGTGGCCAGTTAACCGGCTGCATCAGCTTTCTCATTGCCAGTTAATTTTAACTCTGTGTGTCCCGAAAAAATATTTTTCGGAGAAACATGAACGATTGTTAATATCGTAACTAGAAAGGCTTCTTGATTTCAAAAATATCAAATATTTGCTTTTCACCCTTAAATACACCCCTAGGACGCGTTGACAAATGGCACCGCTGGGTCATTTAGAGGACAAAATACAAATCTAATGTGTTTTTTCACTTCATAGTTAATTTTATTTCATAAGATCGTGAGAAATGTTTTTATTGTGCTAGTATGTCAATAATGTAAATAATCCTTAATCATTAATTTTTTCAGATAATAGTTAATATAAATGATAAAGGGATTCAGATGAACTATCATTGTGAGAACTATTGTAAAACAACAAACTTTTTGTCAAATTCTATACACTCCTTTTGAAACTTGTTAATAGTTCGTATGAAAACTCTTGGATACAAGCCACATACAACGATGGTCATATTTTGAAAAGTAATATTAGAAACTCGTTGCTCTTTTGACGTTAGGCCAAAACCTGTCTCTCGCGTATGTGCGATCTTTGGCTACAGGAATTACTCCCAACAACAATGCCATCTCGTGGACCTCTCTCCACTTCACCAATTTGTCTTCCTTGGAGAGACTTTCGGACAAGGCCCCAAACAAAATACCCTTATGTTCACGGATTTTTGTAACACGTACATTTTGTTGCCTCTGGATGTCATTGAAAAGAAATTAAGAATATAATTGAAAAGTAAGAATAATATATACGAAGTAGAAGGAAAGTTCAAGAGAAATTGCGGGAAAATGAAGTAATTTTAAAATGAATGTATGAAGAAAATGTGTCTATACAGACAAGTCTGGATTGAAGTAAACGAAAGAGTGGAAAGTAAAAAAGAAATAGAATTAATAGTAGAAATAAAGGCCAACAACGCCAGACCATAGACTAAAGGCTCGTTTACACGGAGAGAGTTTTCTCTCCTAACTCTCCGGAACTGGTTAGGAGACACCAGGAGATACGTGTAAACTCTCAGGAGAGTGCTCTTCTCTCCGGAGACATGACGTCACAAGAGATTTGCTAAGTCTCCACGAGAGAGCAGTGGAAAGACTCTGGTATCGATGAGAAATCGTATCTCCTGGGAGATAAATAGTATTCGAAGAGAGTTGGAAGACTTTTTGCTCTCTTGGTATGTGTCCACGTGCTCGATCAAGCTATTCTGCGTCTGTCGGTGTCTGTGCTACTTTCCAGTGTGGTTCGTGGATTTCTGTTCATCGGGGGAAATTGTACACTGGGGAATTACAAATAAAAATGACAAAGTCCTTCTGGAGTTGAAAACGTACGAATTTTTTGTACATAACTTTATCCTCCTTTATATCCTTTATAATAATAGTAATTTTATTATAATGCTTATATTCTTTCATAAATAATAACTCCAAATTACGAATTAATTGTCAAATTTGTTATATAAAACTATAATTAGGCCTTCTCTTTCATACGCCTGCCACATATGGTATAATGCTTCTACTACCAATACTTATTAAATTCTTTCGCAAAATTTTACATGCTCCCTAATTTATATCAAATACACAAATTCACAGATAAATAAAAAATTGATTATTTCAAATCATTTATACTTCATAAAGAATTTCTACAACAAATTATCAACTTCACCATTTTTCAAAACTTTACATTCGGTCAAAACTATTTTCTCGAATCTGATCACGTTTTCGAAAAGATATTTAGTGATTCATAAAATAAAACTTGTTTTATTTTGTCACTGAAACATTGTAATGCAATTGATCAGGTAGCAATTTTTTTAATATTCTCTTCCTGCAATTCTGCCATCAAAGTTTTATAAAAACTCAGCTCTTCTCTTATAAAACAATCACCCACACTTGTCTCTTTCACTTCCTCCGTTTCTTTAAAATTATTAAATTGGCGCAGGTAGCTGCAAGAGTAGTCACCAGTTGTCACTTTCTAACCTCAAACTGCTCGCCGCTGCTCACCAGCTGCTTATTCAACATGGCGGCGCCAAAGAACATCCAGAGACATTTGTATCAAGTGTAAACGGCAAGGAGATATTTTTCCGGAGAGATCTCAGGAAACGACTCTCCCGTGAGTTAGGAGACTCGCGTTTCGGGAGATATTTCGAATCGTGTAAAGCCTTCTAAGAGAGTTTATCTCTTAACTTCATGAAAGTTAGGAGACTTTGTCTCTTCGTGTAAACGCACCTTAAGGATGTATAGACAGCTCACTGCCGTAAGCGGAGAGGTTATGCTCGGAAGGTAACTCATTCAGAGATGGCACCACCGTCACATCTTAGTTCCGTAAAATGTGGTAACCGAGTAGAGTGCGCACAGGTCGCGACTCTGCCCCCACTACCGATTTCACCCCTCCACCATTCACTGGCGGTATTTTCAAATTATTGAAACTATTACTGCCACAAGATCTTTCTACGGCATGTACATTTAGGGAGCACATGGTGGGCTGTTGCCCTAAGCGTAAGCACGCGGGACCTTCTGCCTTCACTCTACCAATTAACTGCACCCTAACAATGACGTGATCCTATGACCATAATTATTATAATCATGCGAGCACTTCTCTTATCCATTCATTGCAACGCTTTTTAAAAACAATATTATTTATCATATAGTGGTGAAGTGTCCTGCGTTGCTCAAGCATTTATTAATCAGGGACTGAATATAAATTATCGTAATCTATGTTAAATTAATTTATTAAACAGGGACTGAATATAAATTATCGTAATCTATATTAAATTAACATAATTTCCGTTTTACTTCTCACCAACAGGGACATCAATAATTGAAAAAATATATTAACCTTTCGTTGCACGATTTTTTATTTTAAAGTCAAACTTTTTTGGGGAATAATTTGAATTGTGGAGATATTGGGAAAAATAGATAAAAAATTCTAATTTACATCTGTGTCGTAAAATTGAAATTTTTTGCTTCTTTGCATATATGCAAAGATGCGCGTTAAGTTATACATTTTGCCTTTGCATGCAGCAATATTGTGGAGTAGTGAATATGACAAGTATAACAAAGTGCTTGCAGAAAGGTTTATAATAATAACCCATAGTAATTTTATTCGTTATCATATTATATTTTATCTATGCAATTATATATATATATATATATATATACATATATATATACATATATATATACATATACATACATATAATTCATTTGATTTTTACTATTTTTCATGATTACATTTTTTACATCATGAAAATTAGTAAAAATCAAATAAATTCGAACACAATACGTAATCTCCAAAAACACTCCTGATGTCGCGGCACGATATATAATACAACTTCTCGAGCTTTATACTCGGCACAAAAGCTTTATACTCCTTATAACATTTACTTATCATTAAGGCCCAGATAATTATGTACTAAAAATTAGGAAAATATGTACATATATATGTATTATAATGAATAGAAATATGTACTAAAAAGTAAGAAATATGTAATACTTTAATTATTATGTCAATTCCTTTTAATAAAATACTTTTGCTTAAATATTGATCTGTAGATTTAATATACTCGTAAAGACCAAAATTAAAACATAATACTCCTCATAATTCTGTTATTTACAATGATCGTTGTGACAATGAGAAACAAATATTTGTTTGAAATACTTAGAAATGAAACTTTTCCTATTATCTGCTCGAGGGCCTTGCACTGACTAAAGTGTTCCACATCGCACGAAGTTACTGGTGTGTTATATTTACACTTTGTCCCAACATGTCACTGTTCAATGCTATTCACGGATTAGGAAACAAAAACAATGGTGGTTGATATATAATCAAATGACTCTTAGCACAAATTCCGCTTTTTCAATGATGTTCTTACCCAAGACGCTATTGCTGGACTTCTCTGAAAAGATTCACCGAATTTTGCCTTTGGCAAGTATGCGTCACCACAAGGTTTATGCCAATAGCCGTAAATTATTTTCTGTCCTTTTCTTATCCAAAAGCTGCACTGCCACATCATGATTTTACTAGAAATTTTCACCTCACAGAGATACTTTACAAACATGGGTTTAGGCTCGCGTGTAAGAAACGGGGAAAGAAAACTGTCAATGGCGCTTTCCGAGTTGCGTTAGTACGTGTAATTTTTGGCGAAGGGTATTACGGTGAAGGGAGACCTCTGGAAAATGCGTCGTGGGCGCGACTTATCGCCTACTAGACATCATTTTCGTACACCAACTTCCTTTCCAAGCAGTATTTTGTTCACTGTTATACTTGCGCTGAAATCTATAAATGTGTGATTTCAGTGTCTATAGACACTGAAAGCTTTGGTGTGCAATAACGCCCGTCCTTCTGTAGGATATTGCGCGCTGCAATCAACATTTTTACGCGATACAATAGCGTCAATTTAAAGAGGAGGCTGCAGAAAAATTGTGTTTGACAATGCTGAATTGTTTGTGTGGGCGATTCCTTCTCAAAAGCATATAGGATAAATTAAGAATTATACAAAAATAATTCAGAAAAAAGAAATATTAAGAAATATTTTAAAATATTACTTTTGAGTAAAATATGTAAATATATGTACTAAAAAATCAGCGTTTTTAGGCACTAATCGACATGAAACGTAAATATATCGTGGTTTTGACTTGATAGAGTTAACTTACGGAAATATGTAATTACATAATTATCCAGGCCCTACTTATCATCTGGCAAAAACGTACATTGTCGGCAACAAGGAAGCGGCCAGGCTTCCAGATTTCAGTGGAAGAGATAAGACAAGAATAGAACGATCTCACGAAAGATATCTTCTCGAAAGGTTGGCCAAGAGCAATAATCTCATTGAGTGTTCTCAGTACAACACCGCGACCACTGGAGGCTCAATGCAAATTTACGTGCACCTTTGCAGGTATGCAAAGTCCAAAAATCCCTCTTTAAAATTACAACTATAAACAGAAACTAGATTCCAAATAATTCAATTCTTACAAAAAACTTCACTTTTAAACCACAAAAAAACCCATTCAATTAAAGTAATTAACAACCACAAAAAAATCAAAGTAGGGCGATAAGCACTCTCGGAGTGAACAACTATTCACCGAGAAAAAAAATTTCAAAAAGACTACTTATGCCGAAATTGTCGAGTACCCAATGAATCTAATGGTAAATAAACCCTTTCCGAATACGTCATAGTGCACACAAAAGCTTATAATACAGAAATATAACCGTATATCACTTCCAAAAGTGGCTTCAATGTAATCACTTCCAAAAGTGGCTTCAATGTAATCAATATATATGTAGTAAATATTACAATTTTCACTTTCCCGAATACGTATACGTATAGGGAAAGTTATGTA
This sequence comes from Acheta domesticus, assembly GCA_031308135.1. Taxonomy (NCBI): domain Eukaryota; kingdom Metazoa; phylum Arthropoda; class Insecta; order Orthoptera; family Gryllidae; genus Acheta; species Acheta domesticus. The sequence continues at coordinate 88,028,954 of JAHLJT010002630.1, forward strand.
ATGCTGCGCGAAAAAACGGCCGATTTTCGACAGAAAACCTCTTATTACAGGGCCCTGGTAACCAAAAAGTGGATAAATCTAGTTGCCAAATTAAGAAACAAAAATCCTCTAACACGTGGTGTAGTCAAAATCCACGTTTTATAGCTCCTTCATACCGAAAAATCGATTGACGGCAAAACGTCTGTTGGTCCGTCTATCTGTCCGTCTGTCTGCGAACAACGCTAGTGACTAACCTGTTCAACCGATTTACTCCAAAATTGATATTCCCCGATCGATCTGACTGATGTCGCGGCCCCTGGAATTTGAAACCGATATTTTAATTTTGGGGGGTACTTTACATGAATCAATTTCAACATTTTCAAACAAACTACTCCAGACGATTTGACTAATTTTTTTGTCAGGTAGTCTGAAGGTCGTTTAAGAGAATGGCATAGGTCTCATGTTGATTGAAAACTGGTTTTTCGAAAATTGAAAAAAATCAATTTTTTTTCGGAGTCTTCCTACAGCTACAATTGTAAAGATACAATTTTTTTTCTTAATGAAATATGTTAATAAAAAACAGATCTTTAAATAACGTCATGTTCAAATTTTCGAAAACATGAGTATTTTTTGCGATATTCTGTGTCAAACATGTGCAATTTTTATTTCCTTTAAACCATTTTTTCTTAGACACCTCACAACAAATTTTGATTAAATTGGGACCTTAAATAGCATAAAGGTAGCTTAAGAGAATGGTGCATGTCTCATGTTCGTTAAAATGCCTGGTTTTGCAAAAATTAAAACAAAAATGTCGGCCACTTCTTACAATACTCCGTATATATGTGCATATACGGAAAAGTAAAGTATACTGTGTATATATGTATAAGGAAAATAAAAATAATTGATTTAAATATAATTTGTTATTGGAAATGCCAATATTAATTCAATTTTTGCTTCCACACACTTTAACTTATCGACAATGCGGAGGCTACAATGGAATTCCGCTTAGCGCTCGCGAATTCCTGGGAATTAAGTACATGTCATTGTTACGAGTTGCGATAACAGCTAGAGGCGCGCAACTTGGCGACAACGCGCGATTAGCCACCACGAGTTCGTACATTGCTGTGTGTCTTCTGGAAGCAATAAAAAAACCTCACTCCTGGAAAACATTGCCTTTGATATCAACCAGCCATTCAGCAATACTGAAATTTGATGGATATAATTATTTGTGCGAAGTGAATGAAAAACTCTATAGCTAAGATGTTAGTAGCGCAGAAAATGCAATATCTTAATATTGCGTAGCTGTTTTTTATAATTCGGGAAAGTACGTGCTGTTCTAGCACCACTAGTTCAGTTTTGTTATATATTTTTTATTATCTGTGGGGGCCCTGAGGCACGAACCTCGTCTGCCTGTGCCTAAAGATGGCCCTGCTTGCCAAAAATGCACATTTTAGTAGGTATCCCAGAATTTCAAAAAACCTGCACACAATACACTTCTCCCCACAGCAGGTCACACACAGTTTTTAACTGTATTTGATGTTCAATAAATAAATGTAGTTAATTGATTTGGTCTGCAACAATAATACATTTTTGCACCGTCATCAACTAGTGTCACAAACAGCATTTTTCTGTGTGTGCGGGGGGGGGAGGAGGTGTATTGTGAAACAGACTAGATATTTCCATACAAAAACTGTTCCTGTAAGCTGAATAATTTTTTTATTGGTTAATTTATTTTAGAGTTTTCAAATGACATATTGAAAGTCTTTCGTTTCTATAGAAAATGAGTAAATACTGCTTTCATGATGAATGGCATCTCTAGCCGATTTCCTATTCTGAAGGGGGTAAGTTCTATTAGAGGCCCCTCCCCTATTTTCGTTACTTAACCACCTTTGGTCCACTCCTTTACATCTTAGGAACAACTCTTTGTCTTTGAAAGGCAGGCCAACGACTTTGCCAGTGCGGCTTGTCCTGAACGGCGATCACGCTGCAAACTCATTCACAGCTTCGTAAAGGCAAATGGTGAGGTTTCCGTTCCAGTCGGCTGGGCAAGCGCGGTAATCCGGGTCTGCGGGGCCAGGCAGTTCAGGTGGATCGGCGGCCCGAGCCCAGTGCCTGCCGTTGCCATGGAAACAACTCATGTTCCCCTTCCCCGCGTGATATTTCCTAGAAAACCCCCACCACCACCAGAAAGCCAGACAGCCCTTCACACTTCCCGACGTTGGCGCATCCTAGCGGTGAACGGGGAACTATTCAAAGGATGTAACTAAAAACACGCCTGGTGAGCCCTCTATATACATCTTTACTCTATGGCCAGACACAACAAAACACACGCACACAAAACCAAACAACAAAAACGCAAGACGGACACGAAAACAGGCAGTCAGTCGACTCAGTTCCATGGAACGCGAAAACGCGCATTTTATTTCAAATAGAATTGCATTGTGGGTAATTCACTTGTGGGCATTCCACAGGGCATTCACTAGTATCAACACCACCTAGATATACAAGGCCTGCGCACTGCAGTTTTCAAAGCCAATATGGCGGCTACAGAAGGCCGACTCGTTCGAGTTGAGACGATCCAGTTGTGTACGTTGAATAGCATCTGTAGCTTTCGAGTAGTGGTTATGTAGATGTATACTGTTGTCGATAATAATGAGAATCATTGTGAATAAGTGCTGTGTCTCAAGGTGAGGGAATTATGATAAAAAGTGAATAGTGTAAGTTGCTATGTTCAGTGTTTGCTTTCAGATTTGTGAACTCCATTTGCGAACATGGGAAATTGAGAAGAATTGAGTGTTCTATTGTGATAATGGACTAAAATCAGTCTCCCTTTAAAACATACAATACTGTCCCGTGGTGCTTGCCTTCTTTGTTGCCTAATTGTCCTGCTTACTTGAGTCGCCCAAGCTCTTCCAGAAAGTCTTCAAGAAAACAAATTGCGTTTAGAAAACGAATATTTGCTTGCTGCTATTGTAGAAAGTGCTAAAGAAAGCATTGCAAAATTAAATCTCTCAGTACATTAGATGAACTAAGAAGTAAAATGGATTTGCTTATTTTGGACGATAATTGGTCGATAATTAATTAGGAAGACGGCATTCGTTTTGAACATATTGATTGTAATTTTGCCCCTAAAATTATTAATACAGTTGTGGTGGGTAAGGAGTTGAAATTCTGGGTTTATTATTGTAAAAAAAGTATTAAAAGTTGAAGGCATTGCAATATCAGATAGTATATGTAATTCAAATTAAATTAGTGACGTTTTAGAAAATGTTAGGTTAAAGTTATGATTTAATACAAGTAGTAGTAACAGTAGTGATGGTTTTGCTTTAATTTCAGACCTCATACCCCAAATTCACAATTTACCAAACCTATTGTTTTTATGCTGAAAAAATGAAACTCCTTGCAAAGAAAAGAAGTGCATATCAGTACAGTCCATGGTTGCATTGTATGCATTTTACCATGTAGCCATATTCTTATAAATATTTCAAACATTTAGGGTACATAATATTTCCTCATCCTAGTGCAATTAGAAGATTGTGTTCATCTTGTTTAGAATCTCAAATGAAATAAATTGATAGCAATTTTTAAAGTGTACAAGAAACAAATACATAAATCAAGTGATAGTGAAAAATTAGTGCTTCTCATGAGATACATTTAAAACCAAACTTGCAAAATATTTTGAAAAAAAGGTGTATTAAGATTAGAACAAATAGGATTTCATCTACTGTGCATTGTAAGTGATAATAACAGTATTATTAGAAAGTGTATGCAGCTTTTTTCGCCTGAAAAAGAACTTGTATTTATGTATAATCATCCAGCTAAAGAAAGTAGACTTCTTTTCTTCTTATTTGATAGTTGTAATTTATTATATATTTTCTTCTGGTAACCACAATTTGACTTAGCATTTCAGTTTGTACGGCCTTCTTGGGCGGCCACCTTGAATGACTGCTCAGGCCTTGTATGTCTAGGTGGTGTTGCTAGTATCCACAAGTGTTGCAAAATCTTTGTGAATCAGAACTTACTAGTACTAGTAATCACAAGTACTCGTAACTTGCAACTTTTGTGAAACGGGCCCCTGTCTGCTGTGGCCGGCAAGCGGCTGGGCGCACCCCCTGCGGGAGAGTTCAGTAGACAACAGTGCATTCGGCATGCCTCATTCAGCTGGACGCAAGCTATTAACTTTGGCTAAATAAAATATTTGTTTGGGCAAAAATGCTAAAGCGAGAGAAAATCAATAGTCAGTATGTATACAATACAAGATATAATACATTTATTCACAAAAACTGTATATAAAAGTACAAAAATAAGTTTTTTCTACAACAAAATTGGTGCAAACAAATGCGCAAAACTACGTAATAATTTTCTTTCGTATGGTTTTCTTTAAAACAGTTTTTCACCCACAGTCTCACTTTACAGTCTGGACACCAGTAACAAGGTTCTCGTCTTTTTCCCTTGCTCTGGCAAACGACGAATTTTTTCTGTGGTTTCGCTTTATTGCCTACAGGAGGAATTTTCTCTATGAAGTGTCTCCCTGTAAGATGTTCTACGTTGTTTTCTAATGCAATAAGCTCTTTCTTCCTCTGTGGAATGTCAGAAATAATTTCTCTGCCAGATCCACGCGGAACTTGTGTATCAGTTTTAGAATTTGGATTGTTAGCTTTCCAAGTAATTAAAGAATGTATCATAGTCACATTCAGTAAGTTCTTTAACATTTTTACGTTGCATTTTTTTTGTCCTTTTCCTTTCCTTTAAATAAGTTTGCAGATATTGATCTTTCAGATCTACCCCTCCAATGGATTTATTGTAATCTATAACACCAATGGGCTTCTGCACATCTTTTTTAGATTTTGTTTTAACAGATTTGAATTAGTTTTTGTGATGAGTTCTAATCATTGTTACTGTTTTTTGTCCATCCATTTTGTTATTGATAAACAACCTGAACACAGCAATATGTTCACCGCGTTTCAACTTTTCTTTCATATGTTTGGAAACATTATTTCTATTTAATCGAAGAGTTCCTACACAATTGGTATGGTGGTTCTTAAGTGTTGCTGCTAACGTCGGGGAATTATAATAATTGTCCATCCACAATGTACGTCCCTTATTCATCAGAGGAAATATTCTGCCCTGGCAAATAACTTTTTAAATTTTTCATTTAAATGATGTAGAATAGAGTACATTTTAAATAGTTTTCTGGGGCCTTCAACAGAGATTCTTTTCTCGTTGTCAACAAAATGAAGAAACCTACATATTGATGCGAAACGGTCTAAGGACAATACCGATGAAAATATTGGAGTGTTTATGGGGTAATTTCTAGAAAAGTATGATCGTATTGTTGGCTTTTGAACAATTCCCATTAACATAAACATAGCGATAACTGTAAATTTCATCAGTGATGAAGTTTCTTCAGTGAGTACAGGTTGCCATTTTACTCTTGAACGGGATAGAAAAAACATTCTCAGTGTTGTATCCAGGAAAACAGAAGTTTCGAAAACAGAGTTTTTATTTAACAAAAGTAGCAAGGCAAACTTTAACAATCCGGTAACCAAAGAATTAAACCAAATAACATAGCCGAGTTACCGTTTACCAGTAGATGTCCACAATACAAAGCCGTTTCACAAATAAACCAGAAGAGAGTCCAAAAACACAATTGCCGGGTCTAAAAATATCGCCTTGTCACTAACTATACAACTTCGCACTCAGAACTCCACTAGAACACTGCCTGTCTGCTCGGCGGTGGGGCCCGCTTTTATTTCCCCCGGCGGCGTAGCCTCGCTTCCATTCCGGGGCTTCGCTGGCTGGCTGGCTGCCTCTTCTCCTTTCGCCCGGTCTTGTTACGGTCCGTAGCTCCCCGTGTTGTCGCCGAGTGCTGGCGGTGCGGCGCGCGATTCAATTCGTCGCGCACCACCGCAACACTCAGATTTCTCATAAACTGTGCAGTGTATCGATTTGTCTTGCAAATAATCATTGAAATTAAATCTAAATCGAAAAACAGCTTAAACAAAGATAAATATCTCCAAAACAATGAAATAGAATATTGCATTAAATTGTGATATGATACATGTAACCCTAGATTATTAAACTTCTGCATGTGGTTGACATTAACAAGCAAACCATCTAAAAGACTACCACCGTTTTCTTTGATGATAAATGAATTTTTTTCCTTGATAAAATAATTAAATAAATATTGCATTTTTCAAAACATTGAAAATAGTATGAACATGAAAGCACTGAAATACATACTTAATCTCTGAAATTGAATTATGAGTGAAATTAGGAAAATACCTCAGGATATTGTGGACTAATATTCATTAATAAAATTATTGAATTTTTATCAATATTATTTAGAAATTAAGAATAAATTTCTCATATACCGAAGGGCTGAAAAAACAAGGTGGTAAACAGTCCACAACTAATATTATCCGACACACTAAACACAAAAAAGAAGTCCCAAAACAAAAGTACTTGGCACGCTAAACAAATTTAAAATGAATTAATAATTCAGAAATAATTTGAAATTATCAACCTGTAAAATTACTGAAAACCACTATTCCTTTGGTACAATGGTACACGCATGTTAACTACTCAAAAGTCAAGTTACCCGCCTCAATAAAATTATAGGTAGTTCGCAATATAACGCATTTACACAAAACCTACAATTAGTAATTTGTTCTTACATAATTGAGAAACAAAAATAATTGTTAGCAATTCACATCAACAAAACATAAATTGAAAAATAAAAAAATAACAATATTTAAAATAACATGCTTATATTAAACGTTTTGTAAAGTGGCAGAACGCAAGAAATTCACTATTTTCAGGTAATGTGCTATGCATTACAGGTAATAGCTATGCATGTTTGTTGTCTCGTTTCCAGTGACGTAATAACAAACTTTGCGTCTATTTGTATTTGGGCTCAAGCTGCTGCGATGCGCATTCTCATGTCCTCTGGAGTGGTAGAAGCCTTCGCATACACAATGCCTTTCACAGTTCCCCATAGGAAGAAATCAAAGGGCATGAGGTTAGAGATCTTACAACACGCCTTCCGATCCAACGACCATAGTAGTTTTCATCCAAACCGTGCTTCGCCACATTTGCAGAGTGTGCGATACAGCCGTCATGCTGGATCCACATTGTGCGACGCAACTTCATCGGAATTTCTTCTAGAAGCATGGGCAAGGTTTGTCTGAGGAATCGGGAGTAATTTTGATCTGTTGGGTTTCCATCGATGAAATGTAGCTCGGTTACAAAAATTCCCGCCGATCCCGCACCACACGTTGTTACGTTTTGGAGTAGAGGTGATGGGCTTGCTCCTCATAAATAAGTCCAAGTCTCTTTAGTAACAAAAGTTTAATAAAATAAGATTCGGTAAGCTTACAAGTATTGATAAGTTAGAAACAGTTCGTACTCGACCACAAGCAACGAGATTCACTCGACTACTGCCTCGACAGCAATGCTAGTCACTAAGCTTGCACACGCAAATATCAACTTAGATAAAGTGAGTGTTTCATCCCCTCGTGGTCATGTGACCTTCGTCATGCTGACTTCTGAACCCTGGGTGCCTACGTGTGGCTTGCAGCAGGGGCTGTTCGCCTCGCCATGTGACGATTGGTCATGCTGGCCTCTGAACCCCTCGTGACTGTGCGTTGTCGCGGCCACGACTGCTTATCTCCTGCCCTTTTGATCAGTGACTTTCCTTATTGGCATGACGATTGTCATAGTCAATTGCTCAAGTTCGCATTGAAATATCTTATGTTGAAACGATCATGTAACACCCCCTCCCTTAGAAATATCGATCGTCCTCGATCGGGTTTTACCGATACCTTAAATTCATTAAATCTATGAGTTCACTTAACTGAATATATTAACGCAAGTCACTTTTACAATGAAGTAGTCTCTTTCAATGCATATGCATTATCTCTTTTTGCTGATGGTGCATCCAAAGCGTGTGTGAAAGCTTTAGTGAATAACCCTTGCGATTCTCCTTCAGTATTTCCAGATTCTTCATTTACAATATTGTGCGTTCTTCCAGCAACATTTACATTGAAACAATTATTATATACTTTAGAACATGGCATAAAACAACATTTGATTAATTTATGGATCTTAAACTTATTACATGAATATACAATACAACACACAAAGTTATACTAGCTAAAGCTATCTGTGTGAATTTCCACTGAGTTTTGGAACGACTTAATGTCCTATATTTGTTTTCTAAGGATCCTGCTTCATTTGATATTGATGATAGATCTCTTAACTGTTTTTGTAGATTATCTGCATGAATCACTGACTCTTTAATTTCAGGGATGTATGCCAAGGTTAAATTATCATTTAATACATGTGAAATGTTAGGCAATCCAAGATTTAAACTGAAATTTCCTTTCGTATATTCTGTATTAGCATAAAAAGTTGCAGATTGTGCTACTACTACACATCCTTGTCCTAAATGCATTCTAAATACTCCTTTCTTAGTAACAGTTTTGTGAAATCCATTTTTACAACTGATATGAATAAAGTCCTCGTGAGGAGCAATACCTATCCATACATTATTTTCGTAGAGCTGAGACCATACGGTATGGTTAAATTTTGCTAAAGCGATGTTACATAAATTTTTTACAGGTCCTGCTAAAGTTTTCATGGCTAATCTTAAACAAGGATCTTGTAAAGATATCGAGAATCTTGGCACATTTCTTTTACAAATTCTCATGTTTTTAACAACTTTACACTCTTGAAATTCCTCGTAAGAGGAAGGCATATAGCTATGTGTTTGAACATCTAATAATACATAAGAGTGTGGTATTTGAATGAACTTATAACCTATATTTGGTTGATCCAATGCTGGCAAAGAAAGAAGGTGGTTCAACATATATACATTTTCTTCAAGAATTGGAATCTGATTTCAAAGCATGTGTGTCTCCTGCTCAGGGTTGCAATATTGATTGTACTAGTTTGGAAGAACAAGAAAACATTATTTTTCATTGGTTCTGCAATTAAATGATGTCTTCCGTATGTTTTAGCGATTTCATTTATAACATTAAATAATTCATTATAAGATACGAGATCAGGATGTATTTGTCCCTGTTCGGCATGTAGAATGATGCTTTCTAGCAATCTTACTGAATCCGCATAACTCTCGATTAGCTGTTCAAAGTTAATCAACTTTCTAAATTTAAAATGTTCTGTAGAGTCATTTCTTACAATTGAATTTAATTGTTTAGTAATGTTCGCGGTCCTTTCATAAATCATTTGTTTAAATTCAGTATTATCTACTACAGTAGATCTCAGAATATGAGTTTCATTTTTAATCAATGAAGCTATTGCGTTATTTGATTCTATTACTCTATCAATTTCATGATTGTAGTACTCAGCGTCTTCCTGACTTAGTGTTCCGAACAAAGTTTTCGAAATGTCGCCGACAAAATTGAACTATCCTCTTTTATTTCTTACGTGACTAATCTCACCAATACCTATTGACTGTAACAAATTTATACGATACTCTTTCCATTTTGCAAATCTATTTACATAAGAATCAATGGTTGCAAGTGGTCAGTACTTAATTTTAACATATGCGAATTTACAATATTATCTTCTAGCAGGTTTTCGTTTTGTAAAAGTGTTTCCGTATCATAATATATTACAATCTTCCATTCTTGATGGAAGATTCTGGCTGGACCCATGGCATCGAAATAAACATTAGGCAGAACATCGAAGTCGTTGATTATAAAAGGTGGCTCCGGCTCTGCTCCAAAAACTACTGCTGTGACCGGTCTAAAACATAAAATTACTCAAAAAAATTCTTAACTTTACTAACATGCATTTTTACAATCTGTCATTCTTCAGTATCTTCACATTACAGTCATTTATATCGAAAATTTCGAACGGTCCCTCAAACACTGTCTAAAGCCTTTCCTAATTTTCTAGATTCGTTCGCTTTCACTAGCACTTTGTCACCTTTTTGCAATTTCCTATCTTGAGTATTTATATCATATTTCACTTTGCACTTTTCTTTTTTCTGAATTGTTTCTGTGACATGTTTGATATTAAACGCGACGTTAAATTCTTCATTCAGTGCGGAAACGAAGCAGTTGCCATTATCACTTAATATGCTTCTTGGTAAACCATAGTAGGGAAAATGCTTTGATATGAGATTTTCGATTACATTTTGTGCTGTAGCTTCTGCAAGAGGTATCAAATTAATGTTTTTTGTTAGTAAATCCTGCACAGTCAGAACATATCTATTTCCTTTTGTCGTATCAGTTAATGGTCCCACAATGTCAATCGCAAGTTTTTCATTTGCTGTTTCCGGCGTGTCCGAAATCTTCATAGGTGGGCGCAGGTTGTGCCTACAGATTTTTTTCTTTTGGCACACTGAACATTTTTGTATGAAATCCCTGACATCTTTGGTTATATTAGGCCAGTAATGCGACATCATTAGTTTCCTTAAGAGTCTTGGTAATGCCTTGATGTGCGCTATCTTTACTCAAATGCATGGTTTCGATCACTTGTTTTTCTTCTTCACTTTCAGGAGTACTGATTAACTTTGCACCTAACTGAATTACTATTGTATAATTGAACACTTCTCGAATAATTCTGTTTCTGTTCATCATTGAACACTTCTTGAATAATTCTGTTTCTTTTGCAGGTAAGGGTACTAAATTATGTAATATCATTAAATTTATATAAATTAAGCTTTTTCCTTCTCCAGTCAGGATGAAAAGGGCTTCTCTTAATAAGTTCTCAAATTCTTCTTCCTGAATGTTTGGTTCTAGATGCAACATGATACCTTGCAATTCCCAGTCTACATCAGAAACTTCGATTCTTGTGCTGCTACCGGTGACGGGTTGTAAGGGCACGGCGTCTTCTGACGGATCATTTACAAACTTGAAGTGTTTTCTCCATCCCGGTGGTCGGTTCATTGTCATCGGGACAGGATTTCTGCTAAGGGCGTCAGCATTTTCATTATGTTTTCCCTTTTTGTATCTTATTTCATATTCATACTCTTCAAGAGCTATTCTCCATCTCATCAATCTAGAAGAGGGATTCTTCAGGTTCATTAACCATTTCAGCGGCTGGTGGTCCGTATAAGTTATAAATTTCTTTCCATATAAATACGGTCTGTAGTGTTTTACACGCCAAACTATCCTAAGAAGTTCTTTCTCAGTAACAGAATGTTTTTCAGCATCATTTAAGGTTCTGCTAGCATAGGAGACTGGCCTCACCTTCTTCTTGGCATCCTCTTGTTCTAATATCCCTCCTTTTGCTTCATCTGACGCGTCGGTTGTGAGGATAAATTCTTTGGAAAAATCTGGATATTGTAACACACAAGCATTGCACAAGTCTTCTTTCAATTGATTGAATGCTTCTTCTTTTTTCTCAAACCTAAAGATGGCATCTTTTTTCAATAGATTCAAATTCAGTGGTTTTGCTTTCTTGCTGAAGTCTACAAGTTAGGTTAGTGGTTTGTTGAGGTATGTTTTGTTGTCTCGAAGAGACATTAAAGCAAATCTATAAAATTCAACTCTCCGTTCAAAATCACATTAATTATTGTTGGTGAAGGCCAATATGAAAATCGTATTTGTGCCGACCGAGAATCCGAAGCACGCTGCTCTTACTTAAGCCTGACTCCCTACTAGTACGAGAACTCGCACGGGCATTTACCAGGATGCAATAACACATGCTTCCTTGTCTTCATTTGCAGCACTGTTTGTTCTTAGTTTCTTTGCATGCCACACTCCTTGGAACTACTCATTCGCATATTCTCAGTTTTCCGCGATATTGTCCGCCAATGAGGGTACTTTTCTGTATATACTTTTATAGCCTTCACATTTCTTCTACATTCGCCAAGAACCAGAATAGCATCAAGTTTCTTTTCATTTGTAAACATCATTTGCTCTTGGATACATGCTTTTGGTGTATTTGTAGTCAGATGTACACACACTAACGTATTCTAGTAGAATGGAAATGAAAAATGGTATGTTAGACGTTTGCAGGGAGACCGTCCTTACTTGACTGTGAATAACAATAATAAGAGGGCTATAGCCACGTCGCTGCGTGCGAAGTGGAGTTGTGCACCGTCAATTACAGCCCTTGCTCAGTGCAGCGAATGAAAAAATGCATTGGCCACAACAGTATTTTTGTTGCGGCCTTAGTTGGCAGTCAATGTGTCAATCTACAGGTGGTTGTAATGTCAATACCTATTTGTAACAATGAATAGTTCAGAAAGTAAACCACCGAGCAATGTTTTATTGTCATGGAGTACATTATTAGGGTGTCCCATTTGGTTATTACGTTACATTTCGACGTCTGCAACCGAATACACGAATGCACTGCCTGAATCTTTTAGGTAGACTCTCTGCTTGGTATTAGTGTTTGTATCGAGGCTTATTTTTATTTCTATAACAAATTACAGTAACTATTTAAATTCTTAATAGTGTACTCACCACTTCCTTTGGAAACTGAGTTCCAATTTTTTTCCATTCTTTTAACCATGAAGATATCGTAACATTACTCTGGTTCTCGAGATAATTCCGCAACAGGAAATAGTCCAGCTCCACGATGTATCACCGCTAAATACGAAAGTATGTGTTGCGTGTAGGAGTCATCCATTCTTATAACCATGAAGATATCGTAACAGTTCTGATTCTCTGAGATCATTGTTTGAAGCCTCAGGTGCATTGTTTACAATAGCATGCCTATAATAATTACTCAATTTGACGATGGTGCTGTACTTAAAGCTGCCTTCTTTGAGACCCCCTAATGTGACCATTCGCTCGTCATTCTTTTATGTTTTGAAGAGCTGTACCTTAAGCTTGCCCACTAGTTTCATAATACACTTCCCAACTATTAAAAATTATATTCTTACGAACAGCATTCTTCGAACCTTCTTTCAATTTTTCAGATATAGATTTATGACACTTTTCACAAGGCACTACGTTTATCACACTCATTACATTGATGTTCTCGAAATAGGAGCCTTCCTAACAAAAACAGTCCACATCTCATAAGTGAAATCAGTACAATTCTTTACTAACTTATTATACATTACATTACGATAACTATGCTTGAAACTATCAACAAAATCATTTATTTCAAACACGCCTAACAAACCAGAAAGATCAGACTGAAAAGGCATAGCACTTTGGGCAGGGAAACACGGACCAATAATCCAATATCGATCAACAGCCCTTTGAACCATCCGCTTCGCCTTCAATAGTGCAGGCAGTATACCCCAATGAGCTACATGCTGCCTACGTCTACGGAATCTTCTTCCGAAACTGAAACGATAAAATCTCTTCCGAAACTTCCGTCTGATGAATCTTCCTCTCCTAATCCTGTTCGATAATCTCCGTCTGCGAAATCGAACCAGCCGCCCCGGCATCGTCTACACACTTTTCCTCCACACCCCAAGAAGATTCCGACCAGTACGCCCCGACAGATGCAACACACTGCAGTCGAGATCGTAGTATTTGTATTAGTATTTTCTATTTTACTTCAGTAAAGTTTTCTTCAGGTTTAATTTTTTTTCCAATGAATATAGGAATGGGAAATAGATGAAGGAAGAAAAAAAATTAAAAATTCAGTAATACATTTTTTTATTAAAAGAAGATTAAATATTCAAATTACAACTTTCATTACAATTAAACTTTACAATTTCTAGTAGCAACTAGGAGTGACATGAATGTAAACAGTAATAAAGGCAATGTAAATGAATGATACAACTTTCATTACAATTTTAAAAATTGAAATATTTGCGAGCATACTCCAAAATAGTTTTCCATGTTTGTTGTTTTAAATGTTCTTCAGGATAAATTAATATAATATAGGCATTATTATTTTTATTAATGCCATAATAAAAAACATACGGTTTTGAATTTAGAAACGTTTCCACCCCCATCTCATCGATGAAGGATGTGAATCTAGAAATCGTAATGTATAATTAGTATATTTATAATGAGGATTAAAATTATTGATGAAAATAATATAATATTAATTACAACAATGTACCTTGTTGGTAGATAACTATTATATTTGTCACTTAATGTCACCCCATAGTTCGTCGTGCCAAACCGATCTGACGTGTATCGTCTTGCGTGCGTGATTTGAAACGCCACTCCTTTTGGGAGCTCCTCCCATTTTCGAGTCACCATTGACCCTTCCGCACGCTGCACAATGGCTTCCCAGATGTTTCTAATAAAAAAATTATTAATTTTTAAAAATAAAAAATTCTTTCATTCTCTCAAACTTAATTCATTCTACTTACGTCTCTTTGGGTGGTGTGTATATATACACAGGACAATTTTGATACTCGACGAGACACGACACATTCTCATCGCTCATTCGCAGCGCCGTTGATGAAGCATTTGATTCTGTGCTAGCCTCTATTTGAGGCAGAATCACATGCAGCTTATATTCGTCCGTCGTCGTATTCGACGGACGATCTGATGGCGCCATCGCCGACGCCTCTGTGGCGATGAGGGCTAAACTCAAATCCCCCTCATCCACGTCGGCGTTTGTTAGGTCCATTGTAAACACATCTGCACACATCATCCTCCTTTCTAGAAGCTCCCTCTTAATAGCTTCGTTGGATCTTAAAATAAAATAAAATAAATGTACTTTACAAATATTCAATAATGCATTATTAATAAATGAGAAAGGAATGTCAAATACTTACGATGTCTTCCTCTTCTTTCGCAATGGCGTTGCCTGTGTTGCGAAAACACTCTCGACGCTTTCACCGTCAGAAAGTTCGCGGTATGCGCGTAGACACTCGTTCAGCGGAGGACATCCGAACGACTCCAGATCGAAAATGCGTTTTTCCTTGGATATATACTCCTGCAACCACTCTTTCTTCTGTCCTTCCTTGACGTATAGTGTTGTCACTTTCTAAAGCTTTCCTAATCACAAAAGTCCTGTCTCGGAAGTACGGAAAGGACGCGGCGGACGAAAGATGAATTCCCGAACGAGTCGCTCAGGATCGCCTTTGTCGCGGATGACGGTCAGCACTTTGAAAACGAATTGACCGCTTATCCAAAAACCTTGAAGATATACGACAGCTATGAGCCCACGGTACCGTTGTTCAGGGCAATAACCGTTCATTGTTTTTTGTTCTGGCTTCTTTTTTTTCTTCTACCGACTTCGTTCTCGCGCCACGGCGTGGTCGGTTGTGGACTCCGCCGTCGCCGCCAGCAAAATCTCCTCGTCCTCGTTCCACGATATCAAGTTCCTTTCTGTAAGCTTTATTTTCGTGTCTCGAAATTCTTTTTCTTCTATTGTTATTTCTTGTTCAGGTGGGGGAGAAGATCTTTCTCGCCGTTCGTCTTCTTTCAACAGTTGGCATAAAGAATTTTTAACGTAGCGCAACGTGACTACGCAAGTAGAGGAGAATGGCCGGTTTCATACCACAACATCCGGTCTCGGTGTGCATCATAACATCCGGCGTCAACATCCGGTTGTGGTTTGTTGACATCCGGTGAAGGCCGCGTCCTTGTGACGTCACGCCAGCGCCGCCGGGGCGTGCGCTGTCTGTGCGCCACCCCCTGGAATAAAAAATAGGCCGCGGCCTTGTGACGTCACAAGGTTGGGGGAAGGCCGCGTCCTTGTGACGTCACGCAGCGCCGCTGGGGCGTGCCCAGCCTGTCTACCAACCCCTGAAATAAAAAAAATAGACTGGACGACTAGGGGAGGAGTGGGATGGAGGAGGAGGAGGCCCTGCCTGGCGGTGACGTAGGGTGAATGAGAAGACGAGAGACAATTGCAGGTCAACAAGACATTTATTATTTTTTTGATTTCGAATGATACAATAATTTTTTACAAAATGAATGTTTGTGGTGGCGATGCACTCTCTCTTCTTTCGTCCTTCCATTCCCTCTTCTTCTTCGTCTCATCATGTGAGGTTGTGGGACGCGCTTCCGCTTCATCTTTGTGCGATGCGACGGTTGGAGACGGGAGAGCTTGAACGTCTTTCCGGATGAAGGTCATGCGTTTCTGTAGAAGCTTTTTCTGGCACGGCTTGTAATGCGTATCGATGTTCGAATCTGGAAGGTTGGCAATGAGTTGATCCATCATGCTTAGAACTTCAGTATGCATGAAAACGGCAAGGTCATACATAGTCTTTTCTTTTTCGTCGCTGAAATGATAGGTTTGCTCTTGACGAAGACGCTTCGCGATGTAGGCGACGTTCCACACGGCGTCGGAGATGTCCCACAGCCTAGGGATTTTCCACGCATCGTTCTTTTCCTGGCGGGCGACAGTGGAGAGATCGTCTGCGGCCTTCGCGACGTTGATCCACAGCTTGGCCGCCTCGCCCTTCCACCCGCTGCTCTCGTCGAGGGCGTCTTCGTAAGCGAGCCGCGCGGCGGCGATTTTCGCTTCACGTCTTGTCATGTTGACGGACACTGACTGAATGAGAAGAGTGTGTGAGACTGCACTTTACAACAACGAACAAACTTCCGGTTCATAGGCTGGAGGAGTATTTTCGTTCGGGGAGGGGAGAGTCTGAATCACTTGGCGGATGCGGTCCACGCGTTGCTGCAGAGCCTCCTTTTGAAGCGGATTTTTAAAAAGCCGACTGGCAATTTCCATGATGGCTAGTACTTCTGCATGCATGAAGACGACAGTGTCGTGAATAGTCTTTTCCCTCCCAATCCAGTCTTTCGCACTCTGCTCGTCGTGAAGACACCGCGCTGATGGCAATGCCAATTGCTTTGTCGTAAATACCTTTCCACATCTTCACGCTTTTTTCAGCTTCTCCTTCCTCGGAGGCGGCGGTGGCGACGTTCTCGAGGTTTTTCCACATCTTGACCGATGCGCTTTCCCATCCGCTGTCGTCGCCGTTGACGATGTTTTCACAGAGGAGTGTCGTGTCACGTCTTGCCATGTTGACGGTCGTGGACGGAATAAAAGATGTCGCCAGCATCATGACATTGCAAATGCTCCCCCCTACCACTACTCATATTTCCCCCTCCCTTTTTCTCCGTCTTTAGAGCGCAAATGAAGGAAAGTTGTCATTTAAATATATAAATAAATATAAAAATAAAACAGAAATGAATAAATATAAAAATAAAACAAATGAATAAATATAAAAATAAAACAGAAATGAATAAACAAAACAGAAATGAATAAATAGATAGAGAAAGCCTACTCTACAACCCCGCCTGCAGGGACGAACGTGTACGCTGAAGGAGCGGACGGACGCGTGCACATGATGCGGAAATGACCCCAGGGTAAACTTTGAAATTTATCGAGCCAGTAGCGTTTGTCGTCTGCCACACACAACGAACGCTTGTTTTGAACAAAGGAATAATTAAGATGATTTTTGGAGCGTATGCAACATTGTTTATCGATTCTAATGCGATTATGAAATAAACACTCCAGATAATTTTCGAATTTGTATTTTTTGACAATCGAACGCTGCACTCCTTTTGCTCGGGAAACAGTCGCTTGAGAGCGGGTGAGAAAGGAGTACATTTTTGGCCGCAAACCTACAAATTGAACCATGGGATCATTTCCGCATTCGTCCTTAAACAGTCCCAGTACTTTTTTGTTGCGTGGTGTGATGTGAAACGCATTATTGGGAGGAAAGCAGGAAGTGTCGAACCATTCTGAATACCGATTCATCTCAGCGTACACGTTCGTAGAGGTAGAGAAAACGAATGAATCGGTGTCCATGTACAGAAGGTGAAGCTCGCGGAGATGCTCTTTGCAATAATTATAAAAGAATTCGTACATTCTAAATTTTGAAATTTCCAAAATACAAAAGCCTAAATAAATGGGCTTAAAGAGCTTCACTTCTGTTTTACGCAACTCGATGGTCATGAGATCTCCCCTGACATGGTGACTTCGCACGAATGCGGAGTCTGCGATGAGACGCCGCGCCCCACACCTCCCCCACCATCTGTTCACGAGATGCGTCGATGATTGCGCACGTCCTCCATCGACTTTCCGTAAATGGAGTTGTTCATAAGTTTAAAAAATTTATCTTCAAAATCGGAGGACGCGCGCTGGCGCCGTGAATTGTTGAGGTCCATGTAGGTGGCAAGCCAAGGACTTTGGTCGAAAGAGAGAATGCGATGAATGTTGGAGAGTTGCACGCTCAACTCCATGGCCTGAATTAAATTTTGAATGTGAATGACGTAGCGTCGCTTGGGCAACAGCGTCGCTAATAACTTGACTTGCCTGCTTTTCGTGTCGGGGGGCACCCGCGTCTCAGGACAAGGAGGCAAGTCGCTCAATCGATCGTGAATCTCGTCTGGATAGTCGAAGTCGATTTTGAGAACGTATCCGCGATCGCTCTTGGCGGCCGCCTGCTTTAGGCCGAACGTACGAATGTCGGTATCCGTCAACCATTTAAACCGTCCTGTGGGCAGTGGATGACGCATACTAAAACCGTACAAATTATTCGCATCTACGTAGGAGAGATAAGATTCCTTCTCAGACGGATTGAAGGAATCTCCCACGTGTGCGTGATTGGCCTCACCATGGCGTCCGACCACCTGTACGAGTCTTTCCCTGATACCTTTTTCGAAAAAGAAACCATGTCAACGTCTGTGAGAAGCTCCAGCGTGACGCCGGTTGTTTTTAGCATGGCGTCCCACGAGAGCCCGGGAGCGGTGTAATAAAACGTGGGATCGAGACCGTACACCTCCAAACACAAATTTCTAAAAGTTTCAAAAACGTCGGTGAGCAACAACACGTCGATTTTCAAATACAAATCGGCGTACTCACCTAAATTTTGAATGGAGAAAGCGTCCCACACGGCCAGCGCGTGAACGTACTCCGCGTCCGAGATCGCTGTGTTTGTGAGCTGACTAAAAAAGGCCTCGCGTGGGGGCAAAGACGTTTCTTCCAACTTCGACATGCAATTCACATAGTCGTAGGGGAAGACGCCCTTCCTGCGAGCCAGGGCAAAGAGCGCATCGTCGGGAAACGCCGCCCGAGTGAATTTCAAATTTTGAATCGAAAGGGATTGACTCAAACTGTCGAGTCCTGCACCTAAAAATTTAAAAGAATCTAAAAAGCGCAATTCCACACGTCCGATTCTCTGGGAAATGGACACGAATCTCTCGTGATTATGTGGAATGGCGCTCAGCTGCTCGTAGCCACTATCTGCCCAGGCTTGCAAGAGAAAATGCCAGTCGTACCCGCTTCCGTTATGCATCAAGACGGGAATGTGTTTTGGAGCCCGGAAGAGGACGTTGCAAATTTGATGAGCTGCTCCACGAAAACGACCGGTGAAATGGTCGTGGTCTCGAACACGAATGTCATTTGGACGAAAAGGGCGCTTACATATGTGACATTCGGTGGAATTTTGAAAAGCAATTTTGTCTTCCTCACGCATGAGAGAAATCGGATGGTTCAAAAGGAATTGATATTCTTTTGCCAAGGTCACTAAATGTTCGACCAATTGTTTGCCAACGTCGCGCCCGCGATACACTGTTCTTTGGGAGCGCGCTTCATCAAAATCGCACACCACTTGAATACATACTGAAAAGGGCTCGTGAATTTGATAGGCCTGAAGATAGGATTCGTTCGGCGATGGCTCACATGAGGACACGGGAACGGTGAGCGCTTCAAAATCAACATACACCGCAATCGGGCATCTCTGTTGTTTTTCGGGATTTTTGAAGTGCATCGTTCGTCTGAAGAAGACGGCAACGTCAAACGTGTTGGTGACACGGCACTGCAATCTATCATGTGAGCATCTAGCTTCTGCTGTGAACGAAATACGTTCAAACACCGTTCGCAAGCGAAAATCCTATGTTCGTGTGCATTGTGTTGGACACTCACCAACCTGCTCAAATTTTTGATCCAAACATAGTGACTCACGCCTTTTGATACATATAACAGCATATTGAAATGGTTCTCTTTCTTTGTTTCAGCAAAGTGCACAGGACCTACAACGTCCCACGTTTTCTTTTCATTGCACCAAACGAGATTGAAAACGTGAAAAGAATAGTTAGAATTTTGTCTCTCGAAACGCTTAATATCGTGAACAGACATTGGCCAGGAGATGTCACGCAAATCGAGTTGAGATTCTAATACATCAAAAGTAGACGGATACGTGGTGGTACGTTCTAGTCTTCCTCCTATTACACAGCTAGCATTCCCGCGACCGAGACGTTTGTGAAAGACTCCACAAGCGAGGGCCCACAGGAAGCATTTCTCATCTCGATTATGCACGTTAATAACAGCGCGGCGACGAGCAATGCTATCGGGGAGTGGAAGATATGAAGATCCACTGTGAGCGATAGGCTCAAAAAGATGAATATGAATGTGAAGGCCGACAATTTCGTATAGTGCTTTTCCACTATCTCGTTCCTGAAACTCATCGAATTTGGAATTGATTGGATCCACAATACGTTGAGAAAAAATTCCACGATATTATCAGTTTGAGTCACCACAGCTGCGCGAGCGTTCAGAAAGATAGGTTGTACCTCCGATAATTTCGTGCGTGACGGGATGATCTCGCTCAATCGTGAAATGACATTAGAGTTGTGCAAATATTTTGAAACTAGGACTCGATGGAGAGAACAGTTCAAACAACTTGTGTTGTAACGGAACTTGACAACGATTGAGAAACGTGAGGTGATCGAAGTCATGTAAAGAATTAGCAATGATACCACGCTGCACCCGACTGTTTAAAGACTGCACGACGTCCGTCCATTGGAGAGCATTTGCATTGTCTGAACCATGTTGATGTGACGGTTGATGCTGACGTCGATCTATGAAAACAAAAAAAATGTATGTCTATTCAGGGAGAACACGTCACTATGAAAGCATTGTATTTTTTCATTGTGAAATTTACCGTGATCGCGGTCTTGAATCGCAGGTGATGGAGATGACGGCGGCGGTGACGGCTGTGGCGACGATGATGTTGACGGTCGAACCACAGACTCACGCTGCTCGCGGTGAAAACGATGTAACACATGTTTCTTCATCTGATGAAAATAGATAAATGAATTTAAAAAAATTTGAAAAATAGACAATAAGGAACATGTGCTAAAAAAATATTAGAATTTTAATTACCGTTTATGTCTTGAATAGTTTCAATCGATACACATGTACGGTTGACGTCACAGTTGTTCACTGCAGCGTGTCTCAACGAAGAATGATGTTTTTGATACTAGATTGCGTTGAAGTCGTTGAGTGGTAAGGAGTGGAGTGGTGGTGGTGGTGGGGTGTTGGGCACACGTGCGTTTTAATGAGGGAAAAACGGAAGTCGTTATGGAAAGGAAAAACCCACATTCACCGCAGTGTCGGAACGCGAGCGGTAATTTTTTTTCGTCATCGAAGGAAACGACAAATTAACCGCAACGTCCGCCGGAAGCGTTAATGAAGTCGTGAAGGAAACGGAAGAAAGCGGTTCACCACCACCACCATCAGGAAGCAACAAACGGCCACAACGTTCGAAGCGTTAATGATGCTGCTACGTCATTTTTTTTAATTCAGTGTCCGTTAAGTCGATGCATATATAATCGCTGCTCTCATTATGAAGATGACAAGTGCAAGACTTCTTGCTGCTGCTGCTGCTGCTACTGCTCCTGTTGGCACGCTTCGCTGTTGCTTCAACGTTTTAGATAATGGCCCAGATCCGTGAACTTTCCAACGGTGAAAACGTCGAGAGTGTTTTCGACGCAACACAGACAATGCCGCTGCCAAAGAAGAGGAAGACATCGTAAGTATTTGTCATTCCTTTCTCATTTATTAATAATGCATTATTGAATATTTGTAAACTTCATTGATGTTATTTTATTTTAAGGGCCAACGAAGCAATGAAGCGGGATCTTTTGAAAGGAGAATGATGGGCGCTGACGTTTTTACGTTGGACCTCGCAAACGCGGACGTAGACGAGGGCGATTTAAGTCTCGCCCTCATCGCCACGGAGGCGTCGGCGATGATGCCGACAAATCGTCCGTCGACGACGATGGACGAGTACAAGATGCAGGTGATTCAAACTCAAATAGAAGCCAGCGCACACCAACAAAATACATCATCAACGGTGGCGGTGCCAATGAACGACGAGATGGTGGCGGTTCTCGTCGAAGGACAAAACTGCCCGATATATCTATACACACCGCCCAAGAGACGTAAGTAGAATGAATGAAGTTTGAGAGAATGAAAGAATTTTTTATTTTTAAAAAATTAATAATTTTTTATTTTTTATTAGAAACATCTGGGAAGCCATGGTGCAGAGAGCAGAAGGGTCAATGGTGACCCAAAAGTGGGAGGAGCTCCCAAAAGGAGTGGGCTTTAAAATAACACAAGCGAGACTTTACACATCTGATCGCTTCGGTACCACCAACTATGGGGTGACGTTGGCGGAAAAATATAATATTTTTCTGCCGACAAGGTACATTGCTATAATTATTATATTATTTGTGTTCATAATTTTAATCCTCATTATAAATATACTAATGATATATTACGATTTCTAGATTCACAACCTTCATCGACGAGATGGGGGTGGAAATTTTTTTAAATTCAAAGCCGTATGTATTTTATTTTGGGATTAACAAAAATAATAATGCTTATATAATCTTAATTTATCCAGAAGAATATTTAAAGCATCAAAAAACATGGAAATCGATTTTAGAGTATGGTCGCAAATACTTCAATTTTTGAAATTGTAAATTTGTAAATTTGTGAGATTGTAAATTTGTATCATTCATTTAATTGTAATTTGAATATTTAATCTTTTAATAAAAAATGTATTACTGAATTTTTAATTTTTTTCTTCCTTCATCTATTTCCCCTTCCCTGAAGTAAAATAGAAAATACTTTCATTTTAATTTATGAAAATTTATTATAATGTGTGTGTGTAGCTCAGACGGTAGAGAGAGAGAGCCTCAGTCTGAAAACTTGTGGGTTCGAGTCCCTGTTCGAACACTAATTCTATTATCATCAATCGAGAAGTATGGTATTGAAAACAGAGTCTAATTGATGTTTTTAAAGTAATTAAACTAATAATATTCTCATTAAAATTTCTTCTCAACATTCGTTCAATTTTCCATTCTTTATTGAAGATGAAAGAATTAAAAGCATCCATGTATAGACATCAAACTATTCAATGAATGTATTAAATTTAAACTTTATTCATTCAAAAGAGATTTTTTTCTTTTTATTCATAAGAGGAAATCTAAATTATTTTTTTATAGGAATCCTATGTAGGTGTTAATAGGGTAAAGCATTTCGACAATTTATATTCACATTATTTATTTATTAATATAATTTTCTTACACAATAGATTTCACACTTCACACATTATTACTATAATTTTCTTACACAATAGTTTTCACACTTCACACATAATAGTTCTATTCTTCGTTCTCTGTAATAAAAAAAATACTATTAAAATTTGACTAATGAAAGCAAATTAACATCGAACATGTATAAAAGACAAATACACTCACCAGCCTGCTGCTGCTGCTGCTGCTGCCGCAGCACCATTCGCTGGCACCGAACAATCCCATCTAACTCCTCCCTCGTCAATTGAGACAAGGGAAGAGCTGGAGGTGGGGGCCGACGCTCAGTCGCAGCCTCCTCCTCTTCCTCCTCCTCCTCCTGCGGGCGGTGGTGGCGATAACGGCGGAGCTGCTGCATGCGCTCCCTCCGTCGCGCGTCCATGTACGGCGTCTCCTGCCGTGGAGGAGGCGCCGGCTGCGATGGTGACGGCGGCGGCGACGGTGTACGTCGAACCCCCCCATGTGGGGGGTACCGTATCACCGTCTCGCGTGGTGGCGGTGTCTGCTGAGGTTGCGGCAGCGGAGGCTGCTGCTGCTGCGCCGCCGCCAACGTTGACGACGGGGACGGTGTGGTGTAGAGGGCCGTGACCGGCCCGCCGACCGCATATGCGAAACTGCTCAGCAGGTGCTTCAGATAGACCTGCTGAAGAGCAGGATCGCCAGCTGTTACGACCGGCGGTCGACCGAACAGCCAATCCACCACCGTTGCGCCTATTCCGTCTCGCAACTTGACGTTGGCGCCGCAGTTGAGCAGGAAGGCGAATGCCTCCGCCGCACCATGCAGCACCGTCAGGTGCAAAGCCGTATGCCCATAAATATCTTGAGCGTTCATACACACCCCCTCGCCCACCAGGCGGGCGCATATAGCTACATGATTAGCCATAGCGGCCATATGTAGTGGCCGCTGTCCGCTCATATTCACTGCCCGAATGTACTCCGGATACATCTGCAGTATCTCTACGACAGCGTCGTAGTCGCCGTTTTGACAAGATTCAAAAAATGTCTCGAAGAGCATGTTGACACGACTGCAAAAACTGAGATGCTAGTGCGTGCGCAACGTATATAAAGTAGCGACACGACAAGTGAAGTGGCGGGGCACACGATCATTTCATTGGCTTGTCTTTAAAATTTTTAACAACTCCGTCTAATCTAACAACGTTCAGTAAACGTCGTTAATCCTATCACATCGACTTCCAACATATCGCAAACACACACACACTTCGTTAACGACGGGAAGTGCAAACGAGCAGCGCCTCGGCGCGACCGCGACCGCGACCGGACGCAGCTTCCGGTAAATCGCTCGCCGGTTGTGCGCATACGTTTAACCGCAAACACGCTTCGTTAACGACGGGAAGTGCAAACGAGCTGCGCCTCGGCGCGACCGCGACCGGACGCAGCTTCCGGCAAATCGCTCGTCGGTTGTGCACGAGTCTGAATGCAACATATTTACCATTGCAAGTCATATAAAATATTGAAAAATTCATCAACAAAATTGAATGCTGTTCATAAACCATATATGAGGGATCATTCGTTAAGGATTCCCTACTTGGTGCTTTGATTGGGAAAATAAAATAAACAAAATAATATGTATATCGTAAAAAATGTATTTGTGAGAAATAGTTTAGATTTACACGAATAAATGTGCTAACATAACATTATAGTCTGTGTTTCAAAAAAATATACATGCCAATATTATAGAATTATTTATTGTAATACGAATAATTCATCTATGGCTTCTTCTTCTTTTGCTGAAGGAATGTCCTCGTGAACGACAGATGGTGCATGAACAGCACCATCAGGACCATCACCATCAGCCTTGTAAAATGTTGATGAAGAATGGGGCTGAAGAAACGCCATTTGTACGGCGCGCATGAGCCAGTTTGCAGCATGTTGCACGCAATGTTGAACGTTGATCCCGCAACATAAATGTGTCGTGTCGGTCGATGACGTCAATGATATTTGCGAAGGAGAAGAAGAATTCTTCCGCGACCTTTTAGAGATAGGCGATGTTTGCTTCCGTTGATGATTTTCACGCTTTTGTTTGTTTTTTTGATGGTTTTCTTCTTTGTCTTAATGTTTCACGCAAGGATGTGAACATTTATCTGTTTTCTTCATTTGTTTCTTTCCTTTTTTCTCAACGATTGACATCTTCATCTTCTCATTTGCTTTGATTGAGTCTTCCTCTTCTTCTTCGTCTTCATGCGATATGCTACATGATGGAGAAGAGTCTCGCGCAATACTACTACTCTCTTCCGATGTGATCATGATTGTAGTCGTCTCGACAATGAGAGTGTCTACACTCATTTCACGTTATTTTTATACTTTGCGAACGAGTTCTGTGATTGGATGATAGTCCATGTGCCGTTCGTAAAAAATGAGACAAAAGGCAGTCGTGTTAGCGGGCACGTTCGAATTGCATTGGAAAAAGATTTTGATGTCTGATGCTGAAGCGATTGTCGGCTCCTCGCGCCGTGATAAATCAAAGATGACAAACGGACATACCTTTTTCACGCCGTGATGTGTAATACACGAAATAGGATGACGATCCAAATACGATTTTTCGAAATTTTTGAACATTTCGAAGAATTCCGGTATATGCACGCCACCCTTGTTCCATCCTATGCGCATCTCGTGATAAGGAAAAAACTCGTCGTTGATGTAGAGTTTAATCGTTCTTAAATCGCATAGATCGAACTCACTAGGATTCTTTTTCAAATCGTTTCGACGATTGGTTTGCAAAGCGAAGATGATGTACAGCGGATGCTCCACTCCGCTGCTTGTTTTCACCGTCCACTCGTGTCGCGTTGTCAGTGGCAAATTTGCTGATTCGTGGAGTTCGTGCCTCGTGAATTTAATAGGTATACTTGACCTACCCTTGAGAACGTTGTACATATGCATTTTACCGGCATCGCTGAGGTTGGCATGCGGCATTCTCCAAACGATGCGCTGAATTTCTATTTTTGACGGCGTTGCAGCTCCCTCTTCCTTTGATAGAAGACAGTCGGCGTCTGTTCGCGTGCGAGTCAGAATGAGCTCGTGCTTCACACCGGCCACGATGCGACTGTGGTCCTCGGCGAACGGAAGGAAGAGTCTGAGCGGAATCCAGGCCACGAACGAACCGTCATCATCGATCAATTCGACATTTGGTGAATGATCGAGGTTGTCCATGCTCTCAAACGGTGTCCACGCGGCGTAATGGAGGAGTAGACGTTCTTCACTGCTGAGAAGAGGATAGTTCTTCATGGTCGTAGCGATGCCAGGATGACGCACACTGTCGACGAGGACTTCGTTGATCTCGAATCGATATATCGAATGATATATCGATCTTCGCTGATATCGAATTTCCGAAAATAAAAATGCGTAGGCGTTGTTGATAAAGTTGGCAGGTGTGCGTCCGCCTCCGCTTGCTTTGATCGCCTTTCCTTCGATAATGATAATCGATTCGCACGGTACGGCGAAGGTGTCTTTGTTTTGAATCATAACGCGAATCTCATCGTTTGGATCGTAGCCGTTCGTATACGGTGTGTAATGATGATAATTATAGCCTTGAACGTTACATTTTTCGTCCATGGGAATTTGATGGAGGAGAACGTCTAAAAGATAGTCTTTGCTACCGGCGATAGCGGGATGAGATTTTTTTTGTCTTTTCATCTTCTCTGAGAACGTAGCCTAGCGCTTGCAGCAGGAGACGATTGACGTGTGTTAATCTATTGGTAGGACAGAGTACAGTGTGTCGCGGTCGAGGCACGATCCTCATTTTATATGTCATCGTGCGCGGTGCGAAGCAGCAACGTCACGATGAGATCGGTATCGCTTCTCAGTGGAATGAGTTCTCCTTGGTCGTTCTCGAGCCTTATCGTGATGTCATCAATCCAGTTGCGCGTGACGCGATGAAAGACTTTTTCCGGTGGTCTCAACTCAAAAATGGAAGACGGTCGCTTGTCAATGTGGAAATGATGAAGAATGTGAGCTCTTCGATTATTAATATAATATTTAAATGGCCATTCCAAAGGCTTAAAATGCACGAAATCAAAAAAACAAAATATACCAACTTGTTTAGCAAAGTTCAAAGAATTTGTGGTGTAAAAAAACAAAATTACATTTTTTGAGCCCCAAAACCTTCTGTCTGTCCTTAAAGCCACAACTTGGAGTGTACCTTTTCCCTTGAGCAGCGATAAGACAAGATGCTACGTCACATCATGTAGATCTTTACACACGTGTGGAGCGGTGGACATTTAAACACTTTTAAGTCGACCACATATCAATGAGCGTACACTCGTAACCTGACTTCGTTCCTCCTTTCACAAATATTTTGTCAACTCCGTCCACACCTCTGCGAATCGCATTGTGCCTACAGCTGCACGGAATGTTTCCACAGTTCCTCGGCGTACGGTGGTGGTGGCTTTGCAGCCAATGTGCGAAAATCTTAAAATTTTAAATATCTCCTTCTGTAATCCGTAATCGTCTTCCAAACGTGTTTTAATTTTAGCTTTTCATACGGATATAATATGACCTACGCCTTGGTTGTCGAATTGATACTGAAATAAATAGCATGCGGCTTCGACTGCATATAGCGATTAAGAGCCATGTCGTCGATAAAAGTAGTGAATCTATAAATCAAAATAAATTATTAAAATATTTATAATTACAATTATAAAAAGGATTGCAAATAAGAAAATAAGAACGCTAATATACCTTGTTGGTAAAAAGGTGGTAAATTTGTCATTTAATACGACAGTGTAATTGTGTTATCGTTCTGACGAAAATCGTTTAGCACTCGTAATTTCTTAAGCTATCCCCTTTGGGAAGTTCTCCCATTGCTTAGATACCTTAGAGCCTTCGGCTCTCTGTGCAATTGCACTCCAGATGTCACTAAACATAAAAGATTCAATCATTTATTTTTTTAATATTCTTCAAATTTATCAAACAATTATGTAATTCTTTCTACTTATGTATCTTTGGGAGGAGAATATACGAAAACGGGACACGACGGGTCCGCAACCAGACGCTGGCTTCGCTAATGCAGATCGTCGTCTCCGATCCTAATGATGATTCGCCTCCAGTGACGAACTGTGACGTCACTAAAGCTAAGCGGTATGCATCAAATGCATCATCGTCCTCGTCATTCAATGGGTGCAACATCTGTACCCATCATTCTCTGTAACAGCTCCAATTTTGTATGTTCGTTCGCACTATTTAAAAATTAAAACAAGATTATAGAAAATGAAAAAGAGACGCCAATACTTACGATGTCTTCGGCTTTTTCGACTTCGAAGATGTCGACGGAATCGCAACCGCGGCTCTTCCTTCCATTTCATGGATGGTAGCCATCTTCGCAAAACAGCGGCAGTAGCAACAACAAGAGCACCATTAAGAGGATTAAACTAGTAATTTTCGTGTTGAGAACAGCGCTTTTATATATGCAGTGGGCAGACACGATAACGTTTCCTACGTCCATTTGAATTTTTAAAATATCGTTATTCGTTCAACGGCTTCCGACTCTGCGATAAAGTGTTTCCTTTTCCCCTGCTCATTGTTATAGCATCGTCATTAACGCTTCGAACGTTGTAGTTTGTGGCTTCCTGGTAGTGAACCGCTTCTTTCGTTTCCTTCGCGAACGAAAAACCGTTCGCGACTTCATTAACGCTTCCGACGGACGTCGTAGTTATTTGTCGCTTCCTGTGGTGGTGGCGGTTGTTTCTTCCGTTTCCTTCGGTGACGAAAACTGCTCGCGTTCCTATACTGTGGTGAATGTGGCCTACGTCACCGCCAGGCAGGGCCTCCATCCCACTCCGCCTCCTCCCCTTTTAGCCCGATTTTGTTTCAGGGGTTGGTAGACAGGCAGGGCACGCCCCAGCGGCGACCTTGTGACGCCACATCCGCTGGGGACCGCATCGGATGTCAACTAACCACAAGTTCCTGTTGACACTGGATGTTTTGACGCCGTTTATTGAGATGAAGAACCGGCAATTTCCCTCTACTAACACCAAAATCTTATGGCCTCCCACAAATAATGGTTCAAGGCCATCTGCCTTCCGCTCCATCGAGACCGCGAACGTTGATGTGCACCACCCTTCGCCGTTGGCATTTGGGGGTTCTTGCCTCTCACCCTTTTCCTCAGCGGTGCCGGCATGGGTGACATTTGCCACTGTTTCTTCATTATTCATGCTCTCATTCCTGTCCTCAGTCTGGCTGGCACGAATGAGGATATTAAGTGCACCTTTTTGTGTTAGCCCTAGGTCACACATAGTAGCTGTGACATTGAAACCAATCTGCTGTAGTTTCATTATTGCTTCTTCGATAATTTTAGCAAGAACTTTGGAGGGTGTGGAATGATTTGAAAAAGACGACTAATGCTGTTGCCAATTTTCCCAATGTTATTGAGTGCATTGGTGGTTCCTACATAACAATTACAACTCCTGCAAGAAAGTTCAGAGTGACGTATGTAAATAGACATCAAACAGCACTTACATTGCAAGGAGTCTGTGACTGAGGGAATGATTTTAGATGCAGTGACGGGATTCAGTAGTAAGTTACATGACTCCAGAATAAAAGAACTCCAGAGTTTTGTATACAATGAAATTGCTGCAATATCTGCAGCCCTTGCAATATTTATCACCTAATTGGTGACTCAGCGTAGCGTCTTAAATCTATCCTACTTCTTACAGACGTGTAGAAAACCTAGATTTTGTGAAAAAGTATAATAAAGCGCTTTAAACAAGAATGAAAATTGAGAATGCTTTTGAGTTACTAAAAGGGCGTTTCAGGCAATTACTAAGACTGGACTTCCACAAAGTCGAAAGAGCATCATATTTTATAATAGCGTGCTGTGTTCTACATAACGTGTATTGACTGGAAGGAACCTGAATTTGAACTACATATTGAGAACCTTCAGAAGAAAGTGGTCATGAGAGGAGGCGAGGAGAAGTGAAAAGAAATTACATAGTTGAATTAATATAGCATTTTTATTTTTTAATTAATGAAATACTGAAACAGGCCATCCAACGCGATTCTTAAATAAATCAAATAAAATTATGTTAACTAATGTTTGTTTTCCAATTAAACCACTCGTGCCCAGCTTCTCATACACCACCACCGTGCTGGCTCAGTCTTCTTGGGTTCGACAAGTGACTATTGTTTACAATATGTCACCCGATCCGCTCTCCATACGGAAGGCGAAAACAATCTGAAAATTCCTAATTCGTGCTAGATTGCACAATAATAATCAGTTGTTTTTCGTTAAACAGCATCAAGCAAATTTATTCACAGAATTAACCTTGCTGTTTGATTGATATTGAAAATCACATTAGTCATAACTTTACAATTTAAAATAAGTAGCTCGTACGAACTATACCCTGAGCTCTCTTCCTCGACGGGATAGATGGCGCCCCGCAGGATCTTCTCGTCTTCAAACGACACCATGCGTTACCTCGACCCAACCAGTTACCAAACACCTTTCACTTCTCTCTTACTGTGGTACCTCTTCCAACTTGTAGAACTCTAACCAAAAATAAATGCGTTCTGTCTAAGCGTACTCCCTATTGCTTGCGTCTCGGGCGGGCGCCTACTCACGAACAACCTGTCTCACGAAATTATACTAAGTCCTAAGACGTTATTTAAATATCAGAGTTCCTAATAATCTAAGTCCCGTTAGTATCACACTGTTCCATCTGTTACTCGTGTCTCAGTGAACGCCATTAAGATAGGTTTATTTTGGGAAATGGTTTATGTATTTACTGATTTGATCGAAATTTGCCAAAAGACTTTGTACATTTAGTGTTATGAATGCATTTTGTATATTCAATGATTGCTACTCAGAAGTATAATCAATTCTTTTCCTCTTTTCATTTATTATTCTTAAGTAAGTTGGACAATCTTTGTTGCTTCATGATCAGTCGAAATGTCCGTTAATTTTATTCTTTTAACCTTGTCTTCACAATTCACGCATTTTTTATTTAAATTGCATCCTCTACTGTCTTGTTTACCAGCCCATACTTTGCTTACAATTTCTTTCTTACAAACTTCACTAAAATGGTTAAAACCATAACACTTTAAACATCTGACAACACAAATTCGAACACCTCTCCCATCCTAAGTTTACTTTGCCCTTTTCCATTAACAATTTGAATATCCCTGCATCTGTCTCTAGAATAATATTACCTTTTTCATCTTTTCTATTGCCTTTATTAGTATTATATCTTTTTATTACTTTCGTTACCTTCGTATCGTTACCTTCACGCGTTTCTATTTCATTTTGCATTTTAATTACCTTAATAAATTGTTTGTCCTCTAGTCCTCCTCTTTTCCTACTCCTATAATTTTAAGTTTAGGTTTAATATTCTTTGGAATGAAAACATTGACTTCTTTCTTTGAATGTTTCTCTACTTTCTTTTTCAATTGCTCTCTGCCTTTCTCATTATTACATTCTACAATCACTACTCCCTTATTTCCTTTATTTTAGATACCCCTAGAGGAAGTTATTAATATTAACATTCTCCCTGAGAGTTTGTTCTGTTTTCTTACTATCTTGTGGTATTTTTGGTTTTATTACAATTGTTTTTTCTTTGCTAGCTATTTCGGCATAAGTTACTGTTTGGGACTTCTTTTTATGAATATTTAATTTTTTTTATAATTTCTGCCATCTGTACTTTTATAACATTTCTTCCGAAACTACTTCTGACAATTTCTTTCAGTTTATCTATACTTTGCTGTTAATTTTTAATTTCAGTGATATCGTGTATTATTAAATCTAATTTGCTTTCTAATGTACTATTAATGTTTCCACTTGAATTTTCTCCTTCATCTTTCTTATTTCTATCATTCACAACGTCATACTTCTATCTCCATCACAATTCACGAGCTCATTTCTAGTATCGAACACTTCATGTTTCTTGCTATTATGGAAATATTTCATACATTTCCTACAATAGATGCCCTCTGAAATTATTTCTTTCTTACACCGCCCTAATTCACGTATACGTTTAATTCCCTCCATTCTTTAATGTTCTATTAACCTTCACCTACAATCCGCCTGTTAAGGCCGGTCAGCTTCGCACTCTCCACTCAGTTCGTCGCCGCCGCCGCCGCCGCGTCAGCTCCCTGGGCAGCCGGCGCCGTCGCCCTCAGCAGCGTAGTTGGACTTCGGTGTCACGTCCACCAGCAGTCAGCAGCCTCGCGCCGCCCCACACCCGAGCCTCCGGAATTTGCTGTGTCCAGCACTGCCGCCACGCACTCGCACTTTTCAGCCACTTAATACTTAGCATATAATTGCCATTTTTTAAATACTTTGTCCGATTTGTACGAAGCTGGAACCCCCTACTTTTTACCAATTACTGTTCTCTCACTTCTTTTTCTGAACTGTCAGTCCCATTCGTCATTTTCAAATACGTATACTTCACTTTTCTGTTCGTTTATACTGAGCGACCCGTCCGCACCGCTTGACGACTCGACTGAGACTCGAGATATATAAATCCATAATTGCACTACATTTTGATTACTGTGCAACAATACTAGTTGAAGCCCAAAAAAGTGAAATTAAAAAACTTCAGATAAACAAAATAGAGCCGTGAGGGTAATAATTCAATGCAATACATACACTCCAGTGGTAGACATGGTAGACACTCTGAAATGTCAGTGATCGACAAATTTCAATAAATGAAGCGCGAAATCTGCGCTAAGTTCTAAAGTAGTTTCATTTATCTGAGACTTTGAACCCCCATATGGTCCAAACTGAAACAACCTTTACTCCCTGCCAGACACCACATTTGGAAGCCGATTACATTGTTGAGCATATCTTATACTCTCTTCTCGCAGCAGTTTCCAAACGTGTTGGTCCATAAACATATCAAAGATTTGCAGTGGTGTACAGCGAGCAAGCTTCTCTCTCATCATTCGAGTCGCTTCTTCTAGATTCAGGTGTTGTACAGCGTGGCTGCATTTTTTTTCATTGGGGTACCTCGAAAAAATACTTCCGTTTTTTGAATGGTGTACTTTCTGGTAAATTGTTTCAGAGGATAAATTTTGCAAACCTTCCGAAATGTCGTGTTGTTAAAATATGAAGTTCTAGCACACCAGTGACGTCATTTGCCAAAACTTCATCAACCGTTTTGCCATCAGTAAGGTCATCTTCTATACTCTGCATCGGTCAAATCATCAGTGTCTGGGGGAATAATATCTGCACATTCCACACCTATAGTCGCGAGCTCTGCAGTTATTTTTTCAGTAGTCAAACCACGGTAACTGAACATCTGCGATAAGATAATTACATAATATCCTATTTCATGAACTGCTTTCTTTATGGTGTCGAGAAAATCAAAGTTGGTATGATACGCACACATTGTGGTGTAGTATTTGATGTGGATGTTTGGTTTTCACAACGGACTTTTGTGATAACTTTACGGCTGTCAGAAGATCAGTGATCAAACGCTGGGACAGTACCTCATCCGATCCGCAGAATTTGAACGTCGCTCACAAATCACAATGTGTTACACTTTTGAATAGCAGTAAACACTCCTGCGGTATTGAACTGTAATGTAGCGGTTACTAAGGATGTTTAGTTTTCATATCGGACTTAAGGGGGTCCGGTAAGCCCTATCTCACCCTATGTTAAATTAGCAATTTTTAGTGCACCTTTTCTCAAAATATGCGATGAAAATTTTTGGAAAAAATAGAGAGCATTCTACTAACCTTTGACCTCATTTTAACGCGAGAAATTTGCTATATCTAAATTAGTTGTTTAAAAAATAATTTGTTGAACATGAACAATTTTCTAAATTTTTATATCAAATGCAAAATCCCCGCGATAAAATATTGCTAACAATATGGTGTAGCACTCTTAAAAATTTCATGCATTTATCTTTAATAGATTTTGAGAAAAGGTACACTTTGTAAGAAAAATTACAATTTACGGTAAACAGCATTTAAATTTTTTAGTGCATCCCAGCTGTATAACTTGGTTCATCTTCTACATATGAATCCTCCAACTTTCTCCACAGGTTGAAGGTTGCCACAGCTTCAAGTACACCAAAATGAAGTGTACTTAGTGCAACAAATAAGCTTTTTGGTATCCTACACCAAATTACATTGTTGATGCTTTCATTAGGATTTTGGGTCCGTCCATGTAAACACTTTTTTTAATAAATCTATGTTAGAGAGATCCCTGAAGATAGGTTTTATTTCTTCTACAACAGCATTTGGCAAAGCTTCCTTGTTTTTGAATGCTTTTCCAGTTCCTTGTGATATATTGAACTTGCACCAGCTTTCAAGACCTTTGGGGCATAATCCATTGCATGGACCCTCATCAGTTGATGACACGTGAAAAAGAAGTGCCCATACAGCTTTCCTCATTGACTCAACACTTGAGTATTTTGTCTAATTGCTAGGCCATAAAAATGCTGCAATTTGTCAATCATAGCATCTGTTAACCTATTTTTTCCATGTAGACCTTTACCATCATCGAGGTTTTTGCCTCTACATGAATTTTTTAGGCGACGCAAACGCGTACCCATACGTTTCTGTATGTGGCCAATACACTCTAGTTTAGTAATATTTATATTTTCACCATAAGGTTGCAACTCATTTACAGTCTTGAATGCCTTTGAATCACCATCTCCTAAATAATTGAGATACCGAACTCCACGTTTCACAGAATTCTCAAATAATCGACACACACCACTTGCTTCCATTCCACCACTCGTTCCCTGATAATTAGATGCCCAATCTTCTGCATGCTCTCCTTGTGGGAGAATGAGGTTGTGAGAGAGAGCAGCAGACTTTTCTTTCATTTCGGGAATATCCTGTTCTCTTTCCCCCAACACCTTCGATAGTTCATCTTATTCAGAGGGATTTGAAGGACCAGCTTTGGACAGGTTGCATCTGTTTGTGAGATTACTGCTGTTGTACTTCAAGGAAAGTAAGTTTACGAGTGACATAAAACACATATATTAAATTCAAGCATAATAGGCAACTAAGAGATACAGTGTTTGATCAACATTTGTACAGTTACACATGTAGGCATTTTCTTCAAACTCATTATACATAGACGACAATTCAAACCAGCGTTGCTGGACTCCGCTCGCGTCAGGGGACACAAGGCAGAGGGGATCGTAATGAAAAGACTGCCACAGTCTGGCGCTCGCCAGAAACACACCATCACATAACACGTGGCACAGGCAGCATTTCAGGCAGCGTTGTTGAATTCCCCTCGTGTTAGGCGACACAAGGGAGAGGCTCGTAATGAAGAGATTGTTGCAGCTTACGGTTACTAAACGCTGCACTTTGAACTGAACACGTAGCACGTGTCGAAAACAACGTTCCGCGAGCATTGCACAGACTAGACCTTAAACTGAACACGTAGCACGTATCGAAAACAACGTTCTGCGAGCATTGCATTCACGAGGCTTGCTGCCACGAGGCTCAGAGCAGACTGAACTCCGACTGCGTCGGATGACGCAGCCAATGAGCGAGTGTCATTGGAAATTGAGCTTTATTAATTAAAATGGAAACGTTCGAGTTTTATAAATTTAGTGAATGTTTTACGTGAGATTTTGAATTTGGTGAATTTTGAACCTGGTGAATTTATTTGAATGCATGATTTTGATTTGATTTGATTTTATACATGACAGCGATTACGATTTCTCGGAAGCGATGTAGCTGTTTGATTGTGGTCTTCGATTTGTGCCGGAATGAAGCCATTGAATGTGTACTGCTCAATTATTTTACAGACGTGCTTTTAAAATTTTAAGGAGTCGTATTCGCTCCGCTGTCCCCCCAGAAATATTGTAATTAATATTATTTATTATATTATACTCGTATTATGTAGTGTGCTCCGACACTCCTTTTAATTTATTTTTACACCTACAATGTTTTCATAGGACAGCAACATCTAATACTTTTCCTGTGTCAACACTGGTGACAGTAACACCATTTAGGGATGTATGCCCTCGTTTTTGCCACGAGCCTTCAAACGCAGCAGATAAATCTGTTCCATTGCCTTCATTAATGGCATCTTTAGTAGCATTCTCCACGTGATATATCCAAGATTGATCTCCAGTTACAATATCAAAAATTTCCTTTGCACGTTCTTCAAGCTTTTGCAACATTTCTTTACAGCGGTTCACACGACCTGCTTTTTGTTCCTGAGACAAACGATGTGGGATCCATCAGCTGCAGACCTTCCAGACACCAAAGTTTTCATGCAACAGGTTTCGTGACACTGCGGAGGAAGCAATGCCAAAGTATCTGCTGTTGTTTATATTCACATTTTTACTCTTCATATTTACATTCTCAAAACTTTTTGGAGTAATCTTCGTACTTCCCAAACCTAGCCTCTAAGACATCAGTCTGGAATTTGCCAGGAAGTAAATAGCTGAACTGGGGCTCTTTAATACTATAGTTTGCAAGTAACAACAGGCATTCAGATGTTTGTTTTAAGCCATTATGAGTCAATATTCCTGGTACAGTTAATTTTTCCCAATGGCTCAACTATTCAAGGAACTTCCTCAGATAACTGCAGCGTTGGACTCCAGTGTCACAAGTCATTGGATATTGCAAAATATTATTCAGCCGCAGTCCTTTACCAGGACTTTTTACATTAACCACCTGCCACCAGTCTGAAATGATTTTCAAAACTCAGCTGTTCCCTCATACTAAGAATGATTCTTTCCCAACTCATTCAATGCATTCACTATCTTATCATTAAAAACATCACACTCATAGTCCTATCGGCTCCATCACTGTCCTATTCGGCCTCATTAGCACTCGGCCCTACGAACACCCGAACTTGTCACTGGCTCCGCCTCCAACCCCTTCGGCGCATTCAACTCTTCTCCTTTCGCGTCCGATCCCTTCGGTGCGCTACGCTCATCTCTCGCGTCCGATCCCTTCGGTGCCTTACACTCATCTCTCGCGCCCGCTGCCTTCGGCGCTCACAACCCTTCTGCCCCGCCGCGTCCGGCGAGTCCCTCCAGCCGATGTCTCACTCCCCCTTGTCACGTGTTTAGTCTCGTCATCGTAACTGGCCTACGTTTTGTCCGTTTGTCGTGATTCATCCGTCTAGTCACGTGCCGGGTGAATCCCCGATTTCTGTGTCTGTCCCCTGAACGTTGCGTCAGATTCGCAATTCCCCTTCCCATCTGTCTTGTCTTCTGCGGGGATTCCCGAAGTCTTCCGTCTGTGTCCATGTCAGTGAAGTCCCTTCTCGTTTGTCATCTGTGTCACTGGTCGTAGTTCCCCGAAAGTGTGGCGATGTGCGAACGCCCGTTCTGGGTTGGTTCGTCGCAATGGTTGAAGATGAATTTCATCAGTCAACAGATTTATTTCATGTTGTTGAAAGTAGGACACCTTTTCCTTAATACAGAGCGTTTTTGACAGCTTGGATAACAAATGAGCGTCGCCGAAGACCGCATTGCTCTCCAGAATGTATTCTTCCGCCGCTCAGCTGAGTAAAAGTATCAGCTGTGTCGATATTGTAATTGAATGTATTTTCATGTTGTGAAGGTTAGAAATAGTTTTCACGAGAGATTGATTGCATTCCACTATCATTAGGGACGAAAAATTAAACGAATTGTGACAAATAATTTCGAAATGCTGTTGATAATAAGTGTGATTGAGTGAATGAAGCCGTCTGACAGGAGAATGACGACGAATACTGCTGAACCCATACGTAGGCCTTGTGAAAACTCGGAATTCTGTTGGTACTTTTTGATCTTGCATGTTCAGAACTTTCCAATTAATGTAGTGCTGCATAATGTTCTGCAATTCGAATAATGTATGTTTATAATTTCTATTGATTGATCGTTATGACTAATGATCAATTTAATGTGTGAAAACCAGAACAGTGATATTTTATAAATTCTGAGAAAACTGTTTTCTTTCATTCAATATCACTGTAAAGTCATGTTACTTTGTTTCATTATTAAAACCTCGACATTTCAATTGTTTATTACATCACGAATTAAGTGGCCTACTAGAAACATGGTTTTCTCAGAATTTATAAAATCTCACTTATACTGTTCTGTAGTTCACCCATTCAATTATTGATCATTGACATACTGATTCATTAATTAGCTGTGAAATTATGGTAACATTACTTAAATACTGTAAATCATTTGTTCATCAATTCATGACAGGTGAAGCAATGCTTCATTGAAATGTTAGTCATGTATGGTTTGTGCGTAACTAACACAAAACCACCATTAATTGTTATTTAATATTTTATTAAGTTTTGAGTTCCTCAAATTATGAACGTTGGAAATTATTCACAATATGTTAAAAGGTTTCTGTGTAGAAAAAGATTGAAGTTAGTAAACATTCTCTGAGTAGTGATTGGCAAAATACATGTAGTTAATCGAAAGATTTATAACTTTCAAGTGAATTTCTTAAATATGAAAACAAACAGTCAGTTCTTAAAATTGAGATATTAGGTACATCATGGGTTAAAAAGTGCTATGAATTATATGGATGTACTTGTTATTAAAAGGATACTACAGGATGTTAAATAATAAATTATAATTTATGAAAGATCCTAAATGTTTTTCCAATTTCAAAAAAACAAATATGTGATTAAATGGGCCTGCACACTGGAAGTTTCTTCTTCAACTAATTTGTGTATAACAAGTCTGTTAATAAAATTGAATTGAATTTCACTACGAAAATTTTAGACTTAAGAAATTGAAGGCATGAAACCTTTCAATTTTCATAACTTTATTATCTGTAATAAATAAAAGTCATGTTGAACATGGGTCAAAAGATATCACAAAATCAAATATATATAAATGAAAAAATAATTCCCTTTATTTGTGTTGTGATTTCTTTGAAGGATACAACTATTGCACGAACATCTTTGAAGTTAAATAAATTTTATTCACTTTGATGATTTTAAATGAAAATTTATAAAATTGAAATTACTTTCCTATGTACTTTTAGAACATCCTGAAAGTCCATGACCTACTATTAATTAGCTCAAAACCCCGTCTGCCAAGTTTGCCACGATGAGGAGTAAAAAGTTTCATTTTGAAATGAAAATTATACATTGGAAATTTTAAAAATGAACAAAATTTGTATTGTAACAACTTATACAACAGATTTTGATTGGTTATCAAACCTGACATCACTACGTAATTTGATACCTTTTAATCTCGTATTATGTTAAGATGTTGTATGACACTTACTTCATAAGTATCCAACTCCTCAAAAGATAAAACTTTACTTTTAATTAAATCTGCACTTCTAATTCTTTTTTATTCAAAGGACAAATATTTTTCTATTACCTGAATTAATTTTTGATTTATATCGTGTATGTTATCAGAATATATTTTCAACACACATTCATACTCATCAAAAATTAACTTCACTTAATTGAAAAAGTGCTTCCTTTTAATAAAAAAGAATTAGAATTTCTTTTAAATACTTTTTTTTTACAAAGGTAGTTAACATCAGCAGATTTAATAAAGGTACATATTACTTATATCTTCTGAGAAGTATTGTAATTAGTGGGAACACACATTATAAATAATGAAATTATTCATACATACATGAGGAAAGATTCAGTAATTGCAAGAAAATACTAAATTCAAAGACAAGTTATCTTGCAAAAAATAAACTAGTGGTGCTTTCAACGCACATACTTTCTCGCTCTGCTTCAATGCGGTCCTTATTGCTATTCCACTACTTCATAAACCAGCAAAAGTGTATTATACCAGCAAACGTTTTCCGTACCGAGACCCGACATCCCAAACTCAAAGTCAACGAACCGGCACTTATACCACTACGCAACACCAATACCACTGGTGTCGAACAGAGCCATGAAAGAATAGAACCGACCTATAAAATGGTAAATGCATGATTATGAAACAATTGATACGATGGTACATCGGCTTTACAAATACAAGAAGAGAAGTAAAAAATTGTTAAAAGTTAAAAATTTGAACAAATATATACAGACATTTCCAGTACAATTATCGCAATTATATTTTAGTCAAAACGTAATTGTATCGAATTTATCATTAGGAGCCGGTAATTTTCAACATGCGAAAAACATGTCTTTCAAACATGACCAAGAAAGGCAGCGGTGAACCGCTTTACGAAGTATTCGTAAGGCTAGAAAGTAATATTAATTTCGGAACCGTTAGGGATTGAAAGTTTATCGCATGCATTCTGGTTATAATGTATTACAATTTAACGTTAAAATGCTCATCTTTTATTTAAATTGGTTCATACAGATATATACTAGACAACGGTTGATTTGACATGTCATACGCTTCAGAAATCGAATAACAGGGTTAAAAAATTGTTTAAAAGATGCAGTTAGGGAAAACACAGACAAATCCTGTCTATTTATCTGCATTGATTCTATTCGTGAGTAGAAGTACTTCAAATGATTTTCAATAAAGTATCTACACTCTTCAATGTTTTTTCCTGCAACATCACATTCATCAAATTAAAATCCCCCTCGGGGGATCGAACTCGGCACCTTCCTTATTGAAGATCTCAACCCGAAGGTGCCTTAACCAACCGCGATACGGGACCCACATGCCGACCATCTGCTTATATTTTAGTCAAAACGTAATTGTATCATTAGGAAGCCGGTAATTGTCAACATGCGAAAAACATGTCTTTCAAAAAACATGACTAAGAAAGGTAGCGGTGAACGGCTTACTCCACATAATTTATCCGATGATCGGCATTTGGAAAATAACTACTGCGAGAAAGTATGTGCCATTCTATAGCACCACTAGTTTATTTATACATTTACCGCCCCTTATTACACACGTGCAGAAAATTTAAAGAAAAAATTTGGAGCGGTTTTTGAGAATTTTTTTGTTGTAAATTTGAATCGCAATTTACGAATAAACTAGTCGTTTTTCCAAAAAATGGTACATGACCGTATTTGAAGTGCTAATTTTGTACAACCGACTTTGTCTGAGGCGAAAATCTCTGTCTTCAATTTTACAGTTTTTAAACAGTTTTTTGCAATTTTCGAAAAATAGGGCCTATCAACGAAAATGATACCTACGTCATTCCCTTCAACGTCCTTTGCACTATTTAACAACAAAATTTAATCAAAAAATTTGGAGCCATTTTCTTTTAACTTAGAAAATCTCAAAATGGGCTTTATGTAAAGTACCCTCAAATATTAAAATATCGGTTTCAAATTCAAAAGGCCTTGAGACAAGTAAAAACGATCGGGGAATATCAATTTTGAAGAAAATCGGCCGAACGGTTTAGGCGCTAGCGTTGACCACAGACGGACGTTTTGCCGTCAATCGATTTTGCAGTATGAAGAAGCAACAAATCATGGATTTTGACTACACCACGAGAAAGAGGATTTTTTTTAAATTTAGCAACAGGTTTTAT
This sequence comes from Acheta domesticus, assembly GCA_031308135.1. Taxonomy (NCBI): domain Eukaryota; kingdom Metazoa; phylum Arthropoda; class Insecta; order Orthoptera; family Gryllidae; genus Acheta; species Acheta domesticus. The sequence goes on from JAHLJT010002630.1 coordinate 88,070,530, forward strand.
CCACTTTTTTGTCACCAGACCCCTGCTATAAGTTTTTCTGGCGAAAATTCCCCGTTTTCCGCCGCACGATTACATAACTTTCTCTTCTTACGAAGTATTCGTAAGGGGAGAAAGTAAAAACACTCCTATAGGTTCTGTACCAGTTAATGTTTAGCAAAAAAATCTGAAATTAAGTTTAGAAAAAATTAGAGACATAAATTAAGAGAAAAATTGAATTATCCAGTTATGGTCCAGTTACCACTTAGTAAGTTAATATCGGTTACTAAGTTAATTTTATAGACCGAGTTATTACTATAACTTCCATCACCAACAAACCATTACAGAATCACATGCATTCTAACTATACAATATTTATTTTCAGAGAGATATTGAGGGAACATTCACATACACAGATACAAAAACATGGCATATTAGATAAAGATAAAATTAATAGCTAAAAACCAATTGGTACCATAGTCCCCACCCCTCAACCAAAAGTTTTCTCTTGTTCTAACGCTGCACATTACATTCTTTTCTCAACCGCCCATATGTACAATGAAGTTACTATTAGTAACTATTTGAAAGCCATCTGGTAGTTTTTATCTGCATGCTGAAAGAAAGTTGCTGTTGTTAAAGATCTGAAGCATAAAAATGTACCTTCATATATCTAATTTCATAAATGTTTAATTGAAAATTAAATTCTGATGTAACAGTGATTAAAGTTTTTCTACCAATCCTGATAGTATATAGTTCTTTAGAAACCTGTTAAAGTACAAATAAGAATAATGATAATAATAGTGAAAAATACATTTCGATAAGCCAAGATCAGCTTAATAATAATAATAATAATAATAATAATAATATATATTCACGATTTGACATGGAATATAACCACTCACTTGCTCTCGTTGGAATAATATAAATTTACAACTTGCAACTCTGCACCTACGACGAATAACAAACGTCAAATATTTTTCAACCCATTTTCATGGGTAGCTATATTCCTACAAATAAGAAACATCAGTGGATCCTGGAATGGGAACACCGAGGGGATCTTTGTCATAAGAGTCATCCTGAAAATTTATTATGACTGCAATCTGGGGGACCTCCTTATTTCTTCTATATTCTTCGCAGTATGTTCCACATAATTATCCCAAATACAGAAGTGTTAAGAATAAATGAGAACTATATGTTATGTTAGTAACATTTCTGGAAAATATCCCAAGGAAATATTTTTATATTAATTCACTTTCTTCTCCACAGTAATCAGTTCTATTGCTTCCTTTCATTTTCTTGTTGCTTGGTGATTGAAAGTGGTATCATGATGCCACTGATACCTTTTGCACTGGTTCCACACCAACTCGATAGAATTATAGTGAAAATATAGTGACAACACGGGGGAGGGAAAAGACAGAACTCAATGACCAGCTTTCTCTAGAATTTCATCTTCCCCACATCAACCAATAAGATTTATCAAATAGTAAGAATATTGACAAACATTTTATCAAAATAAATAAAATAAAATTGTGTTCTGTGATTTAATTCAACAAGATTTATTTCAGTGAGAAACTTTTTCTGAACAACAGCCTCAGAAGTTTTTATACATTCTATTAGCAAACTTAAAGTTATAATTAAAATTGTATTTTTGATTTTACTATAAGATCATTGAATGCTATTGAATTTAATACAGGTTGTACTCCACTCTTTATAGTGATGTAAATAATTGTTGAAACAACTACTATTGTGACTGAATTGAATAGTAGCAATACCTGTAGCAATCAGTTATTTACAAAAAGATTAAATGAATTTCATAAATGAGTGGTTTTTGCATTCTTAAAAGAAATATTCTTGAAAAATATTACTCCCGAGCACAGAATAAACTGCTACCCTGTCCATTACATAAGTGGATGTTTCTTACATCATTTCACTTTTGAAACATCTGTGCTGTCAGAGTTGCTTAATAGTCATTTATTTCTTTTGACTTTGAGAGAATAATTCTTTACTTTTGATAAAACCACCTGTATGTAAGAATATATTTTTCCCTTCGTCTAAACTTTTGTTCAAGCAGCACTCTCTACTCTTATCTGGTCATGGCTGAGAGAGAAAAACTAAAAGGTAGATTGTTAAAGACAATATAAACAATGATATATCAAAATAAAACAGTATTAAACCACAATGTAGGTGCTTCAAGCCGGACAAGCAGTATTCATAATACGGGTATCTGCTGATCTAATTCCAATTTCACAAATTTAAACATTCTTCAGAACATGCAAATCATGCACTTATTTGTCTCATAATCATATCTTTCAATTGTAAAGAATTTAGTAGATGCTTCGCTTGCCTTTCGAATATAACCATGTTACGAAACTGACAAAAGACCCGCCAAATATATAAAATTCCTGCTAGTTGAACTTCTCATTTCTGTAGGAAAGTCTCCACATATTAACTAAATACACCATACAGAAAATATTAACTTTTATCTTGAACATAGTTTCAAAATATTTTCACACTATTCTATCACTTTAACAAAATATTTTTCCGCGAACATTTTCCTGAAGCGGAATCACAATACAATAGGTGGTTTCACGGCGCTAAGACAAGTTAGCCAACGTTCGTGAAATAAAAGCGAATAATTTCTGCGTGTTAATCACCGACCACGCCCCCTGACACGATATGTGGTGTGGCAACAATAGCTGTCAAAAAAATCGGTCACATGACTGAACGCTCTGTACACTGTAGGAAGTAGGCAGGGTTTTGTTCTATCACAGGGCTGGAATTTAGTTCACCACAAAGTTTTTTATGGTATTGGGATGTGACATTATTAAACCTCTTTTTATTCCTAACAAGATTATATGCATGAGGTGATGTACTAAAAAATAAAGAACAAAAAATGTAAAAACTGCTGTCATATGTGAATCTACTTTTAGGAAGAGAACGTAAATGTTGGTGATTTATTACCAATGTAACGATTCTTGCTCTGTAATGAGTTCTGATATCTCCGGCTCTGTGACGTCATGCCATTTCGCTGTGGCGATCGCAGAGCGAAGGAGAGGGGGTAGAGTGGGGAAGCAGAAAGGAAGCGACAGCAGGGAGTGGGGGAAGACAGCGAAAGTACTTTTCAGTTAAAAATATCTTGCGTAATCTTGCGTAATTGCGATCTTGCGTAATCATTGTCCACCGATGAACTATCGCTACTTTCAGATTCTTCACACTCGTTATCCGAGTCCATATTGATTACAATACTGTCTATGTCTGGCACTATACCATCCCTTTCCCAGTATTCATTTTCTTATTTCGTGACATGAGAGCAGTATCCCTTCCAGTCTTGAACTGTGACTTGGGTGATAGCCCAGTTTGTAAGCTCTAACAATTTTGTTGCCGACATATATCCCCAGTTGCATTTCTTTCCTTTATAAGTCTCTTGATTTTTGCCCATGCCATTTCAATGGGATTCAGTTCACACATGTAAGGAGGAAGGCGAATGACAGAATGACCCCTACTGGTAAACAGCTCATCAATTTTGTATGTTTTGTTCTGAGGTTTTAGTTGCAGAACTAGTTGGTATAATTCAGGCTTCCTCAGGTTTTCATTAACATGCATTCCCTTTGCATTCAACCATTGAATCATATCGCGCTTTAATGCATACGCAGTTGGGGTTTTATTAGCTAACACGCTATTATATGGAGCATTGTCAAGAACAATTACTGCCTTAGACGGCAGTTTTTCTAATAATTTTGTCTCTCGCCCACTTTTCAAAATTTTCTTAGTTCATCTGACCTTGGTAGTCGCCAGATGCTGAACCAGCTTTGAAAATTAACTCCGCCTCATTAATGAAACCGTTGTTTCCACCAGCATGAACTACAATTAGTCTAACTGATGCACTTATATTTACCGTTACGCCAATTATATCATGCTGCCAGCACTTTTTAAATACCAAGCTGTCGTCAATCCACGTTTCTTCAATATACACTATTTCACGGCCTTCTTCCCTTAACTTCATTTGGACGAGATATCTTGCTCTCCAATCAACAATGTCTGCTCTCTCGACCAACACTTTTCGTTTTGAATTTCACTTCCTCCATCTGAATCCCATCTGTTTCATCAACCTCAAAGTGACTTTTCTCCCCAAGGAAAATTGATCTTTTCTTTTATTATGGGCAGCATTTCGATACCGTAGGCACTTGCTTTTCACGGACGTAAAAATCAAAGACAGCATTTCGGATTACGCACATATCAAACTCATCGATTTTCAGGGCGTTGTGACGAGTCACTGTCCTTTTCTTACCAGGCGAAATACGTCGCCTGTCAGCACTTGTTTCATTCCATGTATTTTCTTTTCGAATTGTTTTAAGGGCACAAGAGCGTGAATTTTTGAAAAAAAATAGATTTGTAGTTTTTTGTCGTAAAAAATATTTGCAGATTTCTGAACAATTTGATATATTTAAAAGGCATGTAACTCATCTGGAAGGCATTTAAATAAACATTTAAAGTTAGCGTGCCGCGTGGCCCGAACAAGACCACGCCCCCTTTTCCTGCTGCAGTTTGTGATTGGTGTTTGCTCTTGTCTAAAATATATTTGGATGTAGTATTTTTTGTTTCCATACATTTTCTGCAGTGCAGAGCACGTTGGCATCACTGTTATGCCGCGAAACGTACCGTTTTCGTCGTTCACGTGTTTACTAGCATCTTTGTGTATACGCCAGTCAGTAATACTGTGTAGCTTGTGTTTGCTCTTTTTGACGTGTGTCAATATGCCTCCCAAAAAGTGTTTTGGTTCTGGGAGACGAAAATTTTACGGCAACAGATACTGTAATAAGAAAGAGGAAGCGAATACACCGACTGCAAGTGCAGAAGAGGTTATGTCTTCACCTGCTAGTGCCTCCAGAAGAAAACTTGTGCATCTGGAAAATGAATGTGACAGTGGCACAGTTAGTGAAAGCCACACTGCATCAGGCTCTGTGATTATTGAACTGAGTGCTTTGTGTAACCTTTTAAAAAACTGTGTAGTGTGTGCAACATGTGGAAAAGGTGTAAAAGTTTTAGAGCATATTCAAGGTAGGAGAGGTTTGGCTTGCAAACTTCAAGTTGTTTGTGATGATTGTGACATCACGAAAACTGGCTATTCTTCAGGTTTGACAACAGAAAGAGTGTATAACACTAATTTGAGATTGTGTTATGGAATGAGATGTATAGGTAGGGGACAGAGGGCTGCAGAAACCTTCTGTGGTATGATGGATTTGCCTGCACCCCGAAGATTCCATAGATATACAAATGTGGTCCTAAATAGCATAGCTCAAATCTATCATGATTCTATGAAAAGAGCAGTTGAAGAAACTGTAAAAGAAAATGATAATGACAATAATATAGCTGCAGCTTTTGATGGAACATGGCAGAAACGAGGGCACACTTCCCTAAATGGTATTGTTGTGGCAACGTCTCTCGACAATGGGAAAATTATAGATATTGAATGCATGACAAAATATTGCCATGGATGTAAAATTAAAAGCAGCAACCGTGAATGTGTCATCAACTTTTCTGGGTATAGTGGAGGAATGGAATCAGAAGGAGTTTTGAAAATGTTTGAAAGGTCACAGCAAAAGTATGGTGTACAGTACGTCAAGTATCTTGGAGATGGTGATTCAAAGGGATACTTGAAGGAGAAGGAAGCAAAGCCGTATGGAAAACATGTAAATATTGAAAAACTTGAATGTGTAGGGCACGTGCAGAAAAGGCTTGGCACACGTTTACGCAAACTGAAGAGAGCAGCAAGACTGAAAGCAAAGATTCTTTCAGATGGAAAGACGATAAGTGGGCGTGGCCGACTTACAGAAGAAGAGGTGGACAAGCTGCAGCTGTATTATGGATTAGCCATTAGAAGAAACAAAGGTAATTTGGAGAACATGAGGAAGGCTGTATGGGCTACCTATTTTCACAAGGCATCTTCAGATGAAAACCCACAGCATGGGCTTTGTGAAACAGGACCTGATACATGGTGTGGGTACAATAAAGCAAAAGCTAATGGAACAGCGTACTCACACAAGCATTCATTGCCGTACGCTGTATTAGAGGCAATTAAACCCATATACAGGGATCTAAGTGACCAGAAACTTTTGGAAAAGTGTTTAAGTGGAAAAACTCAAAATGTCAATGAAAGTTTCAATCACATGATATGGGAACGCATTCCAAAATCAGTGTTTGTGGGCATTAAAACTATAAAAATGGGTGTATTTGATGCTACCATATGCTTTAATGAAGGTACAGTGTCAAGACGCAAGGTTCTTGAATTACTAGGGATTTCTCCAGGAGAAAACATGAGGAAATCCCTTGTATCAATTGACCGTCTTCGAGTTGCTGAAGCTGACAGGTGGGTTCAAGAAGCCACCAAGGAGGCAAGAGTATCAAAAAGGAACCAGAAAAGAAAGCTGGAAGATAAGGAACATCAGAAACAAGATGAATATGGGCGTGGAATGCATTAGAACAGCCAAAATTAAGTTTGAGATGAAATAATAACTTTAAACTGAAATTCCCGTATTTCATTTTTTTTCATACATTTTCTTTATAGACAAAAAAACTATTGTAGGTAGAGAGCTGAAATTTTCAGGAATTAATAAGCTGCGTATTTGAGGCAAAGTAGACTAAATTTAATATTCTAGCACTAAAATTAAATAAAATTTCCATATTATAATGTTTTAAAAAAACTGTTTTATTGCTAAATTTTAAAAATTTATTTCTCTAAAACTATTGCAGTAAATCGTTTGATTCTAGTCCACTTTTGAGATACTATTATGGTTTCCACGTGTGTAAAATTTGAAGTCTGTATCTGCAATAGCTTTTGTGCCTATACAATAAACAAGTGGATTGGTAAAAAAAGGAAAAAATCCTTGCGCCTTAAAAAATGTTATAAAAAACAACTGTGCTGTATAATAAATTTCTGTCTGTTTTAAAATGCTCAAAAAACTCCCTTTTTAATGCCATATAATTTTTATTTTTGTCAGGTGAGTAGTTTCTTCAAATTATGCAATGCAAGTTTAGCATATTTTCATATTTTATGCGTAGCGTTCACGTCCTTGTGCACTATTATAGTTACTCCAACACCAGTGTATGCCGGTTGCTCTTTCTGTGGCTTTTGTCAGAGGAACTAGTAGATGATTTTCTCCTTTTTCTTTATCACATGCCTCGATTACACTCGCTATGATCTCCCGACCTTCACTGTGAATTGTGGAATTCGATTTCCGCTTCGCCATTTCGCATCTAACATTCGCGCACTCTGAATCAAAACTGAGCTGATGTTTGGGAAACCAATGCATCCAAGCACGCGCTCGCCCTTTCCTAGAGCCCATGTGTGACTCACGGACGTCTGTCAAACCAATCATACAGCCCATCACCTTATCGCGCTCCCTCCACCCCGCGGAGATACACTTAGACCCCTCTCACAGGGCCGGAGAACCCTGAACCGAACAGTAATTAAATGCTCCTTTTCAATAGAAATCTGACCCATTAATCCTAAAATCACAGAAAGTTTTTCTTTCTCATCAGACTATCCCTTTCTTTCATCTTCACCTTTGAATAATATTTTCAATATCCTTGATGGTGTTAACCTTGCAACACTTTTGAAAAATGTTCAATGCCACACCTTGGGGAAACACTTCAACCTTTAAACTATTATTAACAACAGTGTAGACAAGAGTGTGGTTAGATAGACACATCTAAATGCACAAAAATTACTGACGATGCTTTTAAAAGGGTGCACAATCCATCAGTGAGGACTGTTTTCTTTTTCTTTTGGATCATCTAGAGATCGAATAGAAACGTTTTCGAAATAAGGATGAGTTTGCAAACTTTCTTCAATAACTCTTTGCAGCAACTCTGGTTCTTTCATTTTCCTCTTGGTTTCTGGATCTTCACGAGAAGTTACATTTTCCTTTGATGAAAAATATTTTGGACACCCAGGAAAAACACAGGGCACAGCTTCAGGGGCCAGTCGGGGTCTGGATGACGGTGCACTCACTTCTTGCCATGTTTTCTCATCCACAACACTGACTTCCCAGAGGATATCACATTGTTTGAAATGTTTGTGACGTACCTTGAAATAGAAATTAATATTAATAAAACAATAATCCAGACTTATCCATACAAGATTATGATAATAGATAAGAGGTTTTGTAATCAATTTAAGTATCACAATTTTTGCTAAGTACCATTGACAAATATACTAGAATTCTACATTACATATATTTTTATAACGTGTTTATTTTATTGTTGGTAGTACATTTTTGGTTATAAGATATCCATTATTTATTTAACATCATTTCTTTATTTTTTCTACAACGTTCCGGGAAACCACTTGTTCCCTTTATCAGGTATTCTCTAAAATAACAATTATATAGTTAACTTTCATTTTACAATCATACCTATACATGTATCCTAATTAACATTAAAAACATTATTTCATTCTTAATATAAGATTGTCATTTAAAATGAAAAGATTTAAAAACAATATTTAAAAATATTTTTTGTTTTAAGAATCTATAATGTATCACAATTTTAAGATTAAAACCAATCACACATTATTTTACATTAAGAATATATATACATATATTATATATATATATATATACATATATATATATATGTATATATATATATATATATATATACATATATATATATATATACACACACACATTTTTACATTAAGAATATGCTTCGTACAAAACACAATTGTGAGGCTCACCTTTATTCATAGTTCAGCAGTGCTGTCCTAGTACATTCTTTCAACTTCAAACGACTTGATCTTCTAATAAGAGGCCGCTCATCTACAGTCGCGTCACCTTCCAAACTAGTGGAGGCCGCGTCTGGCGTGTGTGTGTGAGGGGAAGAGGTTGACGATCGATTCACAGAACTTGCATTATTTAATGTTTTAAAAGAGTTTACATTCTTGTTCTATCTTAGAGTGTATACTACCGTATTATATTTAGATGTCATTTGATTAGTATCTATTATGGAATTCATTGTTTTGCTTAATTTGATATTTATAGTTTCTGAGATTAGTCTAGGTAATTTTCTTGTCTCTTTATCTATGATTTTTACATTGTCAGTCAATTTTATGATGTTCTATCCTGTGTTTGGTAATAGTTTTGTTTCTCGGTTACTTCTTTGATATTTTTCTTATGTTCAGTAATTCTTTTCCTTAGTTTCCTTTTAGTTTGTCCTATGTACTTCGTGTCACAATCTTGGCATTTTATTTCGTACACAACATTCTCTTTATCGTTAGTGTCAATTTTGTCTTTATGATTTTTTACCATTCTTAATTTGTTCATTTTATATAGTGTTTTTATGTGTGTGTGTGTATATATATATATATGTGTGTGTGTGTGTGTGTGTGTGTGTGTGTGTGTGTGTGTGTGTGTGTGTAAAATATAATGGTAGTAAATGAACGTTTAATTGAAATATAATAGAACTTACCCTTGAATTTGTTTTTCCACAATCCTTTCGTGGAATAACACGTGTACATTCTCGCGACCCTTTTTGGTGGTGTAATTACCATTGCAAAATAAAACAAAGCATTTCTGAACCATCGTGTGCTTTTTTACTGTATTCAAAATCCACAATTTAAAATACTTTACCAGATTTAAGTCATTTTAGCACCTGAGTATAAACCACGCCAAGAAAATAAAATGCGTAGGGTCTGCGCCGAACCATACTCTGGTGTGAACTTGAACACAAACTCGGCTTCCTGTTGGCTCCCGCGTAATGGCGTTAGCAAACTTCCAAAGCTCAGCTGTTATGCCTTCTATATCAAGAAGGTATTAGTTGAATGTAATCTGTTTAGAATCTAGTAGAAATTGTAGAAAATTGTGCAGAATAAACATAGGGAGAAATGAAATATGTACATTTTGAGAAATTAATTTAATGTTTAATAATTGAATAGAAAACGTGAGAGAGAAACTGTTGCAACTTCAGGTCTGATGCGATTTACAATAACAAGAAATTATATCCTTTATAATCCCGATACCAATGTCGACTGATTTAAATTCTGAAATTTTTCATATTATTGCGATGGTTTTAATGCGCTTGAATAGTAGATGCGCGTTAAACTTCAGCCGATACCGATTCATTCTATATAGAAAAACTAATTGGAAGAAATGGAACGTTCTCTTCTTTTCTATTCTAGCATGTGCTAAATAAAGATCACCCTAATGTTTTACGGCAATGTTTTCACCAATATCGTAGTTATTTGTAATATTGGTGTTAATTTTAAATTATTTAATACAAAAATATAAAACGAATTTTACCATAATTGTACATCAATTACCGTGGACTTAAAATCCTGGTATTTAAACGTACCAAAATGTCTTCATCCTGGTAAAAATACCAGGATCCTGGTATTTGGCAACACTGGTTAGGGCGAGCAACTGCGGAAGCTCTCCCCTCCCCTCCGTTGCTGAGAGGGGTGCCAACCTGTCCCAGGTTAAACCGTGCTAACCTTAGCGCTCGGGAGCGATAATGGTTGGGAGTTGATGGAAACGTTACACTGTCTAGTAGAAAAATGTCGAAGTTTGGGCAGCATGTTAGAAATTCACAGGGATGTTTGTCTTAGACATCTTTTCCTTGTACATTGACAAAATTTTTAAAATGGCCGAGGGGATACTTCAACCCAACTTACATATTTTGTCATTTGAACACTTGAGCTGTGTACTCCTTAAATTCCGTAGCGTAAAAATACGTAAATAAAATGAACAAGCTTGTTGCAGTTTTGTAAAACAATACAAAATAGACAAAGGTAACTGATGGACAAGTTCTGTGAATAATTCTGCCAATATTGTGTATTAACGAAAGTATCTAATGTCAGGTTAAGGAATAAAGCAGCAGTGATTATTTTTGTTGTATGTTTGTAGTTTTGTTGTAAAAATGTATCAAACAGGCTTGAGTGATCGACTCCTGTCCAGATACATCTTGTGAATAACAGGGATGTGAAAGTAGAACAGAAACCATGAGTTTAGGAAAAAATACTACTTTTCACTTAAACAGCGGCGGATCCACAAAATTGTATTAGGGGAAATAGTCAGTTTTAGTTCGGATCCCTAAACCATGTAAGTTGCGATTTTAGAAAAAAAACATATTTAGCGTGATAAAAATGTGCATTTATAAAGGGAATTCTATTTTGAAATGTGCAGCGTTTTGTATGTGGGTTAATGGGTTAAATTAACTGGGTAAAATTGCCAAAAATTTTAAGATTGGGCATGGCTCTCATTCCAGTCCTTTTGGATCCGCCACTGCGATTAAATTCAGTTTACTTTTAAACAAGGTGGATTCTTATTTTTCTCTTATACTTTTATAATAGAATGGGCATCACTCATTTTGCAGCATGTGTAATACCAAAGAACATTTGCAATGAATGGTATTGTAATGCCTTCCAGTGACATGGATTGATGGAAACCATTGATGTGATGTTAACGTACGCTTGTGTTGATATATGTTGGCGTTTACTTATTACGAGAACTGCCATATTTCTATGAAAACTTAGTTATAGAATTAGCACATCGATGAGACACAGATATAGAAATGTTGCTTATTCTGTATTTTTAATGTTCAATGTTTTTGTTTATTTTGATTCTCTGAACGTGTTTTATTAATACATTTGTAATATTGCGAAATTGACAATAAAGATAATGAAATGCAATTCAACATTTAGTCGTTGGTTTCATTACATCATTTGGTGGAGGTACTATTTTGTTCGAAATCCCATTTCCTTCATTGAGATCTTCCCTGTCAACTTCTTCGTGGAGGAATTACTTCAGGGGTTCATACATGCAAGAGCATGCTAAAACGGCAATAAGAAACATTCGTCTTACGAGTCAAAACGTTGGCAGTCGTATTCTTACGTCAAATTTGAAACTCCCGTAGCCATTGATTTCATTAGAAATAGAGTACTGTTTCCGTAACAGGTAAATTTGAAAATACCAAATGTTTCATATTTAAATTATGTACTACTAGAGGTATACCCGCTCATTAAATGAGCGGTTTCTTTTTTCTCTACTTGTTAAGTAATCAGGTAAAGAAAAAAACTTTCACTTTACATTGAAAATACCTTGAAAACTAAGAAACGTCTTAAAGAAAAACCCTTTTTCAAAAGGATTGAAAGGTTCACAAATTCAAAAAAGTCTTTGCAATTCAATTACAATATATTTATTAGTTTTCTTTAAATATTTTAATTAAATATATAGTTACAATAAATATAAGACAGTAAAGTTCATGTGTATGGAATGTTACAATACATCATATTTATAATGAATATGGTAAGGTTTGAACATGAGCCACTACTATTTTTTCCACCCTGAAAAAGCGATTATATTAATTGTTAACAACGTTATTTCAGTCAATATTCACGTAAAACATTGCATCTAAAGGTGTGAAACATTTTAACCTACTCAATGAAAGAGCCTTACAACAGATCCACTGTCAAAGAACACATCATCCTCTAAAATCACTCAATAATATTCATGTGATACATTGCATATCAAAGTGAAAATGTTGTAACCCACAATTAATGAAACAGATTCATGAAACAACAGATCCACTGTCTAAGAACACATCATCCTCCAAAATTCACTCAATAATAGTGTGTCCAATTCACTCAATATTTGTGTGAAATATGCGTTTCAAGTGCGAAACGTTTTAACCAAACAATTAATGAAATAGATTCTCACAACAGATCCACCGTCTATGAATACATCATCCTCTAAAATACTGTATTCCCCCAAAATAACAGTTGTGGGGCTAATTTTATAAAATAAATCTTAAATCTAACTTGAGACAATGGCATGGTTATCCAGTGTTTCAGTTCTTCCTATGAACAATGTAGTTCTGGTGGGGAATGTTTTGCAATTTTGTGTGTGAAAAAATGTTAATGAAATTGAGGTTCACACAACAGATCCACTGTTAAAAATACATCATCTAAAATTCACTCAATAAAAGCGTGTCCAGTTCACTCAATATTTGTGTGAAATATGCCTATCAAAGTGCAAAAAATTTTAACCACACAATTAATGAAACAGAGATTCACACAATGAAATAGAGATTCACACAACAGATCCACTGTTAAAAATACATCATCCTCTAAAATTCACTCAATAATATTCATGTGATACATTGCATATCAAAGTGAAAAATGTTGTAACCCACACAATTAATGAAACAGATTCATGAAACAACAGATCCACTGTCTAAGAACACATCATCCTCTAAAATTCACTCAATAATAGTGTGTGCAGTTCACTCAATATTTGTGTGAAATATGCCTATCAAAGTGCAAAAAATTTTAACCACACAATTAATGAAATACAAAGTAGAGATTCATACAACAGATCCACTGTTAAAAATACATCATCCTCAAAAATTCACTCAATAATATTCATGTGATACATTGCATATCAGAGTGTGAAACATTGTAACCCACAAAATTACTGAAATAGAGATTCACACAACAGATCTACTGTTTATGAATGCATAATCCTCTAAAATAATGTTTCCCCCCAAATAGTTGTGTGTATAATTTTATAAAATAAATCTTAAATCTAACATGAGACAATTGCAAGGTTATCCAGTTTTTCAGGTCTTCCTTTGCACAGTGTAGTTCTTGTTGGAAACATTTTGCAATTTTATGTGTGAAAAAAGGTTTGTGCCGCCTTACAGAAGAAAGAGTCAACATAGGTGAAATGTTAACTAATATTCTTCAGAAAACAAAGATGCAATATATTAAATGAACATTACTCGATAACTTATCTATTGTTTCTAAAGTAAAATTAATATCTTACAATATTTCTTTGTAGAAAACATTAGATGTGTAATATTTACAATTGAAATCTCCTTGTACACTGGATTTTACAATTTCCACTTTTACATCATGAAAGGATTTTACTCGTGAAAAACTGACATAGAGTTGACCATGTGTGAAAACTGGTGAACGAAGATAAATACCTATCTTATCAAATGTTTGGCCTTGCGATTTGTTTATTGTCATAGCAAAAGACAAACGGATTGGAAATTGACGTCTTTTCATCATAAATGGCATTGTAGGGTCTGAAGGCATTAACTCTATTCTTGGTATGAGTACTGTCTGCGAGTTAGTCTTTCCTGCTATAATTACTTCTGTTTCAATCAAATTCCTATGCATTCTTTTAACTACCATTCTTGTACCATTCACCAATCCCTTTTCAGCATCCAGATTTCTCACTAACATAACAACCGCACCAATTTTCAATGTCAATTTGTGTGGAGGCAGTCCTGAAGGATTTAAAGTGTTCAAAAATTCTGTGGGATATAGCTGTTTGTCACTCTCTTTTTCTGTTAAAACAACTGAATCTATGCTTAAATATGTTTTTGAATCCCCCTTGATAATTTCTGTTACTACTCTATTATTTATCATCAAACAATCTTCATTTTTGGGGCATAGAATAGCTCTATTATAACAATATTCGCTATTTCCACCTTCAACCAATTTATCAAAAATGTGAGTAACTATATCATCTCGGTAAATACACTGGGGTGGTATTTCTATTGCAACTGGTGATATTTCTTCATACACAGGAAGGGTACCATTTCCTAGTTTAATTAACCACTCACTGAAGGCTGTGTCTCCTTGTGCTCTCATGTTCCTGGTGAGTCTGTATTGATGTACAAATGGCCACAATTCCGATGATTTTAATACTTGTTCACAAATGGTAACCCTGTTTCCTCTACGTACAACCGGAAGGATTTGTCTAAAATCACCACCAAAGAGGATACATTTACCTCCAAATTGTTCCTGTGATTGCATGATATCTTGTAGAAGTTTGTTTACTACAGTTAATGCCACTCTTGGTACCATTGAAACTTCATCCCAGATAATCAAATGTGCCTTTCGTAAATTATCAGCCTCTGTCGAATTAGGTCTCAAAGAAGATACTGAATTTTCCAGCATAGGAATTGGGAACTTGAAAATGCTGTGTGCTGTTCGACCACCTTCCAATAAAGTTGCAGCTATGCCTGTCCAAGCAACAGGAAAAACAATTTTGGTTTCTCCTGTAAGAATGTGTAAAATGCATTTATAAATGAAAGTTTTTCCTGTTCCTCCTGGGCCATCTACAAACCAACATTTTGAATGTCCAGATTTAATGCATCCTAATACTTCATCTACAATGGTCTTTTGTTCGTGATTCAGAGAGGCATACAATGCCTTTCCTTTCTGAATTTCATCTTCTTTATTGAACACAAATGATGAGCGCTGTAAATTCAGAAGAGGTTCAGGTAGATTGAGTTTGGAACAATTTAAACCATGAGATTTAAGAATATTGTTAATTTCAGACAATGCCAAATGTTGACTGAATTCATCACTGTGACTTAATTTGAAATCCTCACATAAATAATTTTTAAACTTTTCCCACATATCTTTGATGTTTGAAGGATTGCAAAAAACGCATATGTATGCAAACAACTGTCTCAGCTTTTGAGGCATGTGAAACAATGATGCTTCGTCAAGACAATCATTCCATTCTTCATCATCCTCTACCAGATGTAGAGCTTTAGCAGCCAAGAAGAAAGTTTCACATTCTTGTCCATTAATTGTTTTAAGCTCCTCATATGATGAAGCCCCCTTTCTATGCAGAAGTAAAATGCGAAGGAAGAATCTCTCTCTATCAGAAGGATTTACAGTGAACATTCTTCCAATGCACTTGCTCGATCTCTTCCTTTTTTGCCACTTATTATTTGACCATATGTAATGTTCTGGGATATCTTTATACAGAATGTCTTTTGCAAACACATCAGTTTTATTTAATGCAAACCATCCTGTCAACTTCGTTTCTCTTGCATTGGCACTATTCAATGCTTCTCTTTCATTTCCTGCTTGAAAATATACAATATGTTCCTGTGGCAAATGTACCGGTAATCTCTCTATTGAGTGAGATTTCTTCTGCATATACCTTTCGTGGAGACGCCAAACTGCTTCTGCTGGACTCACATAGCGAGTATTGATGTGAGCAGAAGCCTCATCTACTGACATAGTTGCCTCATTTTCTGCATTTTGTCTAATTTTAAGTGCAGCACAGTCATGGCCCTTATAAATATATTTGAATACATACTTTATGCACCTTATAGAACTGCAGACTTCAACATTTATATGGGCATTGAATCTTAATGTCAAGTACGGGTTGTATGGCACGATCCATCTGTTGTCTACCTGAACACCATTACGCACTACAATTTTATTGTCATTTCTTCTTCGATATAGGGGGTACCCATTAATATTGCTGTGCGTTTCTGCAACAAATTCTTTGGGATAACCCTTAGTGCAGGTTCCATTTTCCATGCATGGAGCAGCTGGATTTAAAGAACCGCATGGTCCATGTATCATGCACCTACTCACAATGTTGTGCAGTTGTGGATCTACAGACACATCTGGCAATTCAGCCGTCACAATAGAATCAATGTCTTCTACCTCTCTTATCTTGTCTTCATCTTTTAAGACAACTAAAATGTGTGCATGTGGCAAACCCCTCTTTTGAAATTCTATAACGTGCACATGAGCAGTAACTACACCAAAGATATGCCCTTCCGTAATTTCCGACATCAGAGCTATTAATTTTTGATAAAACACTCTAGAAACTAAATCAGGTCTATTTTCAGATTTTTGGTAGGAAGGTACATTATCAACTATTTCTTTCCACTTGGGATTAGCAGTAAAAGTAATAAATAAGTCAGGTTTCCCAAAACGTGCTACAATAGACATGGCATCTTGATAATTTTGGAGCATGTTCCTTGGACTCCCTATGAAAGTAGATGGTAAAACCACTGGTATTCCAGGACGTATACCTCGTTCATGAGCTTCTGAAGAGAGGAAATCCATCAGTCCTTTGTAGTTTTCAGCTCTTAGTTGCTTCTGATGCGACATCACATATGCAATTCTTGAACCCTCAACTTTGACGTAAGCATCTACAACGTATTGTTGGAACAATCTGCCAGAACTGTGTAAAATACTGAAACCATCTCTTACTGCTAAGCGGTAAGAATAGTACTGCAACTGAGTAACAACATTACGAACCGAGGTGGTATGGACAGAATCATGACTGAGCCCAAGCTTCCACGATGGTTCTCCACATGGAAAAAGTAATGGATAAGACATGGGATCAGTATGAGGGTTGAGAGCAGAAATTCTTTTAACCTGATGACCAGATGCTTTGGAATGAATCGTGAAAGAAATATTGTTGGGGGGAGCTCCATCGTCACTTAGAAATACAGCGGCAATTTCACCAGTTGTAGATGGATTGTAACGTCTTTTATCAAAAGTATTGTCCGCAGAAAAAGTTATATGGTAAGTAGGAACAGAATCAGAACAGGTTTGCTTCAAATTTGCTTCCACGTCAACCATATGTTTAAACAATTTCGCATAGGGATTGACACTGTGAAGCATGTGCATCAGTAAAGACATTAAATCAGTGTCACATTCCTTATTACTACTTTCATTCATTCTGACTTGTAAAGCAGAGTCCGAGTCTAGAATAAAGAGACCTGCGTACTTTGGAGGATTGTCATTATTGGGATGTAGTGTTCCCACTGAATGGTACATTTGTCCATGAATTTTATAACAGTAAGGCCCACGGTTTCTGAAAGTTGAAATATTTGCTTGCACAGAGGCAAATGCTAGAGCATTGTTATAATTTCTAATGTTATTCAAGTAATGTCTTGATTGTTCATCATTTTTGGTAATTAACTTCTGTATGAGTTCAGGAACCTCAATAGGGGGAACAATATCAGATTTTATTTTGCCTTTGTGACAACAAATAGTAAACCCACCTTGTACTTTTTCACAGGCAAAGTTTCTCGCATTACAGTACTCACACAACAAAGACATTTCTCCCAAATAATATTCCTGGACATCTTTATCATTTCGGAGCATCCGTCCCTTCTTGTTCACCCTACTGTTTGACTGTACTGGGTATTCTTCTCTGCGGACTGAGACATCTGGTTCATCCGATCCTCTGCCAACTTCATTTACTTGTCGTGAAGGACACCTTCTGTTGTTTTGATCTCTCTTTCTTTTCTTACGTTCGCTCTCCAAATTCAAACACCTCTTACGTGCCATTGTATCTACAAATCACAAATCATATCAGTATATAAATATGTTGTCCACAAATGATAAATATTACAAATCAGTTGTAAACTACAAAGTATTAGCTATAACAATATTACAGCACTGTAATAATTTTCAATTTATTAGTCATTTTCAGGATTGATTAGAGAAAATATTGCAAGAAATGCACACTTACAGATCAAGTAAGTCACAGTTCTTCCCTTTTAAAAATGTAAGGGTGAAATGTTTAATACCCTTACCCTGTTAATTTGTCAGTGGCCTTGCACGTTCCTGAAAATAATTCATCAACATCAGTATACCTGTCATTCTATTTACAAATTACATATAAGAACTCAGTTATATAGCAAGATTGCAATACCAATTGTATTAATAAGTACCTTTCGTTAATCCTTTGGTTTCAAAAATTTGAAAGTTCACTGCCACACTCAAATAGATTCTTGGCGTTGCTTTGCAAGCTGCTGAAAAGTATTCAGCAATCTCAATGTACAAAAACATTCAATAAATAGTTAAGTACAATGTACAACTCCCAAACAAAACAAAATCATACATGTATACCTTACATATAATTCCCTTATCCTGTTAATTTGTCGGTGGCCTTGCACGTTCCTGAAAATAATTCATCAACATCAGTATACCTGTCATTCTATTTACAAATTACATATAAGAACTCAGTTATATAGCAAGATTGCAATAATACCAATTGTATTAATAAGTACCTTTCGTTAATCCTTTGGTTTCAAAAATTTGAAAGTTCACTGCCACACTCAAATAGATTCTTGGCGTTGCTTTGCAAGCTGCTGAAAAGTATTCAGCAATCTCAATGTACAAAAACATTCAATAAATAGTTAAGTACAATGTACAACTCCCAAACAAAACAAAATCATACGTGTATACCTTACATAATTACATTATTAATAATACATGCCTTTAGCAACTACTTTGGCTTCAAAAATTCCAAAGTTCACTGTCTCGCTCGAATAGATTTTTGTCGTGGCTTTGGACTCTACTGAAAAATAACGTGCATTCTTCGATTTCACAAAATGTCCAAGACCTCAAACCTGTAACGGTCGTTGCGAGAAGAGAAGAGTTGCTGAGTTCCCATCATGCTTGCTGCTGTTCCCGTCGATTCGATAATCGATTCTGAAGTGAAGCAAATATCTAAATCGAATCGCACGTATCGTCCGGCTGTTCATTTTATTGCAAATATTTTTTCTATACTAAAAAAATTGAAAAAAGTTAACCCCAGTCCGAGACAATGAAAAAAGAGCTTTCAGAAAAATGCTTCCCGAGCGGAATCGGTCGCGTACTTTATCCGTAGTAGTTCTAAATCGAAACTGCCTTTCCCTAATAATATATATGATGATGATAATTTGGCATCTTTATGAATTACTCGAGTAATTGCTCGCTTTTAAGAATGAATTTCTTTGCTTGTATCAACGTAAGTGCATTAGATGCAAAAAACTTCGCCTTTTCTGAAAGACGAGGCGTCTTCCTAGTCATTTACAGGACTTGAGATAAAGGGGAAAAGCGAAATGGAGCCATTTTAATTTCTGCTGGTTGGTGGAACAGGATGCTCCTGAAGCAGCATAAGAGACAAACCAAATAGACATCCCATTCAATTGAAACCATTTGTACGAAATTTTCCTGAATATATTGCTCACATATTTGCTAGTAAATACTGTTAAGTCAATAAAAGCCAACCAATCGGTTTAAGCATTTTCCTGTTCAGTGACCAAGAAAACAAAGATATACTTTGCAACGTGACATGAAACTTTTGAAAAGGTGTTGAATGGTTAAGTTAATCATAACCAGGTAAGTACGTCATGCTCAAAATACTTCGGTAACAACTTAAAATGTTATGTACAACTTTAACTCGACTCCATTTGACATTATACCATACCTTGCCGGGTTCTCCCAATCCTTTCCACCTAATTCCACTGGTCAGAACTTAATATCCACACAAATCAATTGGTCACAATCTTCAGTAGTGCTGTATTGTGGTAAGTGTGCAACTTTGAATTCGTGAATTCAGCTCATGAAGACTTAACCAAGGTAAGTAAGACCTACAGTACATTCAATCAAAAGAGTAATTATGTAGCAGAAAATTTCATCACAGTTCTATTTTATAAGTGAAGAACAACTGCTTGCATTGGCGGCTGGTGCCCCAACAAACGTGGGGGTACCAGCTCCATCGAATTATGAAATCCAATTTCCAAAGTACAAAACAAAAAATTAAATAAAATGTAACCAATTCATGTAAATTTATTAAAACTAAGTTTAATAATGTATTCAAACATTATTTACGTAATTTTACCTTCTCGCGCTTAAGAAAAGAAAGTTTTGTAATGCTGCACGAAAAAACGGCGAATTTTCGTCAGAAAAACTCTTATTACAGGTCCTTGGTAAAGAATAAGTGCATAAATCCAGTTGCTAAATTTAGAAAAAAATCCTCTAACACATGATGCATTCAGAATCCATGTTTTATGGCTCCTTGATACCGAAAAATCGATTGACAACAAAATGTCCGTCTGTCTGTGAACAACGCTAGCGGCTAAGCCGTTTCTCCAAAATTGATACTCCCCGATTGATCTCGCTGATTGCCGGCACCTTGAATTGGAAATCGATATTTTAATTTTGGGTGGGTGGGGTACTTCGCATGAAGCCCCTGGGACATTTTCAAAAAAAAACGGCACCATCGATTTTGATGAAATTTTGTAGTTGGATAGTCTGAAAGACCTTTAAGAGAATGGCGCAGGTCTTATGTTGTTTAAAAACTCTGATTTTTCGAAAATTGAAAAAAAAGAATTTTTTCAGCGTCTTCCTACAACTACAATTATGAAGATACATTTTTTTCCAAATGAAATATGTTCAATAAAAACTGATCTTCGAATTAGGTCATCTTCAATTTTACGAAAATATGAGTATATTTTTTAGTAATTTGGCGACAAAATAGTCCTCCGCTCTCAATTGACTGCGCTTCCTGAAAGTAAAATAAATAGGGCTCATGAAGTTAATACGAAGCAGTTGAATGGTACGAATGTTAGAATTTGAAAATTGTTTCATATTTCTTTGTTCGTTTCTTACGTTGGAGCTTTTGTTTTAAGTTTACAAATTAACCCTTTATTTAACTTACACTATAAATTATTCGCTTTGCTTAATAAGATGTGGGAATAAGTAATACCGTACATTTGAAGGGCTTAGTGCGAGGAGGTGTTAACTTTGAGAATGCCCAAAAGAGATATTTGAAGTTTAGTAAACTTGCCTGGAACTTTTTTTTATATTATTGGTAATGATTTATTTTTTGTATATTTCTTTCTTTCCTTGGTCTGAACTATTTGGTGTACCATCTGTGCTCTTACCTCTAATATAACTATAAAATATTCACTCCTTTTTTGAAAGAAGGTGTCAACTCAGAGTTGACACCTTTTGCCAGTAAGGAGACGTAAAGAAACACATTGCAGAAAGGTGTTAACTGTACTCTGGGAATATTTTCTGATGGAAAGTAATCTGAAAATGGTGCTTGTATTAAAAATGAAGAGATTAATGCATGAAGATGTTAACTCAATTTTTATGTTTGCTACCAAAACTACTTTTCTAAGAGTTTCCTATTAGTTGCTTTGCTACTTTTGAAGAAAATCACAATGTCATAAAAAAGAAGTAATTTCCAGTAATATGAAAAAAGTTCCATCCAATTTTACCAAATCAAAAATCCCCTTTGGCCATTTTTTGTTTACACCTTCTTGCACTAAGCCCGTCAAATATTACAATATGTATTACTCATTTCAGTGAACAAGAACATTTATTTTCTAATTATAACACATTACAATATTATGCTTATTTTTTCTCATTAGTATTACAACTCCTCTCGCTTGAATTATTCGGTAGAAATAAAAGAACACATTCTATTCAAAACTTTATATAAACTACTAATTAACATAAAAATTAATCTCCCCTCTCCAGGGACTGATATAATCCCCGGAAAACAGAAGGGACGAATTTAATTTGTTTGAATTTTTTTGCGATCGCGTACAAAAAGGTGCCAACTGTTGAGTTCACACCTTGCATACCCGGTTTCCTACGTGCGATAAGTTGACACCTTCTTCACATCAAATATTTCGAAAAGTATTGTGATTTTTATAAAAACTAGTACAGCAACTAATAGGAAACTCCCAGAAAAGTTGTTTTGACGATAAAAGTAAAAATCACAAAATTCTGAGTTAAAACCATCATGCACTAAGCCCTTCATTTAAATACCGAGTAATTTTTATGTATATAAAATACGTTTCATTATTATTTTTTTTCGATCCTTTCATTTTCTTGCTAGCGATATCAACAATGATAAATTGAACTAGTGTTCTACAGAATGGCACAGACTTTCCCGTATTAGTTGTCTATTTCCTTGGGTCTGGACTAGCTGTTCGGAATTGCCACATACTACTCATGTCAGCTGCCATCTATCGCCGCCCAAAGTACATTTTTTGACATTTTCTTAAGTTTTCGGTTTCCTAATGGTAAAACGGAATTATTTATTTTAGAATACTAAAGAATACTAAAATCTCGTCCTAAATGGCAATTTTCTTTTAAAACTTTGTAGCCGTTTTTAAGAAAATGGCTTTTAAGCGCTACTAAAAGCGGGAAATATGAAGCTCTTTTTCACCGAAATTTTTTGAGTTTTCAAAAAACTTAGTTTGAAGTCATTTGAAGCACATACACTCACAAATATAATACAAATTGCGTGTAATGTGCATTTTAAAGATATGAGAGATCATTCAAAAAAATTACATTTGTACTTTTTAAAAAAAAAAAAACTTAAAATAACCGTCATAATAAGAATGCTATTAGCGCTATCCGTTCCAAAAGTTCGAAAAAATATTTGAAGCCATTTATGAGAAAATGGCATTTGAGTGTTTCTGAAAAGTCGGAATTTTGAGCTAGTTTTCAAAGAAAACGGTTGAATTTTCGAGAAACTCTAGTTGACAATATTTAAAGCTCATGTACTTATTAATATAATAATGTGAACAAATCGCCACTAATGTAAATATTAACGACGTGAGAAAGTAAAAAAATTACATTCTTGCAATTTTTGAGAAAAACAAAATAGAGCAATATGGCATTTATCCATAGGCGTATCTAGGTATTCAGGCGCCCATGACAAGCATCAATTTTGCGCCCCTGTCAGGATTCTTCAAATGAGGGGTGTTGTTATTTGTTATGGCGGGTATTCTCTAATTAGCGCCCCTTGTGAGTGGCGCCCATGGCACCTGCCATGTCTGCCATACCGTAGATACGCCTCTGCATTTATCTTCTCATAGAGTACATTAGGCACTATACCCACCAAAAGTTTAAAGAAAAAATTTGGAGCCGGTTTTTGAGAAAATCTTTTTTTAATTTCTTAAAATTGCACATATTGCACGCAATATTTCGCGAAAACTACTAAAATTTTCAAAAAAATATACATGACCTTAAAGAAAGAACTCGCTATTAGTAACAAATTTTATTCGAAGGAAAACTTTATCCTCAATTTTTTAGTTGGCGGAAGACGCCGAATAAAATTCACACTTTTGCAATTTTCGAAAATTCAGAGTTAACCGAGAAAATCGGACCTATGCCACCGTCATAAGTGTATTTTACCCTATTATACCCTAACTGAAATTTGTTTTGCATATTGAGTTCTTTCACAACGAGCATGTAAATGTTTTTCAAAATTTTATTAGTTTTCGTGCAATATTGCGTGCATTATGTGCAATTTTAAAAAATTACAAAAACAAGATTTCTCAAAAACGGCTCCAAATTTTTTCTTTAAACTTTTGGTAGGGATAATGGTAAATGTATTCTATCAGATGACATAAAAGCCATATTGCTCTATAGGTTGGCTTTCTCAAAAATTTCAAAAATGTAAATTTTTTCACATGCTTCGCACGTCAATAATATTTACATTAGCGGCCATTTTTTCACATTATTATATTTATGAGTACATGTGCTTTAAATAATGTCAAGTAAAGTTTCTCGAAAACACAACCGTTTTCTGTGAAAAGCAGCTGAAAATTTCGCATTTTCAGAAACGCTAAAACGCCATTTTCTCATATATTGCTGCATTTTGTTCCTTCAAACTTTTGTGCTAATTACACTCTTTAGTATAGCGTAAAGTTTACTTTGAGTTTTTTTTGTTTTTCAAAAATTACATAATTGTAATTTTTTTGAAAGATCCCTCACATCTTTAATATGCACATTACCGGCAATTTGTAAATATTATTATATTTGTGAGTGTAAGTGCTTCAATAACTTCAAATAAAGTATTTTGAAAACTGAAACATTTTCTGTGAAAATGAGCTTCAAATTTCGCATTTTTAGTAGCGCCAAAACGCCATTTTCTCTTAAACGGCACATAATTTTTAAAAGAAAATTGCTATTCATGACCAGGTTTTTGTGTTCTTTAATATTCTAAAATTAATGTTTCCGTTCTACCAATAGGGAACCGAAAAATTAAGAAAATGACAAAAAATGTACTTTTGGCGGTGATAGATGACAGCTGGCAAGAAAGTTTTTGTGGCAATTCCGAATAGCTAGCGAAGACCCAAGGAAATAGAAAACTAATACGGTAAAGTCTATGCCATTCTGTAGCACCACTAGTTACGTATTTAGCATTATATTACATATTTTGCTATTTTCACACAGTATTATCCATTCTATCATTTTTCTTTAATTTTATTACTTATTTTTATGAAAAAAAGTATTTAAAAATATGAGCAGTTTTTCTTTCATTATTGGTGAAATTTAGGTGTATAAAGTATCATGGTTACCAAATTTCGTGATTTTTAACCTTAATTTTCGAGAAACTTATGAAATGTAACATTTCAATAAGTGCACGCTGAAGTAATGTTTTCTGGCAGTAGATACTAAGTATCACCGTGGCTTCGTACGACTAGTATGGTTCGTGGTGCATATAACCTTGCTGTGGCTGTTAAACTGCGGTCGCGGATAACAATAGATGAATCTTTTACCACTGACGGGAAAGTTGTATGGTGCAAGGTATGCATCATCTTGTGCTCTCAAAATGATTTTTAAAACGTTTGTATTATTTTCAAATTTTGTTTAGAATTTTTTATATTTAATATTTATTTAAATAATTATTTAATATTTTTAATTATTATTTAATATTGCATATTATATCCCATTTTACATATTTATTACATGTTCTTTCTGTTTCCATTACATATTTATGTACATATTTTGATGTTTCATACTATATATTTTTCTATTCTCTAATAATAAAAAGTGTTAACATGTAATTTCAATCTTCAACTCAGAGAGTATATTGTTACAAAATTTGCGTTAACACCAGTGAGCTCTCTATACGAATGTATACGAATACCACTATGAGTGATGTTGGCAGTACCGAATCGCGATTACCCGGAATGGCACAAGGAAGAAAACAGGGGGAGTCCCCGGCGACATCGATCGGTCAACGCCCGAGCCCAGGGCTGTCAGAAGAAGCGGCGCGCAGCTGACCTTGAAATGGTTTGGCGCACCCAGCTCGCATTTCGAACCGATAATAGGTTCCGAGAATAGTAACGGGATGAAAAATTTCATTTTAAAATTACGAATAGGGCGCAATAAACGCATGGATATGTTATAAAAATACATCTATTAAATTAAATGAATGTATTAATATCAATTTACTTTTAGACAAAATATGTAAAATCCATTTGTTTTTCAAGCATTCTTCATCTAAGAAAGAGGTTTCCTCAGATTAGATAGTGAAATAAATAAAATAAAGTAAAACATTTGAACGACGATTTTGATTTAAAATAATTTTTCGATCAATTGAAAAACGTTTTTGTACATTCTTTAACGAATCTGTGCGTCGTATTTTTTTAAAATAAAAATCACACATAATATTTTTTACATATTATATTCTAAATTCAATTATTGAGAAACTATTTTAAAACTTTCTTAAAGTAATAAGGACTCGGACTGAAATTTTACTTTCTCTTGCATCTCACAGTAACTCGTTGCTGTGCAACAACGAATGTGGTATTGTTTAGCGGTTTTGGGGAAAAAGTAAAGTATTTAAATATCAACATTTCAAGTTTAAAAGCATAACAATTAAGTAAGAGAAACCTTTGGAATTTTTTTCGAGCCTGTTCCAGGCTTCTAAGACACAGTAAAAAATATTTCTTGTTATTTTTTTTAAAAGTATTTTTTGTGTTTGAATTTGGGCCTGAGAAAATGTTCAAAAATATTTTTCTGATAGTACAAACTGTGTTCTTATTTATCATATTTTTTTCAATCAGAAAAAATAGTGTTAAGTTGACTAAACAAATTGAAATTAAAAAAACACATTTTTGGCTGTAGAGGGGTGTGGGTGGTGGGACGGGGACTAAGAAACCTTTCAAAAATATTATTTTTGTGTTAGAATTATAGTGTAACTATTTACATGTAATTTGGTTGAGGGAACTTTTTACCATCTTATCCGGGGGTACCCTTTGAATTTGTAAAGCAATTTGCTAATTATCATTTGTTTGCACATGGGGTTATTTTTTTACTATCAATGTTAACATATTACTCATTATATTAATGTAAAATTTGTAAATTTGCTTTGTTCAGAATATTTTTTTTTAAAGTTACTCAAATATTTTTTTTAAATGGACTATTGTCAATCTACTTTTTTTTTTTTGTGACGAAGAGGTGGCCCAACGAGATTTTGTTCTTGAAAGCCTCACTGTACTTCAATTCGACCCGATGTGGTGGCTGAGTAAATAACTTTTCCACTCTACTTCACTGCGTGACGTGCACGTACGAGCTGTGCTTGACACCCCTGTTCCAGGCGGTTGGTGGACGGAGTACGTCCCAGACTAGTGGTGGGGGTAGACGTCTGCTCCGCTGGTGGGGTGGCCGAAGGACAGCGGACCGGCGGCGAGGAGCTGCGGACAGCTTGGAGCGAGTGCGAGTGTGTTTTATATTGCTTCTAATGTTCGGTGTAGTGAGAGAAGCCGGCCGGCTGCACAGTAATTAACAACTGTTACGTCTTACGATTGTGTTGTACGTCAGAAGTACGGTCTCCGTTTAGTTGCATGAACACGATATTCTGACCCTCATCGTTTCCGATTTTATCTAATTAAAATGATGGATACATCAATGTTCAGCATATTACAAACAGCTTACCCAGTGTAATAACGAAACCCTTTATTTATGTGTTTAATGTGGCATGTCTAGTCTGCCCTAAGATAGTTGGTGCCGGCGTGATTGTTGTTAACTGCATTTACAGTATTATTAGTGCGGTGATCTACATAATATCAACTCCATTCGTGCTTTGTTCCGTTGATTAGCTATGTGTGTGGCATTTTATTTAGTGCAGTTGCTACTGTAGTGCACTTCATAACTCTTACCCCATTCAACGTTCTCTTCACGTACGAAAACATTGACTCGGATTCGTGGTTTGATTTCCTGCAGAATCTTCGGCCTACCGTCTACCTAGTGTTGCTTCTGCTGACCCTTTTACTGTGGCAGGTATGTAAGATTTATGTCACGTGAGAAGTCTTTATTCTATACTGCGATTTTTCTAAGGGCGACCCTCAAGGCCACTCAAATCCCATCTTCGCGATGGAATATGTCACGGCATTTCGCGTCTTTCTCGCCGGTAGAAGTCGCATGATCGCGAGCACTGCTTCATACGGTCGCGATCGTGCGAAATCTAGCGGAACGACTGAGAAAGACGCGAAATGCCGTGACATATTCCATCACGAAGATGGGATTTGAGTGGCTTTGAGGGTCGCTCTTAGAAAACTCGCAGTATATACCAATCTCTTGTAAATCACCTGCTTATTTTCTTACAATTTAAGTTCAACTCAGTAGGTACCAATTTCAAAACTCCACACAAACCTCCTAGCATGTGTCTTTTTCTTCGCGAGATATTGCATGCTTGGTAAAGAGGTGTGCCAACCTCACCCGCAGCATTATGAGTGTTTTTCCGAATTACTTGCTTTTCAGTTATCCGTTAATTTCTTCCTAAACGTTTTCTTCAAAGTATAGAGTTATGTGGTCGATTTTTTTTAACGATATTCCACATTGTTTTAGTTTTGTTACTAGCATTCTAAATATTTTTCATTATTTTTGCCTGAACTTTCCTTAAAATTCTTTTATATTTTCGAAAGTAGACGGGTGATACGTTATACTGTTTACAAATAAAGTAAAGCGTACTTTATTTTTATACGATTCATTGTGATCATTTTACTTTTCCTGAAATGTTTAATTTTCCCTTTTTAAGACGAAAGCACGCGTTTAAATGAAATGAAAGCTTTGAGACAAATTACATTTTTAGTAGAAATGCAGTTTGCGATCCAATTCGTTCACGTACGCTGTCGGATACAAGAATGTGTCTCTCCCGGCGTAGTCCACGGGGCCACAGTGTGCGCGGCTGACGCACTTTCTCGCGGAACTACAGAGGATTCAGTCATGTGACCGTTTTTTGACAGCTCCTATAACAAATGAGCGTCGCCGAAGACCGCATTGCTCCCCGAAATGTATTCTTCCGCCGCTCAGCTGAGTAACATTAACAGCTGGCTTATTCGCTGGCGGAGTTTTGTTGTTAAACATAATTTCATCGCATGGAGGCTAGAAACAGTTGTCACGAGAGGTTAATTTAATTCCGCTATCAATGATGATGAAAATTGCACGAAGTGATACAAGACATTTCGAAATGCTGTTGAGAACATGTGTGATTAAGTGATTCAAGCCATCTGACAGGAGAATTAATAGGAATGTACATCAAAACTCCCACGTAGGACTTGTAAATCTATCGGAATTTTGCCAATACTTCTCGATCTTACGTATTCAGTACATTCAATTCTATTTATGTGCTGTATAATGTTTTTCATTATGATATTTGATGTTTATAATTTATATTTCACTTTCACATTCTTCTTATGACCTCACATAGCCAGTGTAAGTGATAATTGACTTACAGATATGGTTAGTTAATTGTGAATTTTTTGTAATAATACCTGAATGCTATATTAATTTTTCCAATGATTCTTGATTGTTAAAACAATGTTTACATTAATTGATGTGCACAATTAACATAAAACTATCATTAATTTGCTATTTTCTTTTCATAATACTGGGTTCTCCTGATTATACAACCTTGGAAAATTTTCACCCTACATTCAAATATTTCTCTGGGGAAAGGATACAAGTTAGTAGATATTCTCAGAGTACTGTTTGGCAAAATTCTCTATTAATTCAATCGATCAATAACTTAAGTAAAAATTTCTTAAATATGGAAACCAACAACCAGTTCTCAAGGTGAAAAAAAATCGGTTAATAAGTGCAATGAAATATTGTACTCACATGTCATTAAAAGGATATAGAATGTTAATAATATATTCAAATTGATGAAAGATGAATGTTTTTCATTATCACTATGCAAATTTTAACCTGAGAAGTGAAAATTGAAACGTTTCATACCTTCAATAACTTTATTATCTATAAATAAGTCATTTAGAAGATGAGTATAAAGGTAACATAAAAAATCAAACGTATAAGTGGAAAAAATTCTGTTTATTTGTATAGTTATTTATTTGAAGAATACAATTCCACCAAACCTATTTGAAGTTCAATCAATTTTATCCACATAGATAATTTAATGTCAAACTGTACAAAATCAAAATGAGTTTCCTAAGTGCTTTTAGAGCATACTAAAATCCTAAAAATTCACAGCCTGTTATTTACTGTCTTCAGCATCAGCCTATCACATTTGCCAGGGTGAGAAGTAAAATTTGTCAATTTTGAAATGAAAATTATGCATTTGAATTTTTAGAAAGTGGATAAAACAATGAACTATGTTCGTATTGTAACATCTTATATAACAACACTTTATTTGTTACCAAAGCAGATTTGGCAGTCGAATTGATAATTTTTAATTTTGTATTGCATGAAGATGTCTTACAATACAAAAAACTAACATACTGCTCAAAAGATAAACTTTTCTATTCATTAATCTGCATTTTTAATTCTTTTTTTATTAAAAGGAAGAATTTTTCTATTACCTGAAGTTCATTTTTGATGTGTAAGAATGAATGTTATTAGAATATATTTTCAACCCATTCACTCACAAGCAAAACTTAACTTCACATACTTTCATTCACATATCATTTTACTGACCTGATTCATACACATCAAAAAATAACTTCATGTAACCGAAAGCTTCCTTCCTTTTAATAAATTAAAAAACAGTTAAAATTGTAAAATAATTACTAAAAGGAATTTACAAAGGAAGTTAACATGTGCAGACATAATGAAGTAACTAGTTATATCTATGAGAAGTATACAAAAAAAAAACCTACCCATAAGGAGGGCAAAATGTTACATTACTTCTAGGAAGCAGCAAAGGACCATCCCGGCATCTGCCTTAGCGACCAAGGGAAACCCAGATAAAACTTTGTCAGGATGGTGGCTTAAGGCCAAACACGCACAAGTCAATAAAATATGTAATAATAATAAGAAGACTACTTATCATGCAATATATAATAAAAAAATACTCCTACATATTATATAGAAAACAAATTAAATTTCTTAGATTGTACACATGAAATCGAGTGTTTCGGACTACTGAACTAATTCCTCAACACCCTCCACTCTACACCTTCATAAGACTAACATAAGTTTCACTACAACTCCCGTCCTCCAACAAACATTACAATCCCACATGCTAGCTAACTACATCAACTACATGATATTATTTTCAGAGAATTGATAGTAAAACAAATGCTCGGATAATCACAAGACAAAGTATATAAAAATAAAAATATGGTAAACATTAAGTTGTAATACAGTCCTCTTTCCCCCCTGAAAAAAACACACAACAAACACATACGCGCACACATGTTTTGAGTTTAGCAGTTTTCTCACTTCTAATGCTACATATTATGTTCCTTTCTGAACCTCATTTATTTACAAACTATTCACTATTGGAAGCAATAGTCACTGTTTGAAATTCATCTGGTAGTGTTTTTCTGGATGTTGAAAGAGAAGTTGTTTCCTTGTTGATGTTAAAGATCTGAAGTATAAAAATGTACATACATCTCATTTCATAAATATTTGCTGAAAATTAAATCTGATATATATAAAGTATTCAAGTAATTACCAATATTGATAGTACATAGAAGCAGCTGAGACACCTGTAAAGTACAAATAATAACAATAATAATGGTAAAAAATTATTTCAATAAGCAAAGATCGGCTTAAAAACAAAAGAGATTCACTATTTCACCTGGAATATAACTACTTACCTTGACGGAATAATATACATTTGCAGCTTGCAACTCTGCACCTGAGAAAAATAAAATTTGTGTCAAATCTTTTTTCAAATCAGTGAAATATACTGCATTAAACATGTAATCATACTGACCATATCTCTATTAAGTAGAAACACCAGAAGGCCCAGGAATGGGAACAGCAAGGGGAACATTGTCATCATCATCATCATCAGAGGCATCCTGGATATTTACAATCAGAGAAATCTCTGAAGCATCCTGTCTAACTTCTACGCTCCAATCTTCTTCTATAATTTTCTCTGTACGTGCCACATAATTCTTCCAACCTAAAGCAGTATACAGAATAAATGAGTACTTTATATTAACTATTCTGCAAAAAAAATCGAGACAGTATTTTATTTGTCATTTTAATATTCACTTACTTCTCTACTGAAACCTGGTTTAATGCTTCTTTCCATTTTTTTGTCACTGCTTGGTGGTCAAACTTGGTTCCACAGTGTTGCTGATAAAACCTTTTGCACTGGCTCCATACCATCTCAATAGGATTGTAGTGACAATGGTAGGGGGGCAGGGCGCAGAACTCTATGTCCAGCTTCTTCAATCATTTCATCTACAACATATCTGCACCCATATCAACTGATATAATTTTTCAAATAATGAAAACATAGGCCATCATAGTGTATCAAAATCATGCAAAAAACAAAGTGCCTTATTCTTTAATTAATTCAGCAAAACTTATGCTTAATTCAAGAGTACTTTTTCTCAACAACAACTTCAGAAGCTTTCAAAGAAGACTCTTATAGGTGTGCTCAGGTCTAAATGGTACGTTGTGCTGAGTAGAAAACGTTGTAGGTCACCCTTCCTCCATTTTGATGAAGGCCTTTTCACTTTCTAGAAAATTAGAAATGACAAACAGATGTTTAAATATTTCAATTATATTCAAGATAACATGCATCTCTTTTCATACTATTTAAATACACACAAAACATTCAATTAGCAAACTTATGTTCTCTAGGAAAAATGGTATTACTGATATAACTAAAATCACGGAACACAATTGAATATAATAAATTTTGTATTCCACCCTTTTCAGTGATGTAAATAAAAGTTTAATCAACTACTTTTACCACTGTCTAGTTGGAATACCTGTTTTATAATCAGTAATTTTTATAAAGGATTAAATGTTTTCTTTGAAAGAATATTTTTCATATTTCTAAAAGAACAATTGATGAAATGTCACTCACCAGCACAGAATGAACAGGTGCATTGTCCATTACAATTACTGATGGTTCTGTCAACCGAGGCAATAACTCTTCTTTCATCCACTTCTGAAACATCTCTGCTGTCATTGTTCCATGGTACTCATCTACTTCTTTTGTCTTTGAGGGAAACAATAATTCTGCACCTTCAATAAAACCATTTGCACCACCTGCATGTAATACTATATACCTTTTGCCTTCATCTAAATTTTTGCTTATGCAGCTCTCTTTATTTTTATCTTGCCATGAATCAGAGGCATAACCTACAAGATAGATTGTTAAAAACTATTACTAAAGATGATGTACCAAAATAAAAACATATTAAACCACTATGTACGTGCTTCAGACTGAACAAACAATATTAATGATACACATAAAACATTCTACATATGCTGATCTAACTGCAATTCCACAAATGATTATTTCATTCCGTACAAATCATGCTTTCTTCATTCAATTTTATTTGTAATTTCATATTTTTCAACATTACAAATTTTAGTACACTTTTTGCTTGCCTTTTGAATAAAACCATGTCTCATCCAAAAACACAAATTCATAACCTTCAGCTTTCAGTTTCATATATTCCATCAAAAAATCTGATCTTGCAATAACAATATCATTTCTTTCCAATAGTGACCTGCGATTGTCCATCTTTTTCCATTCAAACCCCATGGCACGTAGCAGATAAGACAAAGTGGTTTTCCCCCCAGAATACCCTATATCACTTTCACGTTCAACTGCACTTAAAATTGAGTCCAGAGTAACACTTTCTCCTGAGAAAATTGTTGTATTTTACAAAACAACATACCAACTCGCTTACATGCAAATATAAGTGAATTACTTACCCTTCTCATACATTGAATAAATAATATGTCTAATCAAGCCCTGTCCAAAATCATCCACAACACAAGTTTTGTTCCCTTTTATTCCTGGACACTTTCTCTTTGGAGTCTGTGCAGTATTAGGGTCTTGTTTCCAATATCTGTAACATAAAATTCAACATTATCCAAAACAATTTCACCTGACACTTATTATAATTTTACTTACTTCTGAATAATGTGAGGATCCTGTCTCAATGCATAGGCATCTTAATACTGAAGAAGTTTCTGTACTGCCTTGCATCATCAGCTCTTCCACAAATCTTGCAATAAAAAAGATGTCTTCTTGGCGCTGATGCTGTGTCAGTTCTCCCTTCTGTGGTGGACTCATTTCTAAAATTGCTCAAAAACTATATATAAAGCTAAAAATGTATAAAACTATATATAAAACTATTATAAAACTACATTATATGTGTGTATAAAACTATATATAGGTAACTATGTACTATATACTAAAAATATTTATCATAAACTACAATAAATATTAATACAAAATAAATATATACTAAAAGAAATAATGGAAATTCTCCGAAATACGAGGAGTGAAATCGTTCGCGTCTAGTCTCTGCTGTGTCTCACAAAGGTTTAGCAGGCAGAGCAGAAGGGCTCACCAGAGAGTATAAGTCACCCAAGGCCCCTGTGGGAGGGGTGGCAGTCAAAAGCACAAAACAGTCATAAATAGAGTCATAAACACGCCAACGGTCCTTGAGACTCGGGCAAAAAGCGCGCCTTTGGGACGTTAACAAAAGAGATGTCCCGTTAACTTACCTCTGTTTTCTGCAGTGAACTCTCCAAATTCTGACTGAACACAGTACACGTAATTAATAACATTTAAAAATAATAATAATGAACATAGTTTCAGAAAACTTCAACGACATTTTATCATAAGTAATATCACGAGAAGTGCTGTGCTAGCCGGTAAATTCACGACTCGCGTAGCGAGGAGAGAATTTACCGGCTAGCACAGCACTTCGAGTGATATTTAGTGTGACTATTTCACGAATAAACACATTACATGATTTGAAAGGATAATTTAAATCACAGGAATTACGAAAAAGGGAAATATTACTCAAAATTACAACCGAAAAATGAAAACCTTTCATTCAGTTCCGACTTATCACTGCCTCCTGGAATAACATATAATCAAGTAACATTTGAATAACAGTTTAATGCAGAAAATGATTTCAAATATGTTTCAATTTTATGGTAATAAAACTTTCGGAAAACAATTCTAACAAGGCTACTGACAAGAACATTTATTAAAAGCACAATCATTAAAGTTGTAGGAAGTAGGTTTCCAAGTCTTGGTCTTCCATAGAAGTATTTGAAATGGAAGATGTACAAGATGAATTACCAGCGGAATTCGTCAATTTCGAATCGATTGAACACACGTGTGTACTCATTAAAATATTTTCCTGAATAATTTTGGTTGTAACGTTCCACATAGTTTTGATGGCATATTCTTTGTACTCTTCACAATCTAATCTTCGTATATTAATTGCCTAAAACATGTGTAATTTATTCATTTGTAGTTTGTGCTGTCCATTTGTATTTTTTATCTTGACAAAATTCTTGAAGTTTCTTCCACACACTTTTTCTGTTCCTTTCGCTGTTTTTCGGCACTGAATCTTTAATAATAGATTCTATTTCAGAGTTTTAAACATTACCAAAACCACACATTTTAATATTATATTGATGCACAAGAGCTATTGTGGAGGTGAAACAATTGCTATCGTTATCTTAAAAAGGTAAACAAAGGTTTTACAGCGATAAAAAAAGGTAAACAAGGTGATGGCGATAAACATCTGGGATTGGTTTAATTTGAATATATCCAGGCTTACCATTGGCTACTTACGACGCGGACAGACATGAGTGAAATAGTCTTTAAGAAAATATGCTTTTCTTTACTTTGCAGATAACGGTTTTCTTTCATTTACAGGATTGGCTACGCATGTCCGTGCCTCCCGGATC